>JAUIMM010000850.1:5000-342500 GCA_031769625.1 Taudactylus pleione | reverse complement strand
GTGTGTCCTGGGTAACACTACTATACTGGCAGAGTTTGCTGGTGAAGAAGAAGTGAATCGCTTCTTGGCACAAGGGCAGCCTTTGCCCCCAACTTCCAGCTGGCAGTCTAACACTGGGAATAGTCAGCCCCGGCTGGGTGGAGGTGGAGGCTCACACACCTTGGTGCGAAATGACACTGCTCACTGGAATCCACCTTGTTTGAACAGCAAGGGAGGCAATGATCTGCTTTGGGGAGGTGTCCCTCAGTACTCCAGCAGTTTGTGGGGCCCACCTGGATCAGATGACGCTAGGATCATTCGCAGTCCAACACCTCTTAACACTCTGCTGCCAGGAGACTTGTTGAGTGGGGAATCCATCTGAGGAAATCTTGGACATAAATCCTATAAATTTCTAAATCATCAGCACTAACTCAAAACTCCAAAACAAACAATATCCAATCCTTTCCAGTCCAGGCTCTGTGAGGAATTCCGCTTTTTTTTCAGGCCTAAGTCTTCTCTCCATGCAGTATCTTCCCCTGGTCATCCTCCCCACTGCACCCTTGTGAACTGTTCAAATAAAACAGTATGGGAGCATGGGAGGAAAGGGGAAAGGAAGGGTTGAGGAGGAAGGGGAAGGGTCTGTGTCACTTAGTACAAGTGCTCAAGCAAATTTTTTTTATATACATATATATATAAATATATATGTTTTTAAAGTGTTCGAAGAGGAAAAATGATCAACGCTGCTTCTGCTAGGACATGAACGTAAGGGCACTTTTCATAGGACAGGACTGGAGAGGGTTGCTTTGAGGGCAGGGGGGGGATAGGGTAGGGATTTAAAAGCCTACTTTTAAATAAGCCTTGGTCTTTTATGCACATCAGACTGGACCCATCAATCAGAGGGGCAGAAGCAAGCTGTGCGTATTCTGGTAGTCCTGTCTACGCACATAGATGGATTTAATTGGTACAGAAACAATGGAATGAAGACTCTAGTTTGATCACCCCCAAGGATCTGCCTATGCACATGACCTTTGTCCAGAGCTTCTGTCCTGTCATAGCTTTTTTTTTATATATATATATTTTGATCCTTCAAACACTTTAAAGCATCATATCAGCTGTTAGATATACTTGAATCCAGCAGATCTACTCCATATTAGCTTCTGTCAGGTTTTTGGACATCTTTCATCCATGTTAATGCAAGTCTTTACACACTTGCAAAGACGCATGTCACACTATTTCCAAGAAGTGGCATGTCATTTAAAAGTGCACGAATACGTTATTACCGAAAAGCTTTTTTTTCTTTTCTCCTTTTGTTTAAGACCTGTAGACTCCTTTGCTGTGCACCGTGCACAAGTAAATCCCATGTTGCTATAGACAGAATTGTTTAGCTCCCGCAGATAAGATACTCACGTATGTATGTATACGTGTGTCTGTAATATATATATATATATATATATATATATATATAATGTGTGTGTGTTAATAAATATATATATATATATATATATATATATATGACACACATAGATGCGTGTGGTATATAACTTTTATTATATTTTTTTCTGTTTTTGGGTATATTGCTTTTAGTTCAATTCCTGAATACTTTTATATTCACCTTTCAACTTTGCACTGAAATTTTCAATTCTGCATCCAGACCTTGCAGTTAACCCATTGGAATAAAATCTTTACAAAAAAAAATAAATCAAAAGAAGTGTGAATAAAGGGACAGAGCTAACGCGTATCTATGTTTACTCAAGGACTTATTTGTCAAAAAAATTGCAGCGTGCTTAAATCTGAAGATAAACTTACACACATTTGTCTACCTTTCCAATGAGTCATAATTGAAGAGTAATGCTTACTTCTGGACAACTTGCATCTATGTGTGAAGTATTTGGTTCTAGCTCATGGACTACACAAGCTAACTGGAGCAGCCGCAATGAGCAGAACCCAGAAAGTAACACTGCATCATGCAGGTTTTGAACTGCGTCTAAAAGCAGAAGCCAGTCCTGGCTCTAACCTGTTTACAAAACTTTTCATTTTATTGCTATTCTGTGTTTTCTGCTTTTCTCCAAAAAGAAGTATAAAAATTAGAAAAATGTAAAAAAAAGAAAAACAAAAAATCAAAATAAGAAAAAAAAAAAGACTTCCATTGAATTTCAAAAATCTATTTTCGAATTTGAATAGCTATTCCTTTACATCTCGGGGAAAGTACCAGTGTTTTATTAAAAAAAAAGAAAAAAAAAGAATAACTTTAGCCATTGCTGTGCAACATTTTATTTTTTCTCCTTTTTTATATTTTAGGGGTTATTTTTTTTTTTTTTTGTTAAAATGTTTTTTATTTTCGTCATGAACGAAAATTAAAAAAAAAAATTTTGATCACTATCTTGCACATTGTGGAAATCTTTCTCAGGAAAATGGGACATTTCCAGAGGAGTAGAACACCACACAACCATTTCATTGTATTTTTAAGAAAAAGACAAAAGATATTTACAAAAAAGGAAATTTAAAAAAAAAACTGAAAAAGAGATTACCCAACTCCGAGCACTGAAAATAAAAGGGTGAAGAACTGAAAAGTACCAGAGGAAGACAAACAATTCCTGTTTGTAGCAGTTACATATTTACCAAATAATGGACTCGAAATGTTTCAAGAGTGCTTTATATGTTAAAAAAAGAATATTGCTTTATGTTGAAACACAAAACATAATTTTTCTTGGTCTTTGTTAAAGAAAAAAAAAGAACAAGATAAATTTCCAGAGAGCTGATGGTAAGACCATCATTCTAACGGACACCGCCATAAATTTTCTGTTCCAAGTTGTCTTCTTGGGGTTTATTTTGGCGTTATTGAGGAAAAGGGGCAGTAGTGATGGGTTTTAATTGGTTTTATCAAATGTATGGGTTGGATCTCTGCAACAGCTGGTACCCACCCCTCTTTGCTAGAATGGCCCATAAATTGATCTGCCTTGTGGGTCGGTGCATCAGGGTTGGTGTTAAATTCCTTCAGTACCAGCTGGCCCTCAATCCTTTGGGGTACTGGAGCAATCTATAGGATCCCGATCTATGCACAAGCCAAGACTGAGACAGAAGTTACCGTTTGTTTTAGTGTACTAGAGGTTTTGAAAACAACTTTGTCCTGTGCAAATAATGAACGTTCTTTACTTCAGACAGTACAACCTGTGTATTTTAACTCCAGTTTGTGTGTTGAGGACGGTGTCTTTTAATCAATAATATTTTATGTTCCTTCATAATGCTACCTCTGTCTGCCATACACTGCCCTTCGACGGGCAGAGGAACAGACTGTGACTTGGGAGGGTACAGCCCCTCTCTCATCTTCAGAATTATAATTTGTCTGTTACAGGCACTGGGACAATCCTTAATATCTTGGCACTCCAAGTGGTCATTGGTTCAGTGTTTAGTTTTTACTTTTCTACTCTGCTGTCTGAGTAGCAAGTAATACATGTACATTTTGATGCTAATCTCTCCAGCACATACTGTAGTTTGTGCTTTTTATTTTCCTTGTTATTAATGCCAGAGGGAGAATGACAAAGTTTTAAAAGGTTTACAAACAAAATAAGAGGAACGTCTGTCAAAGTTTATTTCTGTGAAAAATGTTTCTTTCATTCATTTCTGTTGGATGTGAAATTGTCCCAAAGATTTAAAAACTAAAAGAAATAGTTTTTACTGCTCTAACATTGTCCTTAATCTCTATAGCTGCAAAAGGGTTACTTGTTATTAATACACAAGTTCTACTGTACAAGCAAGACAGGCAGTAAGATATAAGCACACAGTGGGACTGTCCATGATTCTATTGATTGTGTATGAGCAGTGTTTAATTGTTCCAAACTGTGAGATTGATCAGCCTGCATTTGTCTGCAGGAATTCTTTTCAAAAAGAGTATGAAAGATTTTTTTACATTTTGTTTTTCTGCAAACATTTTTAAGCTAACCACTTTTCTGCCAGAGTGATCTGCAACTTGGTGGACTGCTAATGTATCACATTTGGCCTGCCTGACAGAAAAGGGGTAAAATAGCACTTTTGTAATGTATATGTGGAGGAAACAAATAATGCAAAATATAACTTTACAGAGGTACCCTCATCAGAAGAGTACATGGCTTAACACCTTCCAGAGATGCCTGTAGAGCATTTGTTACAATGTATTTCTTACTGACTGCGGGAGAGTAGAGTTCCGTGCACAGGCAAACAAAGCATATGAGACTACATGAAGACTTATGTATTTGTGTAATCTATATATATACACACGCACACTTTTTTATATATATATATATATATATATATATAAATAAAGTGTGTATATTATTGAAGGATGCAATCTCCAAATATGTTACTGAATTTAAAAAAAAAAAAAAAAAAAAGCATTTTTGTGTATTTTTCTTATGTTGACGTCTTACATTGTCTGTAACTGAAATTTAAGGACAACAAGAGAACATTTGTGGCTTATCTTTTGTTTTTCTTCTCTCCTAGAATGTGTTTGTTAATGAATTGCACCAAAAGATGCTTTCAAAATGTTGAAGCTTCTTCAAAACTTAATAAACTGCAGTTTTGTTTTGTTTTATTTTATTGGCTGTTGAAAGATGATGTGTTGTCTGTTATTAAAATATGTTTCATTGGCTCTGACATTGAGCCAAAACATCGCTTATTGAGCATGATTGGACAGCTGCTACTGCCGACATATACTCTCAACCTACAATATGCGGCTTGGAGGATGACCCGTTACAGAGTTGCTGGGGAATAGGGTGCTAAACTTCTGTGGCCCTGCATACCAGACTCCTGCTAGTTGTGAAAAAGGGAGCTTGACATTAAAATTTACTTTTTGAAACCATATTTAAAGTGCATCTGTTGCCTAAACATAATGGAGGATACAATTTTGTTGGCTAAACCAATATTCATGAAAAAGCAGTATTTCAATTCACTAGGAACTAGTGTAATTGTTGTACACTCCAATAATGGGAGCTAATGAAGGAGCAGATTAATAGTAGTAGCTACTGGATCAATACTTGCAGGACTTGTAAATAGGCTAAATCTGAAGCTTATTCCACTGTGTATGCAATGTTTTGGTCGATTGGTAAGACCTTTATCAAGATGTACTTGCAGGCCCTGTGAGTGTTGTCCTTTCTGTGTACGTACATACATATGCGTGTCAATATCGTTGTTGCTATTGAAACATCAGTACAATAAATCTAAATTTTACTCATCTGATGATAAAAATCCATTGAATGTTCTGTTTTATTTTTGGAATCTTTATCTTGAAGTATTGACAAATATAGATAATATTAAACTGACAAACACATTTAACTGCAGCCACATTTAAATTAAACAGTTATGTGGCTGATTGGAACTAGTTTATAGCTTACCTATCATTAGCATTGGTACCTGTTTTATTTATATATCACTAATTAAAGAACTCCATCCAAAGCTAAACCAGTTACCCATAGCATTAAGGGCCTGATTCAGACTTGGGAATAGAGGGGGTCATTCAGACCCGTTCGCGAGCAAAGGACGCTCGCAAACGGGTCGATGTTGCCCCACTGCGCATGCGCACGACGGAGGGAGCTCCGTCGTGCGCATGCGCGAGACCCGGACTGCGACAGCCAAGCTGACGCTCCGGGTCTCGCACCAAAGGGGGCGTGCTGTTGATGTTGATTGACAACACGCCCCCTTTGGTGGGCGTGACTGCCCGACGGAGGCGTTCCCATGGGAACGCCTACCGTCTGGGTCCGGCCCCACTGACATCACTAGTGATGTCAGTGGGAGTGATTTTGGCTCTGATAGAGCCAAAATCACTCCAGGGCTTGCAGCAGCGAGACCTTACCGCAGGGTCTCCATCGCAAGCCCGATGGTCGCGATGGTCAAGACCATCGCGACCATCATCATGGACGCTCGCTATAGCTGTGGGTGGTAACCCACAGCTATGCGAGCGTCCATGAGGACGCTCCAAAAAAAGGTAGGAGGGCTCCGATTCAGAGCGAGCGCTCTGGTCAGAGCGTTCAGCTCTGAATCAGGCCCAGAGTGAAATATCTCTCTCAACTGATCATCTTGGTGAAACCATGTTGCACTGCAGGTGGGGCAGATTTAAAATGTTCAGAGAGATTTGGATTTGGGAGGAGTGTTTCCAATCTGACATCTAAATTGTAGAGTAATAATAAAGCTGTGCAGTATTTGTGGGCTACATGCAAAAGCAGCCAGTATTTACCCCACATGCAAAAAAATGTATGTATTTACACCCCTTGCATTGCAATATGGTTTGTTAAGGTTCACAGTTGGGAGAGATATCTCACTCTATTCCCAAGTCTGAATCAGGCCCTAACTGTTGTACTGCCCATTGATAAATTCAACAACCACTGCTGTACAAAAGCTTCAGTCACCAGCCCTGCTGGAGAAACATAGTTTTTACACAAACAAGCTGCCTCATCTTTGGCTTATGACATATCAGCACACTCTTGGCTCATAGTATAATACCGCTTTTCCACCAAAGTCCTGAGTCTGACCCGGGAATTGGAAAACGGTTCCAAACTGGGTCAGACCCCTCTTCCACCACGGTGCCTGGATTGTCGGCGCTTGGACATGACATCATCTTGCGCCAGAATGCGGCTCTCCCCGTGCTGTAATAGGAACCAGAGTCGGATGACCTTGGTTACATGTTTCTACTGCAGGTCACCTGGGTCCTTCCCGTGTAAAACCCTGCTAGGTACCTTGGAAGGATTCCTGGGTGGAGCCGTTCCTACTGAAACAATTCCAAGTCAAAAAGAAATGACACACCCCCCCCCTTTTATTTTTTTTTAAGTTTTTACATTACCATATCCAAAATGTAGTAAATATAATATCATGGACAAATACCCCATATGAGATGTTACCTGATTATTCCTTCATAAAAATAACAAAACATGAAATCACATGTAAAATTAAGTATACATCATTCAGCAGTTCATAGGTCCACCTCTAGCAATATTAGTTTGAAGTAATTTGTTTTCCTGGGTTGGGTACGGGATGCCGGCGGTGAGAATTCAAACGCCAGCATCCAGACAGGGTTATTATACTGACACCTGTTGGTAAGTATCCTAAACCTAACCTTGCCCCAAGCAGCTTAACCCTCCCTCCCTAGTGCCTAACTCCACTACTTACCGTTGGGATGTTGGTGCAGGGATTAGTTTCCTTTGTTTTTTGGCTTGTTAATTGAGGAATTTTAACCAATTTCTCCTTACAGCACTGCTTTAGTTTATTTTTTAATGTATATCTTTATCGTACAAAAGAAAGTCAACATAGTGTGATTTAGAAGTGTGAACATTTGTACAGATTTTCAAGTTTTAAATAGAGAAAAGATATACTGCTACTGAATACAGGGTGAGGGAGATATATAAAATTATCAGGAAGTCCAAAAAAACCTTGAGCAAAGGCACATCTTGACCTACCCACAATAAAAATATAAAGATATGAATGAAAGAGTGGGTTGTGCTCTGTCCCAACAAGGTATAATGGGATTATAAGGTAAAGGTTGTTTTGCAAAAACAAAAATCACAGTGGAGAGATGCAACAATCAAGGAAAGGGAGGGGGGAGTGTTGGGGCCATTCCTGTATGTCGGGTATTGTTATAATAATAACTCCAAGGAAGAGATAGGGCACACCTTGCCAACATTGGTGATAACTTGTACCAAACGGAGCTAAAAAGAAAATGTGGTCTTATAACATGAATTGTTTTCTGTTATGCTTTTCCAGGGAAAAAGATAAAGGGGCAGAAGTACAGTGCATCCGGAAAGTATTCACAACGCTTCACTTTTTCACATTTTGTTATGTTACAGCCTTATTCCAAAATGTTATAAATTAATTTTTGTCCTCAAAATTCTACACACAATACCCCATAATGACAACGTGTAAAAAGGTTTTTTTTAGATTTTTGCAAATTTAATTAAAAAAAAAAAAAAATCCACTAAGAAATCACATGTACATAAGTATTCACAATCTTTGCTCAATTCTTTGTTGATGCACCTTTGGCAGCAATTACAGCCTCAAGTTTTTTTGAATATGATGCCACAAGCTTGGCACACCTATCTTTGGGCATTTTCGCCCATTCCTCTTTGCAGCACCTCTCAAGCTCTATCAGGTTGAATGGGAAGCGTCGGTGCACAGCCATTTTCAGGTCTTTCCAGAGATGTTCAATTGGATTCAAGTCTGGGCTCTGGCTGGGCCACTTAAGGACATGATTTTGGTCAGGATCTCATTATGCACAAAAGTAGCCTGTCTGTGTTTACACTTGGGACAAAGGACCTTGGTTTATATTTGAACTAGAGTAGCAAGTAACTGTGTACCTGGACAAATAATGTTGCAATGCAAGGGGTGCAAATGCATGCATTTTTTTTGTATGTGGGTAAATGCTAGTTGCTTTTACATGTAGCCCAAAAATGCTGGACAGCTTTATTTTTACACTGCAATTTAGATTTCAGTTTGTACACACCCCTCCCAAATCTAAATCTCTCTGCACATGTTACATCTGCCCCCACCTGCAGTGCAGCATGGTGTTACCAAGATGCACAGTTACTTGCGCTTTCTTAATCTGATATCAGGCCCAAATTCCCATCTCTTTCACTACCATATGCTTCCTTTGAGCTTACATTCTGAGTACTTAAACCAGTTGATGATGATTTAAGTGGGTTTGTGGTCTTCACTTGGACCTAACCATTGTAAAACCTTGATTGTTTTCTTTTCAGCCATTAAGTGTATATATGTTAGTGTAAATAGAATCATTGTCCTGTTGCATGATCCAATTTTGTCTAAACTTCAGTTATGGACCAGATGGTCTCACAATTTTGTCTAAAATAAAGGGCTGTTAAAATGAATGTATCCCTACTTAGAGCACTCTGGAGAGAGTTATAAGGCTCATAATGAATTAATATTGGGGCAGTTGGGAAAAAAATAATTATTGGTTATAAATTTTATCACCAATTAGCAATAAAAAAAAAAACATTGAAGATCTCTACAATTGTTTAATGTGTCTTCTAACGCAGAACATAACATATTAGGTGGAATAGCCAGCACATGATGTCCAATGCGGTATTTCAGATCTCACAGGGTATAACATCCTTCCCGATATACTTTGGTTCTTCAAAAAATCCCGGATCTCGGCTGTTAGAATCCCGATGCCGGCATCCTGAAAGGGCTAGCATACCAACACTTGCTGGTTGGCATGCTAACCACCCCCTGTCCCTACCCTAACACTCCCTCTTTGGTGCCTAGCCTCCCCTAGTGCCTAACCTCCCCCTCCACCCTTCGTGCCTAACCCTCCCCCTAGTGCCTAGATCTAACCCCCCGATACTTCGGCTTCTGACCGGTGTCAGGATTTTGTTGCTGGTAATAAGAGCGCAGGGATGCCATACGCATAGCATCTAAAACTTCCATCTTGTGACCACTTTTTTGTAAAGTGTTGCCTTAGCAGTCTTTGAACACAATGGGTGATGTGGGTCAATGCATCATCTTGCATGACAAAAACTTGGTAACTAATGTTTTTTTTCATTAAGTGGCTAGCAAATTCTCCGAAGTACCTACTGTAAAATTTCTCATGAGCTTTAGAACTCGTGCAAAGTAGGAATACTTTAATTTTAACAGCCCTGTATTCTAAAAAGGAGTTTACAGTAGTCTTCATGGACTGTAAAACAAACCCCAAGTCCTCACTCCTTCACAATATATTGGATTTTTGTTTTGTAAACGTGCATTAAGACCACTCAAATTATTATTACCAGTTATTTATATAGCGCACACATATTCCACAGCGCTTTACAGAGAATATTTGGCCATTCACATCCGTCCCTGCCTTACCACATATACGCACACACTGTACACACTAGGGTTACTTTGTGTTGGCAGCCAATTAACCTACCAGTATATTTTTGGAGTGTGGGAGGAAACCGGAGTACCCGAAGGAAACCCACGCAAGCACAGGGAGAATATACAAACTCCGCACAGTTAGGGCTGTTGTGGGAATTGAACCCATGACCTCAGCGCAGTGAGGCAGTAATGCTAACCATTACACCATCTGTGCTGTCCAAATGCACTTGCCTGTCAAAGAAGATCTCAAAGATCTTGTAGTTCATTCAGTTGCAACGGGGTAATCCTAAAACATTCAAGTTTTTTATTGGCGAAGGGGCTTTTTCCTGGCTACCCTTCCATGAAAACCATACTTTTACATCCTTCATGAACATTTACTATGTTGAAAGAGGCTTGTGATTGTATGGATGTATCAGTTGTGTTATTTGTGATTTCTCAGAGCATCATACAGTCTCCATTGATAAGTAATCTTGCACACTGCACAATGATGGACATTAAGTTTCTTAGAAATGGCTTTATAATACTTTAAAGACTTAAGAGCAGCAACAAATGCTTATTTCAGATTATTGCACATGTCTTTTCTCCTTGGCATGATGTTAACACAAACCTGAGTGCCCTAGGGACTGTACTGCCAAATATGCTGTAACATACAGGAAACAGTACAAACTAAGTGCACTTACCTGGTTCTAATGACCTTTATTGATATGGAAGCAGGCTGGTGAGCTTAGTTTTTCTCACTGGTTTCATCGTGTTATTTAAAGACAAAATAAAATCTGCAATAGGTTATTTGTCAGATGAGATTAGCATTCTCCAATATTAGGACTCTAATTACGTTCTGATATGTAAAATACAGATTTGAAAGAGGGTGTACTTTCTCTTTCATATAACTTTATAAAAGCAGCCCTATGCTCTCTAGACTGTGGGGCAGATTGAGAGCTGCAGCACGTTTGTTTTGTAGATGTATCTTGCATTTTTCTTTGCAATATGCCTGTTCAGTAGCTGAACATACATAATTCAGCAACTAAGGGCACGTCACACGTATCTCAGCCACATCACTACTTGCAGCTGAGTGGATGTAACGGGGAGGCGACTGGATGTTCGCATGGAGGATATATCTTCTCTGGATGTGTAGACGGAATATCTGGCAATTCACAGATGAGCATACGCAGGTGGAAATGCACACTGATATAGAAGATGGCTGCTTAGGGATGGTGTGGTTGCCACGTTTTCAAACATGCAATGCGTACAACTTTGAATCACACCCTGTGTAATTTATATCTTTATACTACTTAATCAAATAAATTTTGATACGTAGAGGAGCACACATGACAATAGCAATAGATAGTAATTTGTCCTGTTCTTTTTTTTTTTTTTGTATTATTCCAGAACACAGGAACTGGTATCCTGCAACATTATCATATTTTGATATTGTGATTTCTTATACCATTCTTTTATTTGCTACTTATTACACTTTTTCACTAGATTTTGGAACATGGCTGCAGCAGTTAGCATCTATTCGACCACAAAGCCATTGATAAGGTCAGCCACTAATTTTGGCCAATAAAGCCTGTGTCCAACTTGGTGTTCCAATTGAGTTTAAAGGTGTTTGATGTTGCTGAGGTCAGGCTCGCAACAGGCCCAGTCAGTCTTCCACATCACTCTGCAAACCATTTTTTGATTCCCCGCTTTGCATTGACATTTGAAATAGAAAAGGGTCCTTCCCCAAACTGTAGCCACAAAGTTGAAAGCGCACAATTGTGTAAAATTTTCATTGCTGCAGTATTATGTTTTTTTCTTCACTGTAACTAATTGACCCAAGAAACTATTTATCCTCCACCAAACTGTGCCAGATGGTGAATGGTTATGTAGTATTCCAGAGGACATGTTTCCACAGCTCAATGGTCAAATGGCAGTGTGCTTTACACAACATGCTGATCTGAGTTATAAATGTGCTTGGCCATGGAAACAAAATCCAGGAATCTACCATCAAACAGCTCTTATGCTGACATTGCTTCCAGACATGGTTTTGAACTCTGTAGTCAGTATTGCAATTGAGGACAGACTATTTTTACATGCTTCAGCACATTGTGGTCCTATTGTGTGAGTTTATGTGGTGTACCATTTCATGGTTGAGCTGATCTTTGCATTATGATCATTCAGTGTTTTATGATTAAAATGTTAAAATTTGAGTATTCATGTTTCTGAAAAATATGTAATCTAGTAGTGTATGTATGATCAATCATCAATGTTACTATAAATCTAAATTCTAATACAAGATAAAAAGAATTTTACTAACAAGCACAAAAAAGAAACACCTGTGCCTTTGTTGAAGACATTGCTCAATATTTAATGGGGTAAATACTGCGCTCACTTGGGAATAAGGGGAGAAGGCTACAGCGCAGCTCTAACTTGAAGGTGCCTGGCCTTCCTATGGGCCTGGTCCTGAGATGGACGCAGTTCATAACGCTGCTGCATCTTTGCATGCAGAAGTGATGTGAAAATTTGCTGCATTCTAAGGCGCAACATCGGATCGTCTGCAAGACCATTGGCCACCTGAGTACCCTGAGACCCTGGCCTCTGCACTCCCAGATAATGGGGCACTCCCAGATAATGGGGCGATGCGCCTCCATTTGCTGGAATAGAGGCAGGCTTGCATACATAACTAGTTCAATAGGTGGATAATACAGCGAAGTAATGGGGGGAGGGGGATGGAGGTAAGAGGTTATTTGTGTTGGAATGGTCTGTATGAATGATTATTATGTTATTAAGTACTGGTGTGTAGGTGCAGCCTTATAAGGGTACTGGAATGAGATCATGACAATTAGTGTGGTGGGATAATGTTTATTGTGTGTATATAAAATATATATATATTATATATATATATATATATAAAGGTAATAGCGGGGATGGCGGCACTCAAAGCGGCTTTGAAAGACAGACACTGCAGTCTCTTATGTCATATATATATATATATATATATATATATATATATAGCACTAATTTACCATTCCTAGATTTGGGGTGCAACATGGTATGTGACCACATTGTTTAAATAGAAATCACAGGGGCTCTGCACTAACCATAATAAGTAAGAATAATTAACAGTGGGGTTTTGGTTTATGAATTGATCAATGCATTTAAGCTTGCAGCTCCCATAGTGGGGAGTATACTGGTACACGGTCAAAGGGTAATCCCTAAAGGATCCACCTGATAGTGAGCATTGTGACTATAAGCTGTATGTGTACTTTGTATATACATTTCCCATTACACTCATTTTCACGTTTTCATTCCAACACCATAATAAAGCTGCACCTAGACACACCAGTACTTAATCACATAATATCCACATTCACAAACACAGACCACACTCCAACACAAACACCCTCCTACCCCTCCCATTACCCCATTGCTACTCTGTATCACCTACCTATTGAACTATTGCTCAATATATATTTTTTTTTGTTGGAGGGCATATGGAATATATTGTATTAAGTTATGAGTAATTTGAGCAATGACTATCAGGTGTCTTGTTTCAATTGTACCATATCTGAGCTGTTTTGTGTATTATACTTCGCAATGAAAGTCAGGGCCAGCAGATGGCAGTATACTCATATCAGTATCATTGTTTTGATAGAATTTGGTATTATGGTTATTTTAAATCTACTCCTGCTTTGTGTCAATGAGCTCCCTGTGGTATTAGAAGTAGTTCTGTATATGTTTGGCATACGAGAAGAGTCATTGTAATGTTGTCTTTACTACTAGATATACAAACTGCAGAACATAATATAAGGATTATAATGAACACATGACATTCTTTTGTCAAAAGTACTGTTTATATTCCATACCATAGTACTACTCTTAACACCTTTTTCATGTAAATGTCAGTTATTTTTATCTACCAGTATTTTGACATTCTTCCCATCATGCTATTGTTAGTTTGTTAGTTCAAGACAAATGAAAAAAAAATACACCCACAAAACTATTTGTCGTATTCATACCGTATATATTATGTCATACTACGCAACTACATTTCCATCATTCCAGTCACTGAGCTGCAAATAGTTCATCTCTACACAATAATCTGGGGGGAAGGATGTCATTAAATATACATAAACAGGATAATCTGCTTGAATACAATATAGCATACCTCTCTTTACACACAGAAAAATATCAGTTAGCAATATCTGAAAATATTCTACATTCTTTCTATCATTTTTGTATTTCTGTATACTAGGGAATATATAAATGTAATATATAAAAATATGCTTTTGTTTGAGTAGCCAGCTGATGTGTATAAAATGACAATGATAATATTTTTCTGGACCGAGTGCCTGCACAATTACTACAAGTGTTTGGACAGTGGGCACAAGATAGCAAGTGTACAAACTGTATGTCTAGAGACCCCATACCACATTTGTTCTAAAAGTAGTGGCACTCTGAAGCATCTGGGAGAGTAAAGCTAAGGCTATACAAGCAATTTGTGCTGTGCAATAAATTGCATTTATGTATTTGTTACCACTACTGTAAGCCACTTCCCTATGCAGATTTGTGACAACTCAATACTTACATTAATATCAATGGGTGTGATTTGTAGCAATCTCAGGTGTAATCTACTAAATTTGCAGAAAGCTGCAACACACTCTGCTATCAAAAATACTATTAAATTGCATCCATCTTTAAACTGAACCCATTTCCAAAGTACAACTTACGTCTCTTATGTCCCATTTATTGGGCAGTGTAGCTTTAGTTACATTGTAGATGCTTTCAGTACAAATATGTGAAACTTTGTAAAGAAAGAAGTTATGGATAATAAATTGACAACATGATTTCTACTTTTATTTTAAATGGAAATATATTAATGTAGCCTATATTTAAAAAGAAATACCATTATTTGTGAGAATGAACATGGTTTGGTGTGTTACACGGCAATTACAAAGCTCTTCATTTTGTTAAACTGTGAAGACACAATACTTACAGTATGTTATAAAATACAAGTGCTTTGCTGAATGGTGACTGTTGTAGCACTATAGTTACACAATAATATGTAATGCTGTACTTATAACAATCTTTCCTTGGGTGACCAGATATAAATTTAGGGACATTTAAGCAATAATCAGTAATGGAATAACATTCCATTGATATATTTTACACTACTTATGAACAAGAATCTCACCCACGTTCTTGGTTCTTAAGTACAAGCCATGTAGTAGTTTTGTAAACATATTTTGGCTTAAGTGAGCAACAAGTGACACTTTTGTTCCCAAATACCCCCTCTTTATACACAAACACATACTATATTTATAAAGCAATCAATTCTTCATTGTAGTTGTTTTGACATGGAAAAAAAATCACCTATAATGGGCATCCTTTTCCAAGTTACAAGTGGTGTCCATCCATCCCCATTCATTTTCAGTTTTGGCAGCTGTAGTCTTAGGGAAGGTTAAGCATCAACAGATGTTACAGCTGTTGGTCTTATTCATTGGAGGTTTGCAGTTCTGTTCATTGGGAATGGTCTCCCTCCTCTTCCTCAGTGTGGGACTTAGTTGACTTGGTAGGTTGACATCTCTCAGTAGTTCCCTGAATACGTCTGTGACATTAAGATTCTCCTTTGCTGAAGTCTCCAACAAGCGACAGTTCCATTCCATCTCAACTGTTGTCATCACATCATCCCAGAAAACCTTCTGGGCATCAGCATTGTCTTTTTTGTTGCCAACTATCACCATAGATGGGCTTTTTTCTTCCTTTACATCTAGAATCTCTTCCCGCAATCTTCGCACAATCTCAAAGGAGTCTGGGTTATCTACAGAGTATACAAGAGCAAAAGCATCTCCACTACGCATACTCAGTTTTCTCATGGCTGGAAATTCGTAACTCCCAGTGGTATCCAGAATTTCAATTTTTACTTGCGTCCCATCAGTGGTTTCATATTCTGTGCTGTGCAGCTCTTCAACTGTCCTCCTGTGTTTGGGGTCAAAGGTATCCTGCAAAAATCGATGGATCAGCGATGTTTTCCCCACACCTGCTGCTCCCAGAAACACCAGTCTGATTTGAGTCTTTTCCTTGTCAGACAATGACATGTCTGCGCTGTAATGTGATTAGACTCTTAAGCCAGTCAAACAAACCCTGATGTCCTGTGTCTTAGAATAGTGTGCACAGATTCCCTGTACCTCTAACTATTTATTCATATATTCTGTATGAGGTAGATGTGCCTTTATCCAATCACACACAGCTGCCTGAAGCTGGATTGTAAAGGGAGGAGGACCATCTCACTGTGTTTCCCTTCTAATGTTTGTGTTTGAGATGCTGAGGTTAACCTTTTCACTACTGAGATTTTTATGCTGTTTGTTATAATGCTAGTACTGTAATCTGGAATACTAAAAACAGTTAACATTTGTAGATTAGTTAACATTGTACATTTGTTCTGTTTGTGATCTATCATTTGGCTATATTAAAATCCTTTTTACGTTTGGAGCAGGAAGTTGTGTTAAAATGTAACTTGTCATTAGAACACATTTATGTAGACATTTTTTGTACATATTGTACCTTTTAGACCAGCTCATATACCAAAGTAATTGTAGGTTGTACTATTTTAATTATACTTTTAATTTCATAATATTAATTTAATATTTAAATCTGAAAAAAAAAATAATTTTACAGAGCAAGTGAAGACACAATTCTACATTAATATCTAGTGACTGCTCTATATTACTTAGCTGAACTACATACATGAAGTAGCTGGAGTGTTTATATTCTCGTTCACTCTGCAGAAGGTTGACATGTTAGGAGGTCCTTCTCTAAGCAGATATCGTTTAATTGACCACTTTGCTAAGTTGATGTGCATTGTGTGAATTGCTTGTGTCACAGTAACTCAAATGCCTGCAAAAGCCAGGAGTCTGTTTTTACACCTGTATCTGATCCTATCAGAACACTGTCCTAAAGATGTGGGAGGAGCTTTGGGTGTCTGGAGTGGAGTGCGGGTGTTGTATTTTGCTTTATAATAGCTGTGAAATAACAATCTCATGGTTCATATCTGAACATTTAAAAAAAAAAACGCTACTCATCAGCCATGCACTATATATACAAAGGTAATAAACAATAGACTTCTTAAGCTGGCCATTCACCAGACCAACTTTCCTCCAACCATCCAACTAGTTGGTTGGTTGTAATGAAAATCTGGTAATGTATGGGCGCAAATGGCATTCAACCATTTGCTCCCAAACCGGAAAACGCACGAAAGCTGTTGTTCAGACAAGCTTTTAAAATCAAACCGATTTAACAGACTTGCCTGAACTACCTTTTTCGTGTTTTCTGGTGTTTGGGAGCAAATTGCTCACTGTCATTTGCTCCCCGGATTTTCATTCCAACCAAGCAACTAGTTGGATGGTTGGAGGAAAGTTGGTCTGGTGTGTGGCCAGCTTTAGTAATGGAGTTTAAAGAAGTAATGTAAAAATAGACTTACTCTCCACCACCTCATATTTGAAGTATGAAGGGGCTGAGGGGAAAAGTCTCTGATGTGTCAAAAAATAATAATGAAATCTATATATATACATACATATAAACTGGTCGTGTGACTCTTGATTTATTGATCTTAGGCCCTCATTCAGAGCCGCTCGCTATTTGCAGTCGTTCGTTTAATAAAAAGGGGTGGCTAATCAAATGAACCGTTCGCTCTTTGCGGTCTGTTCACGCCTATAAGTCTGAACGAGCGAGCAAAACTTGCGCTCGAAATTTTGATAAAAACGCCCCCTGGCCGCTCGCATCATACGTCATGTCCGCTATTTATTTGATTAATCGAGTACATCGAACAGCGTATGA
This sequence comes from Taudactylus pleione, assembly GCA_031769625.1. Taxonomy (NCBI): domain Eukaryota; kingdom Metazoa; phylum Chordata; class Amphibia; order Anura; family Myobatrachidae; genus Taudactylus; species Taudactylus pleione. The sequence continues at coordinate 324,878 of JAUIMM010000850.1, read as the reverse complement.
ACTACTCGCTATTCTTGTGGTTGGTTTTTCCTACCACAGTTTTGCGAGCAGTTCTGACTATAAATCAACCAAGTGACGTGGTCAATGACGCTACTATTTTAATTATGCACACCCATAAAACGCCCGCTTTGACCTTTAAGCACGCCTGCGTTCTGATCTCCACTCCCCATTTTCAAGCACCTTCCCCTGTTACCACCCACATACGCCTCATTCTGTCACTCAAATTTGCAGGCCCTCGCTATATAGCGAACCAACGATTTTCGGCCGCACTGACTGGTTCGCGCATGCGTACTAAAAACCGTACGCATGCGCAGATGTGCGATCATCGCTCGGAACGAACGTACTGCCGCTTACGAGCGGCTCTGAATGAGGGCCTTAGTTCTAACCATTACATAGCAGTAGCTAGGACATTAGTCCAAGCCCTGAATTGGAAAGCTTTATCCCAAAGTCTAATATTAGCTTAAGCCCTAACCTAATGCAACCCCCTACACCTAGCTCAAGCTCTAAAGATATCCCAAATTCAACAGCGCTTTCAATTTATGTTCTTACATTCTAAAAATGTAAGAGGTTCCTACACAATTTAATCTGTATTAGTGGAAATACAAACCAAAACATGCATTTTCTACAATTTTTATATTGTAGAAAACCATCTTTGTGATATTGATACATTGTTTTGTAAATGGTATGGGTCCCACTAATGTCTTAAGCCAGGACTATAGACCAGACTGTGAAAATATTGGATTAATGTTAGTTATTTAGCTGCTCAGATTAGCTTGCCTTTAGGCAGCTTCATGTGCCATCTGAAAACATTGGCGGTGAACCCTATTACTGTTCTGATGAGAGCAAGCTGGCAGGGTGAAGAGCCTTTTTAAACCTCTTCTGGTGCCCACAGTAGTGTGGATGTAGCAGGGACGGTTTTAGAGAAGGATTCCTGCACTAGCAAAAAGTTATAGGTTGTTTAATATATTTGCTAAAAAAATCCATCAAACCTATTAATTTACATACTGTATAAAACCCATTTAATCTATATATGAAAATATTGTGCAATATGTATGTTACAATATGATTACTTGCAGCCCTTTGTTCTAGGGAAATCCCAGAGTTTTAAAAACATGCAATAGGTAGTTTTGCCTCTCTTCTCTGCTATACTGGTAGTTTTTGATATTGGTTGTATCATGATCATTTATTGGCCAGGCTCATTTTGGATAGAGTGCATTACATATTACAATCAGCAAGCTATACCTTGACATTTTATTTCAGCTTTGGTAAATACAGTTGATGATAGGAATAAACTGAAAATGAAAATTTTCAATGTCTGCATAAAAGGTGTGTTCGGAGGAATCACAGCGAGTGTGTGTATGTATGTATGTATATATATATATATATATATATATATATATATATATATATATAATGTGTGTGTGTGTGTGTGTGTATATATATATATACATATATATATTGTAGAGGAAGGGGACGTGTTCCCCGAAACGTCGACTATGCATTAAACACCCGTGACTGGGTTCACTGTTTTGCAGCCTCCAAGTGCTGCCTCTTGCTTTTGGAAACTGTTAGGTGACGCAGGCCCCTGAGAAGGGCACCAGAGCCAGGTACATGCCTGACGTGGGTAGGCGTTTGGAGTGCTGGGGCAGATTGGTGTGATTTATAAATATATTTATAAAATGGACTGAATGAATCACTCAATGCCCAGCCCAAAGCCCTGGACCTAGAAACATGAAAGCTGGGAAGTATATTCCTTCCATGACATAGGTACCCACTAAGAAAATGTGTTAACACATTCCCCTCTCACTGATGTTATATTATAGAGGGGAGTGTGTTACTACACAAATTAGAGCGGGTAATGTGTTACTATAGAGGTGAGGAGGGGAATGTGTTATTATAGAAGTGAGGGAGGCTAATGTGTTACTACAGAGGTGAGAGGGGAATAAGTTACTGCAGATGTGAGTGAGGGTAATGTGTTACTAGAGGTGTGAGGGAGGGTCATGTTGAATGTGTAACAACATAAACAAGGAAGGGAAATGTATTACTACAGAGGTGAGCGAGGATAATGTGCTACTACAGAGGTGAGGGAGTGGAATGTGTTAGTACACAGGTGAAGGAGGGTAATGTATTACTATAGCAGTGAGAGAGAGGATGCATTACTATAGAGGTAAAGGACTGATGTGTTACTGGAGTGGTGAGATGGAAATGGAAACAGTAAATATCTAATGTCTACCCGGGTAATTCAACTAGTGTATGTATGTATGTATATATATATATATATATATATTATATATATATGTGTGTGTGTATGTATGTGTGTGTGTATATATATATATATATATATATATATATATATATATAAATACATAATCGCACTACCATTAAAAAGTTTGGGGTCACTTAGAAATGTCCTTATTTTTGAAAGAAAAGCAGTTTTTTTTTCAATGAAGACAACAGTAAATTAATCAGAAATACACCTCTATGCTTTGTGGTAAATGACTATATTAGCTGCAAACGTCTGTTTTTTAAAGGAATATCTACATAGGTGTATAGAGGCCCATTTCCAGCAACCATCACTACAGTGTTCTAATGGTACATTGTGTTTGCTAAGCGCGTTAGAAGACTAATGGATGATTAGAAAACCCTTTTGCAATTATGTTAGCGCAGCTGAAAATGGGTTTGCTCATTAGAGATGCTATAAAACTGGCCTTCCTATGAGCTAGTTGAGTATCTGGAGCATCACATTTGTGGGTTCGATTATACTCTCCAAATGGCCAGAAAAAGAGAACTTTCATGTGAAACTCGACAGTCTATTCTTGTTCTTAGAAATGAAGGCTATTCCATGCGAGAAATTGCCAAGAAACTGAACATTTCCTACAACGGTGTGTACTACTCCCTTCAGTGAACAGCACAAACAGGCGCTAACCAGAGTAGAAGGAGAAGTGGGAGGCCCCAGTGCACAACTGTGCAAGAAGACAAGTACACCAGAGTCTCTAGTTTGAGAAATAGATGCCTCACAAGTCCTCAACTGGCAGCTTCATTAAATGGTACCCGCAAAATTCCAGTGTCAACGTCTACACTGAAGAGGCGACTCCGGGATGCTGGCCTTCTAGGCAGAGTTGCCAAGAAAAAGCCATATCTGAAACTGGCCAATAAAAGGAAAAGATTAATATGGGCAAAAGAACACAGACATTGGAGAGAGGAAGATTGGAAAAAAGTGTTATGGACAGACGAATCAAAGTTTGAGGTGTTTGGATCACACAAAAGAACATTTGTGAGACGCAGAACAAGTGAAAAGATGCTGGAAGAGTGCCTGACGCCATATGTCAAGCATGGTGGAGGTAATGTGATGGTCTGGGGCTGCTTTGGTGCTGGTAAAGTGGGAGATTTGTACAAGGTAAAAGGGATTTTGAATAAGGAAGGCTATCGCTCCATATTGCAACACCATGCCATACCCTGTGGACAGCGCTTAATTGGAGCCAATTTCCTACTCCAACAGGACAATGACCCAAAGCACACCTCCAAATTATGCAAGAACTATTTAGGGAAGAAGCAGGCAGCTGGTATTCTGTCGGTAATGGAGTGGCCAGAGCAGTCACCAGATCTCAACCCCATTGAGCTGTTGTTGTGCAGCTTGACCGTATGGTACGCAAGAAGTGCCCATCGAGCCAATCCAACTTGTGGGAGGTGCTTCAGGAAGCGTGGGGTGAAATTTCTTCAGATTACCTCAACAAATTAACAGCTAGAATGCCAAAGGTCTGCAAGGCTGTAATTGCTGCAAAAGGAGCATTCTTTGACTAAAGCAAAGTGAAGGACAACATTATTATTTCAAATAAAAATCATTATTTCTAACCTTGCCAATGTCTTGACTATATGTTCTATTCATTTTACAACTCATTTGATAAATAAAAGTCCGTTTTCATGTAAAACACGAAATTGTCTGGGTGATCCCAGACCTTTGAACGGTAGTGTGTATGTGTGTGTATATATATATATATATATATATATATATATATATATATATTATACACACAAAGTCCATTCAACCGCCACTCCTTATAGCATCAATAAACATTGTGGTTTGTAACTTGCCTCGGTGCCCTCCCCGGGTAAGCAGCTCTCACCAGAAACAGATAGATATAGATGGCAGCACCTATCTCGATAAAATGAGATTGAAACGTTCAAATTTAACTGACCTTACATTTGCATCATTTCAAGTCATATATATATATAATTAAGCACAGCAAAAGGAAGGTTTAATAAGAATAATGATGTATTGCAAACCATGAGGTTTCCTCTCTTCACAATATACTGAAGATGTTATTAAATTGCTGCCTTGCTTGGCTGGATTTTGATCCACTAGACTAGATAGAGGTGGGGGGGAACAACACTGAATCCTCATATGCTGTGGCAACCCTGCTCCCTGTTATCTAGCTGCACATGGGAGAGTGATAAAGGTTTATCTGACACAAGCCTGCAGCTGCCTCATTACTCTCAACTTCTCCAGAGAACAGTGAGATGCCCCTGATGTAAGCCAGCAGGCAGAGGGAGAGGGTGGGGGGGGGGATGCCAACCAGAACATAGAGATTATATGTTAATAATTTGCAAACTGAATCTAAATTCAACCATTGCCAACATTAATAAAATGTAATCACTCACCTATCCCATTCCCCATGAAAAAATGAATCTTAAAAAGGTTAGGCTTCCCATTACACTGCCTGTTACTTTGTTGCTATAAAACATGCACATATTTTTGGTGGAATGGCTATTCTTGTTTAAAAAGGAATGTAGTATTTACTATTATTATTAATATTATTATTACTACTACACACACAGTGGAAAATATTTTTGGAAAGATTTATTTTTATGACATAATGTTAAAATATATAAATGCTACCTGACCTGTGAGCTGTACACTGTTGCAGGGAAGCTGCCCTCCATTGGATATCTCCAGCTGCGGACAATAAGAAACATCAGGCTGGATAGGTCATTCATCATTTGACCTGAAAACTAAATATATATTGTGTTAGGAGCAGCCAGTTACCTTAGTCTAAGTGCTGTTTAAAGGACATACTATTTGCCATCCTGATTGAGGATTAAAGTTTAGGGTGGAAGTTCCTACATTTTGAATTAAACACCCCTGAAGAAGTAATTGTTGACGAAATGCATTGGGTAACTTGTTTCTGTGACCAAAAAGTGGTTTCAATTAGCTCGCCACATTAAGGGGTGACAGCGAGTTAGTAACAACATCTGACCCACAATGGCCATGATATGTCTATGATGTAAGGTTTTTATCCATTTTTACATTTATTTGTTTTAAATAAAACCAAATGTTAACAAAACAGACAGAAACTGATTGTCATTGGTGTACTCTAGTTGAGGGTATCATTGCAGAAACTGAAAGTGGATCTCTTCTTCATCTTCATCCCTTTAAAAGGACTTTAAAACAGAAAATATCAAGGGAAAATTTGAACCTGCATAATTGGAGTTTTGCGCTCCCAAAGATCACCATTCCATATTATATATATATATATATATATATATATATATATATATATATACATATATATATATATATATTCTCATTAAATAAAGCACCTATTATGACTGTTGCAAGTCTGTAGGAGTGCCGCCTGATCCTTCTTTTTGTTGGATAACTATTATGCAGTATATCCTCTCATGGTATATCCTCTCATGTAACATATACCTTAAAAATAAAATATTATTTTTTGTTCTTTTATTCTATCAGATATATAACCTCTCTATTTTTTTACAGCTATCTTTACAGTACTACCTTTTTAAAAATATATCTATATTACACACTGATATTCAGCGCCCAGTTCCTTTTCTGTTTTTTTTCTCTGCCTATTAACCTTAAGTCCCTTGCCAAGCTTTTATAAATTCTGTAGGTACGTCTAATTTTTTTTTTCACTCACCTCTGGGTTTTCAGCTCTGAAAACCCAGCGACCACTTTTTTAAAATTGGATACCGCAGGTATCGGGAGCACGCATACTTGCGGTAATCCAAAATTGGGTGAAACCGCGCCCCCAATTGAATATGCCTATTGATTTCCATTTTACAATAATCTAAATGATCGCATACATTTACTTCCCCTCTGTTTTTAGTAAGGGATCAGGAAAAAAGAATCACAATAAGGACATCTATGCCAGAACATGGACAAGAAATTCGGGTAGATGTATGATGCAGTGAAATGAGTGGAGAGGTGTGCCAGTGGAGAAGTTGCCAGTGGCAACCAATCAGTTTCTATCTATCATTTTATAGAATGTACTTGATAAATGTAACCTCAAAGCTAATTGGTTGCCATGGACAACTCCTTAACTCTTTTCACTGCTTCATACATCTACCCCAATATTTTGTACTATTACATGCAGCTGTTTCAATATCTCATATGTATGATATATTGGTTCTGTATGCAGCGTGGAATTGGATGAAGCAAAAAATAGCTCCTGTGGGAATTGTGTACAAAGAAGCATGTGTCTGGAAGGATTTGATCATGTCACTAAAAACTCTGAAACAAGATTGATTCCACAACACTCCATTTGATTGTCATTTGCAGTGACCTAGAACACTATTTTATAACAGAAGCTTCCGCAGTTAGTTGAGTGGTGCTGCCTGCATCGGAGTAGGCGCATTGCAGTGCCTATGCAACAATGTGTAATAGTCTACCTTGGGTGTAAGTCCTTGGAACATGCCTTAGACAAAACCTTGAGCAAACGAAAGCCTTGAGCGAATTAATGATTAGAATGGTAGCAAGACGTCATTAGTGATGACAACCAAATTGCTCTATACATTACAATACATAACCATAATGATTGTCCCCATCGGACACACACTTAGCCACTCTATTTTCCTATACAAATTTCCTCTAAAAATAGCAATAGACCATTAGGGCATTTCTGAGCTTTCATTCAATACTACCATCTTTATGGTTACTGTGTTCAGTTTATACTTCATATATCATTTGTTCCCAACATGTATTTGTCAGATGTCAACTCTACATTGTTTTAGTAACACTTTACAGTGCCAAGCTTTGTGGTTACATCTAGCAACTAAAGACCAAGTCTTTTTTTTTTACATATTACCAGTGGACGAAGTGGAAATTTTAAAGTGGGGGTATGGAAACATTAGGGAGGATCAACTTAGACAGGACCAAATCCTGAGCCCCCCTGATATTTCCATACTCCCACTTCCTCACCTCACAACACACTACATCGCACAGCACACCACACATCATAGCACAACACATCGCAAAGCACACTTCACAGCACACCACATCACACAGCATACCTCACACCACATAGCACACTTCACAGCACACCCCGCACAGCACCCCTCCCACCACACCTCGCTGTGCTGCACTCTGTTCTGGTGACCACTGCACTCCCATCCACCTCATTCCTTAGCGGCATTTTGAATTTTGTGTCGGTCATGAGCCAATGACAGTTTGCAGACAGGCAGTCAATTAGTAGTGACCTCCCCTGATTGGCTGCCAGTCCACGAGCTGTGATTGGCTTGTGGCCGGAGCCAAATTCAATATGCCACCAGCCGCCTCTAATTGGATGCCGGTCCACGAGCCGTGATTGGCTCGCCCCCGGAGCCAAATTTAAAAAGCCTGTTTGGGTGCCGAAGTGAAGTGCCTAAATATTACTGTATTATTTTCAGTCTCCAAAAATAGCCTGAACATGAAATCTGAAACATAGTAGTTGTCAGAATTTATCCAATATTTGCTCATTATCAATGTGGTCAAATGAGAATTTTGACTAAAGGATGCTTAGGTTTAAAAAAAAAGCTCACCTTTGTTTCTGAAATGGAAGGTAATAGGTCCCTCTATAAGAAAACTAAATTAATTGAATATAAAAAGTCCACACCCCCTTAATGAAATTGCTAGATTTTTGTAATGTAATGCCATCACAGTGTAATGACTGACATAATAAAGCTAAATCTACTCAGCCCTTTTCCCCTATTTAGTATGAACTTGAAACTAACAAAATTCAATAAAAAAAGAGACAATTTTAGGAAAAATATTTAAAAAAATCAAAACCCTGGTTGCATAAGTGTGCATACACTAAACTAATACTTTGTGGAAACACTTTTTGCTTTTATTATAGCAGTGAGCTTTTTTTCCATTTATATCTCACTTTTCCTGCTCAAAAATGTAAGGTCCATCACGAGTGCATCTCCTGTGGATAGGTTTTACATGGTATTGAGGTCTTGTCTCTTATGACTTTTACCTTATTTTCCTGAAACCATTCCTTGGTTGATTTGAATGTGTGGTTTGGAATGCTATCATGTTGGAAGGTGAAATTATTCTTCAGCTTTCTGACCGTGTTCAACAAGTTTTGTGCCAACTTATGTTATATCATATATTTGGATATATTCATTATACCCTCTATCCTGTTGAGCTGAAACCTATCTTTTAGCCTTCATAATAAGTATATTTTAAAACAGAAATTAGTCTATGAGCTAGAAATTATTATTTATTTTAATTCACAAGCTGCATACACACACAACGATTTTGTTACCAACGATTTTCTGTCAGATATTTTAAAGTGTAATGAACAATTTTTTTGAACTACAAATGATTTTTTAATATTAACTTACTGAAAATCATTGAGTTGACAAGTCTGACTGAACTACAAACTACAAACGTGAATGCACATGAACGATAATCGTTTGACTCAGAAAGTGAACGATTTTTTTAAACTATATCGTTTAACGATAATCGTTCAAAAAATCGTTGTGTGTATGCAGCTTAAGTCCCTCTGAAACAGCTTTGAGTAATGTCAAGCTAATGTATGTAGAGTCTACAATAACATTACTGGTTGGCCAGTGAGAGTCTGGCTTTCGTGATTTTCTAATTTACTCCAAAGTTTTACAATCTTGCCGATGATCAGGGCGATTTACCTTCACCCCGGACCATGCAAGATTGCTAGTGCACATTAGGAGATTTAATGAACAACAGAACGATGTGTCGTTCCATCCTACATTAATATGCTATGCACCACATGCAATATCGTGTGATTGGCCGTGCAAGCATGGTCAATCACACGATATTACATGTGACCCACAGGAGTGCGCAATCGGACATACACATTGCACAATATGTCTAATTTGTCGTTTCCAATACAGCAAATTGAGCCGATATCGTGTAAGTGTGTACCCATACTTATGCTACAAACAGGATAAACCACCTGAGGCAGTCTATGGTCTCTGCCCCATCTTGCATCTCCAACAAGTAATGAGTGATCATGACGCGTAGAGTGATATATATCACTAAGTTTCTCCTCCTGCAGTCACTGAATGTAGGTTATAGTTACTATAGAGAGATATAGACTATAGATAGATAATAGAAGGTATATAGGACAGTGAGGAAGCAACATCCTTCCTTGTACCTCCTCTAATCCTGCTGTTAGGCACCCCATTCCTCACATACAATGCGAGAAGAAAAGTTTGGTGATGTGTATCACCTGCAGTTGTTACTTGTAGGAGCATCAGGGCTGGATTTCCCACAAGGCAACCTAGGCACTCGCCTAGGGCCCCCAAGAAATCTGGCTGGTCAAAACGCTTCCAGAGAAGCACTGCCCGAGTACCGCATGACGTCACGTGGACCTGCTTATACTCCCACAGTCCCACTGCGGTGCCGCTGTCTACACTGTCACAGAGTGACTGTGCATAGGAGGGGGGAGGAGGGTCACTGGGTCTTCCACCCAGTCCCATCCAGCTCCAGCCCACCCCCCAGCATAGCAGCCTCTGCCGCTGACTGCCAGGCTTGCAGCTTGCCACCAGCAGCACGCAGCAGCACCCAGCGAGGAGCAGAGGGACAGGCAGAGGCAGAGCTGCAGAGTCTGGATGAGTGAGACAGTGACCGAGGATCCGGATCTCAGGGAATCACAGCAGGTAGGGTAAACTAATGTGCTATTCTCAACAACTCTAATATAGATTGAATTATGTAGGATTTATTGTTCATGGTACTTGGGGTCTGGGAGGTCGACAGGTCAGCCTTATATTACAAGCATATAGTAATATACATTAGGATGATCATGATATTATTAGTACTTCAGTCCAGGATGATGGTATTTTCATGTTACGTACTTGGAATATGCTTGTACTATAATGCAGTCCTGTCCACTCCCCACCTACCAGACAAAATAAATCCTATAGTGTACTTTAATAAAGAAGGGGGGGGGGGGGTTGTAATGGTGATGACTCATCCCCATAATTGCACGAAGCTGGGCACAGTCACACACAATACTGCGCATGTCCACACCTCAGCCACCACTGCAGATACCACCTCGCAGACACCTTCTAATCCTTAGCACCCCTCAGGTTTATGTATTGTATTTAATGGGTAATGGGGAGATAGCCCCCCCGTCTTTATAGTACTAAGAAGCATATTCAATTAGCCGTTATAAACCGTTTTCGGCAAAAAGTTTTCTTCGGTGACTTCATTTTGTCAGGCGAAAACTTATCCCCATATTCAATGCCGAAGACTTTTTCGCCGGTGCAGAGTCAATGCATTGGAATAGGCGAAAAAGATTCTCCTGTGAAACTAGGCGGAAAAAAGTGCAGAATTGGGGTGCAAACTTGCGGAAACCATCCTGCACCCTTGGGACAGCCCCCCAAAGGTAAACTCTGTCAAAAAAGTAAAAAGAAAAAAAACCTTAAGAACACCCCAAAAAGTACTTTCAATTAGGGGGCAAAAAAAAACAAAGTTGGGGGACAAACTAAAAAACTAGCGAAATAGACTCCAGGGGCGCCCCCAAGTATGCCCCAGGTGTTTTTAATATTACAGGTGTTTGCGGCAGGTGGATTTTTAATATTTTCTAAAACTTTACTTTAACAACTTTAAAATATGCTAATACCCATTTTCATGTACCCCAAATTTGCTGGGACTACTTATATTCTGCAAAAAAACTGCTAAATGCTATTCTTCACCACTTCTGCAAAGACGTTAATTAAATGCTCTCAATAGCTGCTAAGTACCCCAAATACCTTCAGGTCTATACGGTGGTATCTATAGTGATCCCCAATGTCACTGCATCTTTTGGGCGGTGTCAGTTTGATTTCCCCAAAACTGCCAGGACTTTTTGCTGGCTTAGAATTCGCCGGGTTCCGTTTTCGATGATTTGGAATTGAATGAGCGGGAACGAGCGCGATAGTTTTCCGCATGGAAAACCAGCAATGTCGGTGAAAAGTCCAGCATGTGAAAAGTATGGGGCTTTTTGCAGCTAATTGGATATGCCCCTAAGAGCCGTATTCAATTTGAGCCAAGCCGCGTTAAGTTAACGCGGCCCAGACTTAACGCCGACTTTGCCTGTTTTGTAGGCGTTAAAGTATCGTGCGCGTGCATGCTTCACCCCGTATTCAATTTCAAAGTACGCGTAAACGCCACCCGGCGATACTGTAACAAGCGGAAAGTACTGTAATTTTTGGGGAAATCAGCCTGTCACTCCCCAAATGATGCTCTGACATGGGGGTTCACTATGGTACCCCCCGATTTGGCTTGCTGACGGTATTTGGTGTTTTTAAATGGTCTCAATAGCTGCTAAATAGCGTTTTTCTATACCTGATGCAGAATAGTATTTAGGAGTATTTTTTTCAGAAAATAACTTATCTCAGCAAATTTGGGGTACTTGAAAATGGGGGTCAGCATATTTAAAGTTGAAAAAGTGAAGTTGAAAAAATAGTGAAAAATCCACCTGCCGCAAACACCTGCAATCAAAAAAACACCTGGGGCATACTTGGCGACCCCCCCAGAGTCAAGTTCGCTAATTTTTAAGTTTGTACCCCAACATATTTTTTTTGCCCCCTTTTTCAAAGTAAATTTTTGGGGTGTCCTTAAGTTTTTTTTTTTTTTTTTTTACACAGATTACCTTTGGGGGACTGTCTGAAGGCTGCACGGGGGTTCCCGAAATATTGCACCCCAAAACCCCAATTCTGCACTTTTTTCCGCCTGCCATTCATAGGCGATACTTTACCGCCTATTACATTGCACTGACTTTCCACCTAGGCGTAAAGTCTTTCAAATTGAATATGGGGTAAAACCAAAACAGGCGATAATGATGTCATCGGTGGTAACTTAACGCAGATCCAGACTTAACGCTTCAAATTGAATACGGGCTAGTGAGAAAAGCTTAAGCAATTAGGTTTAGTTTGGGTTATGGTATTAGGGATAGGGTATTAGGGTTGGTGTATCAGTTTGGGTTAGGGTATTAGGGTCAGATCAGGTGTTGGGGTTTTAGGGATAGGGTATTAGGGATGGTGTAGGGTAGAGCAGTTAGGGTATTAGTGTTAGCAGTTATGGTTAGGGTGAGGTTTGAGTTTAGGGTTGAGTTAGGGTCAGGATTAGAGTAGGAATGCTTTGCATGAATCAGGAACGCAAATATAGTGCTATGGATTGTTTGAGGGAGGGGTGGCCCCAAACTGGTATCTTGCCTAGGGCCCCATGAGGTCTAAATCTGGCTCTGAGGAGCATGGACCATCGCTGACCACTGGAAGAGATGAGGGAGCTATACCTGGGGGTATATTTACTAAAGTGCGGGTTTTTAGAAGCGGAGATGTTGCCTATAGCAAGCAATCAGATTCTAGCTATTATCTTCTAGAAGGTGCTAGATAGTAGAATCTGATTAGTGTAAGACTCAGAGTAAGGGTGACAACCAGTGGCATAACTATGGAGGGTGCAGGGGGCCCGGCGGCTTAAGGGGCCCGCCGGCCCAGCGATCGCACCCCCTGCACCCACCATTTGCCGGATGCCCGCTGAGATTGTGTTACTAGCGGGCGCCCGGCTTCTCTAAATAATCCCCCTAACCCCCCGACCCCCCCCCCCCCCCACGGCGCCAGGTTTTGTTGATATCAATAGTTCACTGAATAGCCCTACAGAGCATGTCACTCCCCTTAGGCCGCTGCACTTGCCTACGATGTTATGCTCATAGAAATCCTATGTCACAGATCTATCATCTGGCTGCAAAAGCACTGGAAGGATTGTCAACATTTACAGGGTGACTTATTCTAACGTGGTAAATGTTACAATTAATGAGATATGACAAGTGACCGTTCTAATTATAATTCTCAAAGTGACAGCTGCTAGCACATGATTATTGTAGTGCCCCAAATCATAACAGATACCATAACAGAAACTGTACCCCTCTTTGTACATCAGCACCAGAAGACAAAAACAGCAACCCTCACTTCCCATGTGTCTGATCAAGCTTATACTCACCAGCCCTCTGCTGACACATCAGGGCTGGATAATAATACATGTTCTCATACTATTTGCAGTGCATCTCTATATATAGTCCGGAAAATGATGCTTATCAATGCAGTGATCCACAAAACATTTCAACATGTTATTCACTATGAGTACAATCCACTAACACCTGTCATGACATTATATAGCTGTATAAGGACAAAATAACAAAATGTAGATATTGATTTGGCTTGTTGTTTGTCTAATTGGTGTTTTAGTAAAGAGTAGGCTTATGTTGTTCAATAGTATCACATATAGATAAGGGAAAGGTGAGACATTACAAAGGTTGGTACCTGTATACAGTAAGAGGAAGATCAGTGCATTGTATAAAATATGCGGCAGGAAATTTGCAGACCTCAATAGAGGTTATAGATCATGTTATGGACTTTTTATTTTATTTTATTATTTAAAGGGGCATTGATTTCACAGAACAAAGGGTATCCGGTTGTTTGATCGACCTAACTGAGATTGACAATTTATACTATACATCGACCACAGTACATCGACTCCAACTAGTTTGACAGGAACAATAGCTCGACAAACCATAGATCAACCACTAGTTGCAAGCAGTCTGGTAAGGATGTCACAAATGACAGATGAAAAAGTGTTTGGTGCTGCTATGCGATGCATTCAATCAATTAATTGCCAGAAATATTGCAAACTCAACGTGAGCTGCTTTTACCCAACCAAAACTAAATAATTTTTTTTAAGAAAGTTTTATTAAACAGAAATTATACACAGAGTAGTCTGTAAAGAGAGAGATAGCACATTGAGATTCTAAAACTTAAAATTTAGCATTATAGTAAAATGTAACAGGCAGCATATACACTGAATTCCCAAAAATCATGGCATAGCAGTATGTAAAGGTAATGGTATGTGGCGTTGGCGTTCTGTGACATCTTGGAAATGCCCAGACCTGCACCAGTTGCTGCTCATGGCAAGGCAATGTAAATTATCGGAGATCGAATGGGGCATGATAGCGGTTGCCCAACGAATGGGACATTCCATTTCAAAGTTGTGCGGACATTCAGCATTCCTTGATCTATGGTGTCACTTGTGTACCGGGAATACCTTATGGAAGGCATTACCACCCACTGTGGACAGTGCAGTGGCTGACCATGGGTGCTTAATGATCATGACCAGCGGCGCCTGGCCAGAATTGTCTATGGTAATAGACAAGCAACACTGGTTCATGGGATCGGTATGGAATACCGCCGGACGCATGTCTTCATCAGTCCCAACGCTGGAAGACCGTCAGTGAAGATCCCGACAGGTAAGTATTTTTTATATTGGCTAACCTTACCCCCCCCTAACCCTAACTCTCCTTTAAGGGTGCCTAACCCTAACCCCCCCTGTAAGTGTCTAAACCTAAGTCTCCCAGGGGGTGCCTAACCCTAACCCCCCCCCTTCCCCTAGCATAAACCTAAACCTTGAGGGGGGGTGTCTAACCCTAAGTCCCCCCCGGGAGCCCCTAACCTAACCCTCCCCCAGCCCCCCCCACCCGTGACTATCCGCGCCCAGTGCTCGCCTTACCTTCAATCGGGATGCCGGGCGTTGTGCTCCCGGCGTAGGTAAGATTACAGGAGTCAGGATTTCGGCACCTGTCATTAGACCCCTGCCGGGATTAGACAGTTGGGAAACCGGTGATCGTCATTTCGCCACCAGCTTCCTGACTGCATCCCTGGCTCACATCTACATCCGACCAGTCTTGTAGTGAGCCCCATAGCGAGTGATTTCTCGCTCGTGCATGCCGCGTGTGTGTATTGGCCCACCCTCGAGCCGCTTGCGAGCGCAATGCGCTTGCGAACGGGTCTGAATCAGGCCCTTTGTCCAGTGCATTGTCTTCCAACTGGACAAATCTAATAACACTCAGTGTGATGAGCCCAGACACGTCTTCCGCTTTGACACTCTGGTAACAGGCTACAGATGCCGTCCAGCAGCCACAAGTTAACATTTTGCTGACTTCAGCGTCCTACTCCTGCTGCACAATACTCTGATAATAAAGAAGACAGGGGTCGTCGTATGATCACCCTTATTTTTCACAGATAAGTATGATTTCTTCTAGCTGCATATCATGGTAACAAGAAATAATTTATTGGGACATGTATCATTGCTTTCATGCAGGGACACTGGAATATATCTTTACCCATCACATCTATGGATTATTCATAACCTCTACATAGGGCTATTCTTCACTGCACAATATTTATGTATGTTTGTACAGTATTTCTGTAAAAAATGTTTGTGCAGTTTTATTTTATTTTTTGTTTTCAATGGCAATTTAAGATGTCTGCTATATTGTATGATAAGGTATTACATGAGGATTAGTATGCGGACATAATTTTGAATTGTAACTATTCTTAACATACCATCAATGGTGTTTGGTATATAAAGAAGGGAACGCCTCAATATTCGATCTCTATGGGATGATGGACTACCCATATGTTTATTTTCAATTTTTACTTGTAAAAATAAAGGTTATATTTTAAATTCTAATTCTATATGCAGGAGTGTGCCTCAGCTAGAGAGTACGGTCTTATGTTTTCCTCCCATGTATATTGTTTACACTGGAATATATTCCTGCAAAGAGAAACATGTAAACACTAATACTTTACTTCTGGCTTTGTACTGGCTTGCTAAATGCGTAAGCGTCAGTTTCCAGAAAGGAATCCTTTGGATCCCGGACCATAAATATTTGTGTTAATGTAGCCGCAGGCTACAATGGCATTAGCTTTTGTGGACCAAACTGTACATTTGTCAATTTTGCAGTTATCATAGAAACCTATAGAGACGGCTTTTGCGATTGAAAATAAATGGACTACAGTAAATATTTATGATTTCTTCTGTGCCACAATCTTAATACATTCCTGGGAATTTAATAAATGTGGAAATACTCCAAAAAACTGCAGTTTTCAGAGGCATTTCTACAAGAACACTATAATAAATATTTCTGTTAAAGTTATATAGAGATGACACCCAGTCACCAGAACCTCAGATGATGCCGTCTGCCCTCCTGCAGAGCAAGGAAAGATGCTCTAAATGTATTTCTTATAAAAGGAAATCTACTTTTACACATTTCAGAAACCAGGATCACTTGTCCACTTAAAACCATTAAACCATTTGCAGACTCTGCAGATTATTATTATTATTACATTTTATTTATAGGGCGCCACAAGAGGTCCGCAGCACCGTACATACAGTAAAGGGTACACAGAACATTACATTACAATACAGTAACCAACTTATAAACAGAACACAAGTAACAATTAGCAACACAATTCTCCATACACAATTCAGCCGGGAAGGTGAAGGCTGTCATAGAAGTGCTAGAGAAGAAGGCTGTGAGACAGTGGGGAGGAGGACCCTGCTCCTAGGAGCTTACAATCTACAGATCACACATTAATGAGCAATAGATCCATATGTTTGCTTTTAAACTAGGCAAGCTTGAGCTCAAGCAGAGCTAGGCATGTGTTGTTTTAGAAGAACATTTGTGCAATGGGTACGTGAGTTCTTACATTGTTAGGGTCGATCTGGTGCTAGGAAGAATAAGTACATTACGGCAGGTGAAGTTAAGGCAGAAATGTAATCACTAAGACAATTCTCCATCACTGATACTCTTACTCTCCCCACCCACAAATTTTCCTGTAGTCCTCCTATAGACAAAACAGGGTGTGTGTGAACAGCCTACTCTCTCCCCTCCCCCAAACCAACGCACACACCACTTAAAACCTTTTCTATTTTACTTCGGAAGGAAGCCCATACCATCCAACTCCCATCTGCTCCACTTTAGTGTTGTAGCTATTTACCCAAATCCAGCCTCCCAATATCTTGATAACTTTCTGTCTGGCTCCATCACTTCCTCTGACCTGACCTAACTTGCCTCATTCTGGTGCATTGGCTCTCAAGCTCAGTCCCCAAACAGTTAACTTTTTCCAAAGCACCTAGCAGCTGTACAGACCTATGACCAACTGTCACAGATCCACAGGGGACCTGAAAAACATGAACTGTTTGGGGTCCTGAGGGCAGAGTTTGAGAACCACTGTCCTAATGGATCTTAACCTTTGCATTATTAACCCTGCTACCAAAATTCTCTGCCTCACTTCCGCCTTTAACCTTGCAGTGGTTTTCCTCTCCCACTTACTTTACTAGTGCTCTGAGGGAGTGGAGGTGGAATTGTGGGCAATTTCAGTGTCCAGTGATAAACGACAAGAAAGAAACCAGACACTAAGCCAGCACTCTCTAGTTAGAAATGTGAAAGCTGTTGCACACCATCTGAGAGTAATGCCAATGCTTCCTATTCAGTGTTGTGTATGCAGAGATTCCCCTGATTGCTGGCAGATCTCTTATTATTACAGAATTGGTGCAAATTTGCGCTGATAGTGGTGATGGCTATTTATACAAGTCAAGCAGATATACAAAATGTTGTGGCTACATATATACAGACGACTGTGAATATGGACAGAGCCATTTATTTACAAATGCACATTGCGGCTCACCTATCAAGACAACGCTCCAGGGTATGGTAGTTCAGTAGGCTCTTTATACGGTGATCAACCTTACGTCAGTGGACAACTGAAGATTGGAAAAATGTTGTATGGACCAGTGAATCAATATTTGAAACCTTTGCTTCCTCATGCAGTGTTTTGGATGCCGTTGAGTAGATGCATTAATGGTTCCTCAGTGTGCAGGTTTATTTACTAAGCTGTTGCATCAGGTATTTAAGCCCAACATTTAAAAGAACAATACTTCTAAGATAAAAGCAGCCCAATCAAAGCTTTTAATATCAAAGCACTCAAAACATACTTCCAGATTATTTTAAAAACTACCTTTGAGAAAAAGAACAAGACAGCAGCCATTAAGTAGTGGAATGGCCAGCGGCAGCATAGTCTCCAGCTTTGAACCCCATTGATTTACTTTGGGATGAACCGGACAGAAAGGTAAAAGTAAGGCAACACGCTTCAGTATTGGGAAGAACTTCCAAAACAATATTTGATCTCCATTGTATAAAGAATGCCACAGGTGTGTTCAGTGGTTACACACTACGTGTTCCATTGCACGATATATCGCGCTGACGGATCGAACAATATATTGTGCGGATCGCATAGTGTGTATGCTCCGCAGGTCGTTCATCACATCATCCCATCTGCTGTGCAGCAGAACAGATGGGACAATGTGATCAACAATGCCATGCTGCTGTATGCAGCATGGCATTACACATCGCACCATCATCCACTGTGAATGGATGGCGCGATGTATCGTGCCGTCGCTGGGCATACACAGATCGTGTAGTGGGTACCCAGCGTAAAAAAGTGACTAGTTTGAGGAGTCAAAAATTAAGATATTTAGATAAATAAATGGAAGTGGTAGAATAATTTTATCTGCAATTATTTGTGTTCTGTGCTTTAATCAGAGCACATTGAGAGGGATGTAGTCAGCATTCCGACGTGCAGGATGCAGACAGTCTAAATACCAGCGTCAAGATCCTGGCTCCAGTATCCCGACCGCCGGCATCCTGAAGATAACTATCGGGGGTTAGGGGAAGGTTAGGCACTAACGGAGGAGGGTTAGGGTGCGGGGAGGGGAGGTTAGGTTTTGACACCGGGGAAGGAGGGGAAGGGTAGAGGTTAGGGTTAGTGGTAGTATACTTACCTACCGCTGTCAGGATTTTCACTGTCGGGATGCCGCTGTTGGTAATCTGACCAGCGGCATCCCGACCGCCAGGAACTCATCCCCAACCCCAGTAAATTTCAATAAAAACTGGAAAAATGAAGGGTGTTCTAAAACATTTATCCGGAAGTGTGTATGTGACCCTCAGCCAGCACATGTGGCTGTATTCAGTCAGACTAAATGGTGCGGAGTGGGCGAAAGAGCTAGACATAAGCCCAGAATCCTTACATCATTTAAGGAAATGTTTGTGCTGCATCAATCACAACAACAGGACAAGTAGTTGTAGAAATGATACAGAAGTACTTGACCGGGGCATTGCTAGTAACAATTCATTGTTGTCAAAGTAAGTATGAAGAATGCTGCACACAAAGCAGATTTCAGTTCAAGGTGGACAGTTCTTTCACCTAAGCTACTAAAGAGTAGATGAAGCCTCCAAGTCTTGGTCACTAAGTGATAACCTCTCAAACTACTGGTTCCATGTCAAAGAAAAAGTCCATTGACATTTCCGCCGTAAATAAGTAATTAGGGTGCTCCTAAATACCGTATTTTAAGGGGTAAATTTACTAATATGGGAGTTCTATTAAGAAGTGATGTTGCCCATAGCAACCAATCAGATTCCAGGTACTGGGGCAGATGTATGAAGCTCTGGAAAGTGATAAAGTGCAGAGTGATAAACGGCCAACCAATCAGCTCACAACTGTCATGTTACTAGCTGTGTTTGAAAAATGATGGGAGCGGATTGGTTGGTCGTTTATCACTCTGAACTTTATCACTTACCACAGCTTCATACATCTGCCCCATTATCTTCTAAAAGATGCTAGATAAATGAGAAGCAGAATTTGATTGGTTGCTATAGGCAACATCACTTCTAAAATAGAACTCCCATCTTAGTAAATTTACCCCTAACACTGATTACCTTATATCCACCTGCCCATGTCATTGTGGACTACATATTGGAGTTTGGGGCTGTAATATATACATAAGAATAAATATCAGACTTCCTTTGGACCACATGAAATTTAATCAGCCTAGATAAATGACAAATGTCACTGTTCACTAAGCAAACTGCACATTGCACCAAACTAATGCTATGTGCTTATCAAGCTAAAAATATTTTTCAGTACATGAGTAATCTGGTCTTTGGGCCTAATTCAGTATGGATCGCAACTGTGATTGCAATAGCGATTACGCACCCAGTTTCACTGCGAAGATATGGTAATGATTGCAATCTCAATCCTATACGCAGCCTAACATAAGGACGCCACCTTTACCTTACACACATCTGTCATACTTAGCAAGATTGCAAAAACATCAGAAACCGCGTACAATCGCAGCCTCACGCATACTTGCACAAGGTCAGACCTAACTCAGGAATTTCTAACTGGCACGCCTGCATTTTGCTGACCACCCACCCGTCACCACCCCAAAGGGTACTTCCTGTCAATCACTCTGCGATGGTCGACAATGGGCCGATTGCATGCGTAATTGCAGTTGCGATCGCTGCTGAATCAGGCTCTTAGCAGTGGGATGTAGTTAAAATGCCGGCGGACAAGTTACCGTCGACTGCATCCTGAACGTCGGAATGCGGAATGTCCGTACGGAGGTAAGTAGCGCATTGCCCCGCACTGTCCCCGGGATGGGGGGGTAGGTTTAGGCACCCCTGGGGAGACATTAGGGTTAGGCACCACCGGGCAGGTTAGGGTAGGCTGTGGGGAAGGGGGGTTAGGCACTAGGGGAAGAGGTTAGGGTTAGGCACCACTAAGGGAGGGTTAGGGATAGCATACTTACCACCCCTGTCGGATCTTGACTGTGCTGGGTTTGGGCAACGGGATTTGTACCGGCGGCTATTGAGTCGTCTGTATATCATACCCATCCCCTTAGCAGCACATCCTCTAGAAGATAGAGTATTAGCTATGTGAGATTACATTATGTTACACATGAATAGGTTGCAGTGTCATCGGTTTGTGCAATGTCAAACCATATCTTGTCTACTACAGAAAACTGCCAGGAGCTTAACAATGTTAAAATATCCGCATTCCCTACTAGATGATCTCCTAGGGTCTGTCTGCCCTTGCTATTTTGCTATTCAATCTATAGTCTGACCCTGTTAAAAGAAAAACACACAAAAAAAGAAAACGCATAATAAATGTTTCTATTTGTATTTAGTCTGGAATCCAATTTTCCACTGTTAAAACTACCAAAAAAAATGGAATTTACTAAAGTTCAATTTATCTGATTTGCATTTCACTAAAGCCAAAAACACACATCAGTGTCAAATAAAACTGCAAGGTTGCAATGTGCATGGCAAGCCACTAAAGATAGGGTTGTGACAGGTGATGTCGCCTGACAAGAAGGGTTAAAAAATCTGCAACAAACCCCCATCTCCTCATTTACTACAAAAAAACAACCACAGTGCTCTTCCACCTGTTCTATTTGCCACCAAAATAATGGGCCAAAAAGTGCTTTTCATCCCGAAGCTTGGCCATAGTAACCTATGGGCCACACTTGGCAGAATTTACAGTGCAGCAGGGGGCCAAAGCAGGAAGTGCTGTGATAACATACTGTATATGATCCGGCAACTCGGAAACAATACAGTCAGGCAAATAAAAGACTATGTCCTTTAATTGCGGTGATAAGGAATCTTTAATATCGCGATCAGACCGCAAATAATATGAGATATGGTAAGAACTTACCTTTGTTATCTCTATTTCTACGAAGTCCATAGGGTTCCACAGGATACCTTGGGGTATAGGTGATGACGTCAGGCATCGGGCACCATAGAGTTAAGTTTTCAGCCTCCCAGGATGCACTAGGGTCCCCCTCCTATACCCCGCCCCCGAGCCAAGGCATCTCAGTTACGTACCAAGCCATAGGCCGGAGGAGGAGAAGGAAGAGAGAGAAAAAAGATCTGGACACACACAAGAATCATATTCTCACCAGAGGGAGACGGAAAAACCGGTGACCAGAGTAAAGCCCATCTGCAGCACAGGTGCGACAGGGCGGGAGTCCTGTGGAACCCTATGGACTTCATAGAAATAGAGATAACAAAGGTAAGTTCTTACCATATCTCATATTTTCTACATCAGGGTCCATAGGGTATCCACAGGATACCTTGGGAATGTCCCAAAGCAGTATCCTTCAAGGGTGGGGACGCTCCTGTGCTGAAAGGAGAATCCGCCGCCCGAAGGAAGCATCCTGAGAGGCAAAGGTGTCAAACGCATAATACCTCACAAAGGTATGGGCAGAGGACCATGTGGCAGCCTTGCAGATCTGGACTGCAGAGGCACCACGTCGAGCTGCCCACGAAGGACCCACAGACCTAGTGGAATGAGCCCTCACAGAGGATGGAACCGGAAGGCCCTCATGAAGATAAGCTTCTGAAATAGCCATACGGATCCAACCTGCCAAAGTTTGCTTTGAAGCAGGCCAACCCTTTTTACGGAAGCCATAGAGGACAAACAAAGCATCCGACTTCTTAAACGAAGAAGTGCGGTCAACATAAATCCCTAAGGCCCACACAACGTCCAAAGTGGCCTCACCCACTGACAGGTCAGGTGAGTTGAAAGCCGGCACAACAATTTCCACGTTGATGTGGAAACTTGAAACAACTTTAGGGAGGAATCCAGGACGAGTGCGCACACCGCCCTGTTCCTATGAAAAATCAGAAAAGGGGGTCTACAGGAGAGAGCCCCTAAGTCAGAAACACGTCTGGCCGAAGCAATGGCCAGAAGGAAAATTGTTTTAGCTGTCAGCCATTTAAGGTCCACTGAGCCCAGTGGTTCAAATGGCGGTCCCTGGAGAGCCCTCAGGACCACAGCTAAATCCCAAGGCGCCACCGGTGGAAAATATGGCGGCTGAATTCAAAGAACACCTTGCATAAAGGTGCGCACATCAGGGATTGTAGCAATCCTACAATGGAACCAGACAGACAGGGCAGATACCTGCACCTTCAAAGAAGCAAGGCGAAGCCCATGGTCTAATCCCGCCTGTAGGAAGGCTAGCACTCTAGACAGACGGAACTCCAGAGGTGCATAACTTCTTGGTCAACACCACTGGAAGAACATATGCCACACACGATGGTATATTCATGCAGAAGACGGTTTCCGAGCTCTTAGCATAGTTCGTACTACAGAGCTGGAAAACCTCCTGGACCTTAACATGGCCGTCTCAACAGCCACGCCGTCAAAGACAGTCGAGTCAGGTCCGGGTAAATACAAGGACCCTGTAACAGTAGGTCCGGTCATAGCGGCAACCGCAGAGGAATGTCCATGGACAGACCCTGAAGGTCTGAGAACCAGTGTTGTCTGGGCCACGCGGGAGCTATCAACAGGAGCATCCCTCCATCCTGTTTGAATTTCCGGATTACCCGTGGAAGAAGGGAAAATGGAGGAAAGAGATAAGCAAACCGGAACGTCCACTGGACGGACAGACCATCCACCAGCGACGCCTTTTCGTCTCTTGTGTGAGACCCGTACACAGGCAACTTGTTGTGCCGTGACGCCATGAGGTCGATCTCTGGAAGACCCCACCTGTCCACCAGAAGTTGAAAGACGTCCTGGTGCAGAGACCACTCCCCCGGATGAACGTCGGCCTCCCAGTTGAGGACTCCCGGGATGAATACTGCTGATATGGCCAAGAGATTGCACTCCGCCCAGATCAGGATGCGGGACACCTCTACGAGTGCCGCCCAACTTCGGGTTCCTCCTTGATCAATTGCTGCAGAGGTCTGGAGTGAAACTGGGAATATTTCACCATGTGGAACACTGACACCATGGAGCCCAGTAACCTCATTGCCAAGTGAAGAGACACATGGCAACTCTGCAGACAACTGCGCACCCTCAGCTGCAAGGCAGAGATCTTTTCTTCCGTCACAAAGATCCTCTGCTGACTGGAGTCCAATAAGGCTCCGAGGTGCAGAATCCTCTGAGACGGGACCAGGGTGGACTTCTGCCAGTTTATCAACCAGCCGTGCCGTTGCAGTACTGCAATCATCAGATCCAAATGGTGTAGAAGGAGCTCCGGAGATCCTGCTACCAACAGAAGGTCGTCTAGGTACGGCAACATGCAGACTCCCTGCAGCCGCAGGGAAACCACCATGACCGCCATAACCTTGGTGAACACATGTGGTGCTGTCGCCAGGCCAAACGGTAACTCCCGGAAGTGGAAGTGATCGTTGCGGATTGCAAACCTGAGGAACTGTTGATGACGCGAAAGAATAGGGGCATGCAAGTAAGCGTCCTGTATGACCAACGACACCATGTAATCCCCAGGTTCCAGCGCCAGAATGATGGACCGTAGGGTCTCCATCCGAAACCTCGGCACCCGCAAGGACTTGAGTGCTTTGAGGTTGAGGATCGGACGGTACGACCCATTGGGTTTCTGCACCAAAAACAGATTGGAATAGAAACCCAGGCCCCTCTGGGAGAAAGGAACAGGCACTATAACTCCAGCCTGGAGCATAGTGTGCAAAACCTTCTGCAGTTCCGTGGCTTTGTTCCGGTCTGATGGAAGACCCGTGGTGAAGAATTGGGATGGGGGCCTGTGCCGAAAGGGGAGGGCATACCCGTGAGAAACCACCTCGTGAACCCAACTGTCTGTTGTGGTTACCGACCAACACTGGGCGAACCGTAGCAGGAGGCCTTCCACTTTGGGATCCCCCAAAGGGAGGCCCAGACCGTCAGGCCGCAGGTTTGTCATCGGACTTAGGGGCCGGACGTCTGGTACTCCAGGCCTGCTTCTGGGGCTTGGCCGATTTCTTGGGGCCAGCCTGTCGAGGAAAAGACTGTGCTTTAGGCCTACTCTGGGCCCTGTAAGGCCAAAAGGACGACATACCTGAACTGGAAGGAACTGCAGCAGACGGCAGACATGCCGATTTGGCTGCCGCCAGCGTGGCTACAATTTTGTCCAGATCCGGACCAAATAGGACTTCTCCGTTAAAAGGCAAAGCTTCCAAGCCCTTTTTGGAATCAGCGTCCGCCTTCCAAGATCGCAACCATAAGGTGCGACGAGCCGCCACAGCTGCCGAAGAAATCCGAGAAGTCAGGGTACTGATATCTAAAGCCGCTTCATTAATGTAAGTGGCCGAATCCCGGAGATTGCCTATCAACTCGGTCTGTTCAGCCGAACAGTCGGAATCGAAAGACGCTTCCAAACTATCTGCCCAGCGCTCCATAGCTCTGGCTACCCAACAAATGGCCATAGCCGGCCTGGCTGCCCCCCCCCCCCACGAGGGAATACACGGACTTTAGGCAGATCTCCACCTTACGGTCCGTGGCATCCTTCAAGGAGGACATGGAGGGCATGGGCAATGTGGTACTTCGGACCAGGCGTGTCACATGGGAATCCACCTGTGGCGGGGATTCCCATTTAGAAAAATAATTGTCCGCAAATGGATAAGCCACTGCTAAACATCTTTGAGGCTGATACAGTTTGCCAGGATGTTTCCACGCCTCCTCTAAGTGGTCCACCAATTGATCCGAAAGAGGAAACACTGTGGTGTCACCCTTAATATCCTTGAAAAAGGCATATTTGGATTTTGATACCGGAGGTTCATCATCCTCAATAACTAAAGCAGTGCGGACTGCACGAATAAGGCCAGGAATATAAACCTTAGACTTAGCGTCTGACTCTTTAGTACGGAGAGGTTCTTGGTCCGAAAGATCCAGAATCTCCCCATCATCGGTCGTCCCGTCGTCATCCTCATAAGGAGTGGACAGAGACACCACGGGCCGCTTGTGAGGCAGCAACACAGACTCCCCTTGTAACACGTCCGACAAATGCTGTACAGCACTTGTCAGCGAATTAACCCACGCAGGCTCCTGAGAGACCTGAGGAGGGGAAATAGGGAGACTGTGGGGTACCATCAGTTATCTCGGGAACCCCTGCATGGGTGATGACACCACTGACTGCTGGGACAATCCCATCTGAGAGAATGCAGGTTGCGGAGCTAACTGGCCCACTAGGGTTGTAAGTGCTTTAGCGAAACAAGCCCAGGGCGGTTCCTGTACCGGAGCCGTGACAGTAATTGGCCGCGCCAATAAAAAACACTGCCGACACTACCCTCCCCCTCCGCTATAGGTACCTTACGCGTAGTACACAGAAGCTGGAGAGGAAAATCACTCTCAGACATGATGGCAAGTATGTGACCCCTCTCACTGATACACGTTAGTATAGTGAGAGAACCACCCTGCAATCACTGCACCGCAAGGGCTTTAGCAGAAGAAGAGCAGGGACAGTGAAAAGGCTGACAGTAGAAAGTGAAAGTACAGGCAGCAGACGCTAGCAGCAATCACATACAATGCAAAGAAATTAATCCCTGCACTATCAGCGCTGATCCTCAACTACACAGACACAGAGTCTGGTAGGACACAGCGCTGCATACACAGACCTGTTCCAACGGAGGAGAGGTATGCCGGGGGACCCAGACCACGAAACCACCGATCAGCAGCTTCCAGCAGCGTTCACCATGCTGTCGAAATCGGATAATTGGGTAAGACAGAATCTGTTTGCAATCAGGAAAACCTGCACGACGCCATCTTGTGAATGGCAGCAAGACTCCATTTTAGAAAAGAAAGCTTACACAAGCGCCATTTTGTCAAAAATACATAGTACACAAACCACAGTGCAAAGTTGCTAAAAGTAGCACGAACAGCTTTTTAACAATCTTCCCCAAACACATACCGACAGTGCTTCAGAATACATAAAATAACTTTCCAACACATTAAAATCACCACAGACTTATATATGAGCTACAGCAAAGCAGTGGTGTTTTCCCCGCATACATACATTTAAAAGCAATGGTCCCGTAACGCAAAAAGGATAATTATTACTTGGTTTAAACGCAATGTCAGTATATAAAGAAATGAATGTTTTCTGTAACTATGGCTTAGTAAATGACAATTGGACTGTGTGTGGAACCGTGCTAATCTACTCTGTTTCCACAGCGTTCCGGTGACATCAATATGAAGATCAGAACATGCGGCTATGAAATATGAATGTTAGAGAGAATAACTATTTGAAATGTTGTAAGCCATAGCAGCTTAGATTTGCATGTGGGGGATGCAAAGGGAGGTTGGAGACCTTTTGTATCCATTTGAAATTGTCCAATAAATGCCCTGTAACAGATTTCTAACCCTTACCAAAAGACAATGACATTGTGTAGGCTTGTTTACATTTTTGTCCAAAGGACTGGTTATTCCAGTCTAATCAATAGAGATGGCTAACTGGGACTAGAACCTAATTAACAGTAGTTTCAAGAAACCAAAAGGATACTCCCTTTCTGATGACCTCACAGGCGAAAGGGGGCGGGAACATAGCATGCACATTCTGAGAACACACAAGCCAGCACACACACTTGCAGATTTTGGAAGAGAGAGAGATTCCCTCTCTCACAAGACAATGGAAAATGGGTCTCAGTTCCCCTGGGTTATAGCGAAGTATAAATTGTGCAATATTTAGCCTATTTGGGTGTCTGTAGCTATTTTTGGTGTTAATCTGTTATTAGCTTAGCATGGTTTGTGGATTGTAATTTGCTAAGGATATTCATGAGTCTGTGTTAGCATACAGTGGATGATATGTTATCTAATCTGTACTTTTCATCTACACTGTAGGGTACAATAGTCTGTTATGAGCATGCAGGAAAGGGATTGATTATGGAGTTTTTGTAATATTTGTAAATGATTGATGCTGTTTGATTGAGATCCTCTGGTGAGCTGTGTTAGGGCCTTCCCATGTGCTTGAACAACATCTCTGCTTGGGAGAGATAGGCTTGGTATGTGTTGTATACTCATGAATGTAATCATTGGGTGGTATCAGTGTTATATTATGGAAGTTGAATTAATAACATCTTTGAATGGTCATAAGTAATTGCTGTATGGGTCAGATAGGTATATTGTCTGCAGTTTATTAGAGATGGCTACCTCCATGTGGGGTGAACAAAGGAAATTATAATTCTACCCAGTTATGGTGTTGTATGGGTCAGATAGGTATATTGTCTTTATTATAATTATGATCATTAATGGATATATGATTTACAGAAGTTACAACATTATGCAAGTTTTCTTACTTTCAAAATGGAGTGTATTATGGGAGTTTTCAATGTGAGTTTTCAAATTGGAGTTTGCCTAGGGATCATGAGGCTTGCAAACAAAGGAAGAGCATGTGCTTCAGCCCTTCCCCCTCCCCACGGTCTAGTGGGTACTGGATGAGGTCTGTTGTAGGATGGTATTGTTGTATATTGGAATCAGCTTGTGTTGTACATGTTGGAATATTAAATGGTGCAGTGTTTGCCTGATGTGTTGGCATATGATATTCAGCTTGCATATTTAATTAACTATGGCATTATGGGAGATTTCAATGAGGTAGCTTCATAATGGAGTTTGTTTTTAGACCATGCGGTTTGGACAATAGGGCAGGAAGCATTCCCAACCCCCCCCCTCTCTCACACACATACACACACACCATCACCAGCCATCTTGAACATGTGCTCTCAGCAGACATTGATATCTCTCTCATTGTATTTTGATGTGTCTCTCTCTCTGTCTCTCTGTCTCATATTGCTCATTGTATTTTGATCTTTAATAACTGTTTCATGTATATTAACTGTACCTTATGACCTAATGTTTGTACAATTTATTTGCGCTCATTATTGGATCATAGCATTGTAATTTCTGTACTTTTACCTGAATAATAATCTTTAGCGCTTTGGACCGCTATTCAACTGTCTCAGTATTTCATTAATGGTATAACCAAACACAGCGCTAATTAGCGACATCTTGTGGTTTTAGAAGGTATAGGCTGGTTTTTGTCTTAGAGGTTCTAGGCAGGTGAATCTTAGAGGTTTATAGGCAGGAATGTATTAAAAGGTTTATTTACAAATTCAACAATGCTTTCTGTAAAGATGGCCACCGAGGAGTAGAGAGGAGGCCGGCCTGGGGGAGGAGCGCTGTCACAGGACCAATTGGCTAGTGCAGAGAGGCTGTGTGCAGCGGGGGAGGCGCCGGCTGGATACAGGGAAGGCGCTCTCCCCTGGCATGCAATTAACCCCTGTGACGCCGCAGAGCTACCGCTCAGCTGCGGTCCGCTGTCCCAGGGGGGTAGTGGAAGCGCAGGTCTGTTACCTGGCTCCACGCTGCAGCCAGTCCCCAGGGAGCCCTCTGCCTGGTGACTCCAGACCATGTGTCTGCGGGGACCCACTGCGGGACCCCGCTGCTTACCTGCTGTCCCGCTTAAATCCGGCCATGGTCTCAAACATCTGGGGTCACTGCTAGCTGTGACCCCAGATGCCTACAAGCATCCCCAGATCAGTACCGATGTTCTGGTACCGGCGGGGGTGTAGGGAAGACAGCATGGACGTTAATAATGACTGTCCATGTTGTACTTCCAGATGGGCAGCCACAGCTGCCTTGAAGAAAACTTCAGGGGCTATCCTTAGTCCCCCTCTAAACAGGTGCTCCGACTCCAAGCCGGGCACCAACGATACTAAGATGCCTTGGCTCGGGGCGGGGTATAGGAGGGGGACCCTAGTGCATACTCATATGTAATAAATTAAGGTTTGCTCTCTATTAATGTACAGGAGTCTTGTTCAATTTTACCAATAATAGTTTTATTGAAAGCATCAACATATGTTAAAAGCAAAAACAACTACACATATATAGCAGCTATCTTCATATATGACACCAATTGTAGTAGTTAAAATCTATCCTCATATATACCATTAGTGTTTAAACGTATAAGTTGGCATACACATACATACTCCATAAACGATTCACAAAAAAAAATCACAAATTTTAAATCTCTTTTGCTCTTTTGAGTGATTGAAAATACAATTTCCTCAATAAGATACTGGGCCTGATTCAGACTTGGGAATAGAGTGAGATATCTCTCTCAACTGTGAACCTGAATAAACCATATTACAATGCAAGGGGTGTAAATACTGGCTACTTTTGCATGTAGCCCACAAATACTGCACAGCTTTATTACTACTCTACAGTTTAGATGTCAGTTTGGAAATACTCCTCCCAAATCTAAATCTCTCTGCACATTTTAAATCTGCCCAACCTGCAGTGCAGCATGGTTTTACCAAGATGATCAGTTGAGAGAGATATCTCACTCTATTCCCAAGTCTGAATCAGACCTACTGTGTTATTTGTAAACAAGTCCACAATTTGTTACAAGTCCTGTAATTTAGTAACCATGTAGCAAAATGTAAATCCAGTGTTCTAGTATAACGTGAGCATGCACACTGCTAACAAGCTGGCTGCTATAAATATAATCTTTAGGTAACTACTGGCGTCCCAATATTACCATATGTAATGCAAGCGATCTCTGCTATACGTTGATTTTCCCCATTTTCAGATCAGCCAATAGATTGTAAATTACCGTTTGTCCATAACACCGCGTGGCCACGCTTTTTGAAATTCCATGTACCGGGCACTCTATGTCCTTCTGGTGGCAATGGCTGGACGTAAGGAGATGCTAGCAGCACTGTGCAGACCCCGCGGCTGTGTGTCCCGGCTACTGAATAATTGAATCAGTGTGGCTGCTGCTTGTTCACGTCCGGCTGCTCACAAGTGCTTTTCCGAGCAGTCTCCGGCAATCTCCAAAGCAGAGTATCAAGGGGATAATTTAAGGGTCAACGTGTTTCGTCCCATGGAATGCTGGGACTTTTTCAAGACTTTAAAAAGTGCCAGCATTCCATGGGACGAAACGCGTTGACCCTGGACGATATCACATAATAAAACTTAATAATTTGAAGATTTAAACCCGGGCAACACCGGGCACTTCAGCTAGTAATAAATATGACCCTAAGCATTTGAATAGGCAGCTTAGTTTAAACCACATGCAGTTTGGCACAAATCACAACAACTTGGATGCAGTTACAGATTTCAGAATCCTGTAGTTTAGAAACAAAAAATCACACCCAATGTGTGAGGCTCAGCAAGTAAAGCAGGCCTTCAAGGTGGAGGCACTGTACAATCATTACATTTGCACACAACTTTTACTTTGTGTCCAGGCTCGAGCAATTCCCCGGTGGGCCCCACTGCGTTGAGGCCACACCCCTGTCTGTGAGGGCTTAGCGGGTTGCAAATGGGGGGGGGGGGGCGGGGGGTGCTTTCATGCATGTTCTGGGTCACTGTCAGAACATGACAGCCCCGGACTGACTGTGCTGACACCTCGTGATGGGTGCAGGCAGCAGTCCCCATGCAGTGCACTTTTCCCTTCCCTCCCACAGTCCACTACCTTTGCAGAGATTAAAGCTCCACCCCACCAGACAAGTAGCTGCTGCTGATGATCCTAAATGTGGCTTTGCTGCGCGTAACCAAAAGGAGTGTGGCCTAATTACCATAGGCCACGGCCCTGGATTACGTTATTTGGGGCATGCCTGTATGCCACGCCTCCCGTTTAACGTCAGGATGGAGGGCCCCATCCCTCTCCCTGCACTGAATAGGTGACAAGCGCATGCACGTGGCATCCATACAGCTTCTCTGGAGTCTGGCACCGCCACGCTCTACTTAGCAAAGCAGAGCTGCGGCAGTGGGGGTCCCCAACCTCCCATGGGACACTTCGACCTGCGGGTGAAACAGCGGAAAACGGGATGGTGTTTCACCCCTGTTCGACTGCCCCAAGAGATGGCCCTGGTTGGAAATGCTGCCCTGGAAAGAAGTGAGATTTCAGTGTTGAATACGTGCAGCTGGACCAGTGTTGTCAGCATAATCACGTCTTTGTAAGATGAACCGCGTCTGGTCATGGCTAACGAAGACGTTATTGTGCTGACATCACGGGTCCAGGAAGGAGTGTGGACGGACATCAGAAGACCGGAAATCCGCTAAGCGTCCAGATGCTTTCCCAGCTCCAGAATAACGACAGCCGGCATGAAGAAGGTAAGTATCGGTGGGGGTTTATGTTTAGGGTAGAGGTTAGGGTTAGGTTCAGGCACTAGGGGGTAGGTTAAGGTTAGGCACCAAAGAGGGAGGGTTAGGGTAGGGAGAGGGGTAGGGTTAGCATACCAACAAACAAGTGTAGGTATGTTAACCCTGTCGGGATCACAGCGTCAGGATTCTGACGTTGTGCACGCTAGCTCAAAAGAAAAACTTTATTGCACCACACGGCCGGGTGGTAGGAGATGGAGCGAAAGGACGGAAAGTGGCAGAGTGGTAGGATAGTGGGAGGCAAAGCGGGCAGGTGGGCAGTGATAGGAGGCAAAGTGGGTGGGTGTGCAGGCTGTAGGAGGTGGAGCGGGCATTCACATTTATTGTGCGGGGTAGTTTCTAGCGGGCAGAGCACTGGTAAAAGCCTACCTCCCCTGTCACTGACTGTTCATTCAGGGGGGTAGTAGCATGCGCTGTGCAGTAGGAGCTGGCCCCCCCTCTCTGTCTGAATGTCCGGGCCCAGGACTCCAGTCCCGGCAGTCCCACCCTGATGGCGGCACTGGTCCTGGCGCCCCCTGCTTAGGTTGTCAGCCAGACTTGGCAGCTTCACACACCACCACCTACTGCCACTTCCCAGTGGTACATACCTTCTTCATAGTTAAACTGATAGAGCATGAGCTTGCCCACCCCGGCATTGGAGATGGCCATCCTGAACCCAAGGTACTATACCACACTATGGGCCTGATTCTGAGTCAGATGCAGTGGAGAAATGATTTTCATCTACACATGCATCTGGCATGCGTCCTGAATTTTCTCGTGCAGAGCCACAGTACAAATTTAGATGCACGGTAGCAGAAATGTATGGGGCATTCCTGAGTGGTGACTGGGAGGTAAGATGGAGTGGCTAAATAAAAGCATGTAGAGTTTGTGTTTTATGGGAGTGTCGCTGATAGTGGTTGCATTCAGAGAGGCAGAACGTTCACATAGTAGGCTATATTCAGACGAATAATCAGCATCCACCATAGGCCCTGATTCAGAGCCGGACGCTCTGACCAGAGCGCTCGCTCTGAATCAGGGCCCACCTCCATTAAAATGGAGCATCCTCCTGGACGCTCGTATAGCTGTGGGTCACCACCCACAGCATATACGAGCGTCTAACAAGATGGTCGCGATGGTCTTGACCATCGCGACCATCGGACTTGCGATAGAAACCCTGTGGTCGGGTTTCTCAACCGCAAGGCCAGGAGTGATTTTGGCTCTATCAGAGCCAAAATCACTCCCACTGACATCACTAGTGATGTCAGTGGGGCCGGCTTCAGACGGTAGGCGTTCCCATAGGAACGCCTCCGTCTGGCAGGCACGCCCCCGGAACGCCCACCAAAGGGGGCATGCTGTCAATCAACATCGACAGCACGCCCCCTTTGGTGCGAGACCCGGAGCAATGGAAAGTCCTTCGCTCGCCGGGTCTCGCGCATGTGCACGACGGAGCTCCCTCCGTCATGCGCATGCGCAGTGGAGAACATCGACCCACTTGCGAGCGGACTGCCGCTCGCGAGTGGGTCTGAATGACCCCCATAGTTTTGATGGTGTGATGATGGTGCATCTAAAGACGTGCCAAACAGTATTTCAGTGTTTATGGAGGCTGAAATTGGGCATCTCAGGCCTTGCGCATTCGGAAACATGGATGTACACCAGGGAAGGGCTTTATAGTGCCATTTACATACAGTACCAAACACAACTGTGGCAATAGACACAGACATGGACATGGCTACCCCCGGCTTGGGCACTCTGGACAGAATAGAAAAATCTAAAAGGGAGTTACCAAGGTAGCTCCACAACGGGGCACAATACAATAATTAATAAAGCTTACACAATCAAACCTAATGGTACAAGCAGCTCCCCGATAGGTAAATCTGGATTACTTAATAACCATATACTATAATAACCGGTCTTTCAGTATATTAGCAATTGGCCTTAATACATTTTATTCATAGACACCTGTTGTTTTTGTTTTTTATTTTTAATAAAACTTTTTACTATATTATTTGACCCATTATTTGAAGGTCTTCCACACTACCTATCCACCCCCCCCCCTTTTTTTTCTTCATTATATGGACAGAAGTTTCCCTGCTAGGGCATACTGTAACTGTTGAGGATATGATAGTGAAATGAATCATCATGTTTATTCTAATCTGTGTAACTGAATGTGGAGGAGTCTGATGGCATAATAGTGGCAGACAGAGGAGTCTGATGGCATAATAGTGTCATGCGGAGGAGTCTGATGGCATAATAGTGGCATGTGGAGAAGTATATGTGCTGTCTTTGCAGGGGTTCAGTCTACTGTTTTTTTGTGTCGTTTATCATGGTGTCTGTGTGTGGATTTTTATTTTTGCCCTTTGTTGACTTGTGTTTCTGTTCATTCCTGTCTTGTGGTGTGTCAATCTATTAAGTTCCATCACTATATTAAATTTATCTTGTACTTTACTAATGTAATTGCTTGAAAAAAGTATCAATGAATTATAGCCTTCATCAACTCCATTGTTAAACACTTTTAAACTAAAAATAATAATCCTAAAATAATAATACGTATTAAAAATGGGATTAATACTCAGTGGCAGTAGTTAGATTATTTTCAGTTGTTCAATTTATATCATCCTCAAACTTAAAAGCATATAAACACGAGTGACAGACCGTGAGCGTTTTTGGGTGGTGATGGGGTAGTGGTTGCAGAAACGCAGGCGCACCTATCTGTTTCAATGCCGTTGCATGGGAGTGCATAAATTAGTCACTGCGATTTCCTATTCAGCCTGAGTACTCACTCCATGCGTTGAGACTTGCAAATTCTTGTGCATGAGGGGCCAATAAGTCTAGTTACGGCTCTGCAGATTGAGATGGGTATTTATGGTGCATTTCTCAAGGATCATTGTTATCATTTGTTAATTTCTTGCTCAATTATGTGTCTTATTATGTTAAGTGAGAACCTGAAATAAGCAATGTCTACAGCAGCACAAATTATTTCAGGAAACAAGTGCTGCTCTTTTGGGAGGCACTCATCTGTCAACTTGTGTTGTTGTCTGATTATGGGCTGAATGTGTCAACATCATTGTCATGATGTGGGGAGTGGATTTGAGGGCAAGCAGGAAGCAGGGACAGATGTACTAAACTCTGGAAAGTGATAAATTGTTAAGTGATAAACTACCAACCAATCAGCTCCTAACTGTAATTTTTCAAACACAGCCTGTAAAATGACAGTTATGAGCTGAGTGGTTGGCACTTTATCACATTTCAAGGCTTAGTACATCTCCCCCTAGGTTCCCCAACAGTTAAGACAGGAGTTCTGACAAATTGATGTGTAAAGCTTGTGGTTTAAAATTCAGCTATATATGAAATAAAGGGCCTGATTCAGAGATGTGCACTGTCCTGATCGTTAGCGCACATCTCCAATGATTGACACGCTGTAGCATTTTGGGGACAGTGCAGGGGCATGCTGGCAACCGTTCCTTGAAACAGGGGAGTGTCTCCTCCGTTTTCCAGGAGGTTCGAGGCCAGGGTCTGTGTCGGTGGAGGCAGATTTACTGGTCTTGCAAGAGATCGGGACCCGGTCAGGGTGTAGGAAGCTTCAGCTTCCGCAGCCTGGACAAAGGAGCAACAATCGCTATTACCTCAAGCCATCTTGTATGCTACCTTTTACATTTATATAAATTGGCACTTTTAACATCAATCAGCCTGGAGAAATTTAAAAGCGGAAGCATTTAGTAGCTGATGCAGAGTTGAACATATAGTGTGCCTGCTTGCGGAGCATGTCCTGTGCTTTTCCGCACACTGCACATGTCATACACATTTTGAGCGCATCTACAAGTAAAGAGGCATAACTGGGCTGTAACTGACTGTTCTAACATAGCAAATAGAGATGTGCGGTTTAGATCTGTAGAAATCCAAATCCACCCGAATTTCGTGAATCCAGACAGATCAGAGTCCCCGTTCTGATGATCTGAGGATTTTAAATCCAAATTTCAGGCATTGGATTGCAAAAATTGCATGATTTTAGCTGTTTTTCAAAACTTATCAATTTAAAAACAAAAATAAAAAAAACTCATATCCAAAATACTTGAGAGTGGTTTAGCAAACCCAAAACACGAAGATGATTCCAGATCCAAAACCAAAACCCAGGGCACATCTTAATAGCAATGTTTAGTGATCACGTATCGTGGGACAGGCAGAGTTATATATAAACGTGAATGCGCATATTTCCAAGCATATGCTTTGCGCCAAGTATAGGTTGGTGCGAGTGCGCACTGATTATAATGACGACTAGTAAAAAATTCAGGTGTACAGATAGAGGAGGGCAGACGACCCAGATAATACATACAACTGTACATATGGACAAATATATGCATTTTTTTTCCATGTGCCAAATGCAGTAGCACATGCACTTCATTTCCATCCAGCTTAGGATCAGGACCATAGTGGTTTAGGTGGCAATATATGATTAGTTGTGTGTAGCTTTATTATTACCATTTTAGTCATACTTGTCTATAAATTGAAAGCTCAGGTGATGTTACGAATCTACTCATCTATCCTCTCATCAAGCAGGACCCAGTAAGGCAGTCTACTCACAGGAATACTCCATAAAATTCATAAGTATGCCAACAAGGGCTGGATTAAGGGCCACATCGTAGGGGGGCTGAAAATGATCAATGGTCTACTGTAATGCTGGGTACACACTAAACAATGTGTACCCAGCACAATCTCGTTTGCGACAGGACCCAGCATGGGGTCCTGGCATCGGCAAGTGCATACACACTTGCCGATGCCGGAAGCAATGGTGGGGGCCATGCTGCATGCGCTGGGAGCACACATAGTCAGCGACATAACCAGTACACACTGGCCGATATGTTGTCCGATCCGCTGGATTGGACGACATATAGTCTAGTGTGTACTCGGCTTTGGAAGCGGAGGTGTGACCTGTGTGGGTGTGGAAAGTGCTGTGTGGGCTTGTACAGCCCTCTACAGTCTCCCTCAATATGTAAAAGTAAGTAAATTACCTCCTTTTGTCACGTAAATAGAATTCAAATTTTAATACTTATGATTTATGGCTGACTGTGTGGCCAACAGGGCAGCTGTTCCTCATCATGCTGTCATCATGGTGATGGGTCTATTTTTATGGGGTTATAGGGCCTGATTCAGAGCCGGATGCTATTTGCGAACAGTCGTTCAGAAAAAGGGGCCGGCTATTTAAATTGAGAGTTCGCTCTTTGCGGTCTGTTGACGCCTCTATGTCTGAGCGAGCGAACGAAACATGCGCTCGCTAATTTGTAAAGACGCCCCCTGGCCTCTCGCATCCTACGTCATCTCCGCTATTTATTAGATTCATCGAGTACATTGAAAGGCGTCTGAACTGCTCGCAGTGCTTGTGGTTGGATTTTCCTACCGCAATCATGCGAACAGTTCAGGCTAAGAGACAACCAAGTGACGTGGCCAATGACGCTACTTTGTTAATTATGCACACCCTTAAAACGCCAGTTTTGACCGTTTGGCACGCCTGCGTTCGGATCTCCAATCCCCGTTTTCAAGCACCTTCCCCTGTTACCACCCACAAACGCCTCATCCTGTCACTCAAATTAGAAGGCACTCGCTATTTTGCGAGCGCACAATTTCCGACCGCAAATGACTGGTTGGCGCATGCGCATTACGATCCATACGTATGCGCAGATGTGCGAACATCGCTTGGAGCGAACGAGCGGCCACTTACGAGCGGCTCTGAATCAAGCCCATAGTCCCATCTGTACCATTGTTCAACTGGCCCTGAGTATGCCTTTAAAGCTAGAGTAATTTCTAAGCACTGTGCTATAGCTAGTTTAATGACATATAACTTTCACGTCTTAATGAACGTTAATATTTTGGCGAGGCTCCTGGAGAGAAATTATCTGGCAGGTGACCACTGTTCCATATCAATCAGCAGATTGTTGTGGTTCGGTGTGTCATTCTTTTTATGAATTAAGCTTACATTGGGATGCAGAGTGATATATCCAGCTGTAGCCACCTGCTGACGGTAATCATCAAGCTTATATTTGAGAAATTAACACAATGACAATGCTTTCACACAGATACCATTCTGCTGTATGTGTATTTAAATATAAATATAATAGATGTATCAAATTAGGTTATCCTTATGTCCATGTATGCTTTACCTGCACGGGTGGTTGTGTATTCCATTAGGAAACTTTTTTTTTAAATTAGTTACTCATATATAAACAAATTGCTCATCAAATATAAGGATATATTTTAATTAGGGGTGAGCGGGTTCGGATTTCTGAAATCCGAACCCCCCCGAGCCCCCCCGATCCGAGTCCGATCCGAGTCAGGCTCGACTTTTCCCGCCTGACTCGGATCTGACATCGAGGCAAAACGTCATCATCCCGCCTTCCGAGTCTCGCGGGTTTTGGATCCTATATAAGGTACCCGCGTCGGCGCCATTTTCTCACTCGGCTGTGGACAGTGAAGAGGGAGGGTGGGAGTTAGTGCTGTGTAGTGTAGTGTAGTGTAGTGCTGCTGTTGTCCACTACTTCAAAGTCCATAGGGGCTGGCTGTGTTGTGCTGTGCTGCTGTTGTTAATAGGGGCTGTGTCCACTACTTCAAAGTCCATAGGGGCTGGCTGGACTGTGTTGTGCAGTCAGTTCTCCATAGGGGCTGTGTCCACTCCAAAGTCCTGTGCAGTGTCCCAGTCCTAAAGGGGTGCTGTAGTGTTGTCCAGGGGGTGCTCTGTCCATCAGGGGTGTTCCCCCCAAGTGCTAAAAAAATAATATATTTTCTGTGTTTGTGAATTGTGTGCGCAGTAGCCGCACGTGCATCAACAAAGTAGTGCCAAGCGTGCGCCTGTGTCATAAGTAAAGGGCCGGCTGGCTTGACCGTTAAAGGGTGCTGTAACCCCCGAAAGTACACTCCAGTCCGAACCAAAAAAAAATTATTTTCTGTGTTTGTGAATTGTGTGCGCAGTAGCCGCACGTGCATCAACAAAGTAGTGCCAAGCGTGCCCCTGTGTCATAAGTAAAGGGCCGGCTGGCTTGACCGTTAAGGGTGCTGTAACCCCCGAAAGTACACTCCAGTCCAAACCAAAAAAAAAATTATTTTCTGTGTTTGTGAATTGTGTGCGCAGTAGCCGCACGTGCATCAACAAAGTAGTGCCAAGCGTGCGCCTGTGTCCCATAAGTAAAAGGCCGGCTGGCTTGTCCGTTAAAGGGTGCTGTAACCCCCGAAAGTACACTCCAGTCCAAACCAAAAAAAAAATTATTTTCTGTGTTTGTGAATTGTGTGCGCAGTAGCCGCACGTGCATCAACAAAGTAGTGCCAAGCGTGCGCCTGTGTCATAAGTAAAGGGCCGGCTGGCTTGACCGTTAAGGGTGCTGTAACCCCCGAAAGTACACTCCAGTCCAAACCAAAAAAAAAATTATTTTCTGTGTTTGTGAATTGTGTGCGCAGTAGCCGCACGTGCATCAACAAAGTAGTGCCAAGCGTGCGCCTGTGTCATAAGTAAAGGGCCGGCTGGCTTGACCGTTAAAGGGTGCTGTAACCCCCGAAAGTACACTCCAGTCCAAACCCCAAAAAAATTATTTTCTGTGTTTGTGAATTGTGTGCGCAGTAGCCGCACGTGCATCAACAAAGTAGTGCCAAGCGTGCGCCTGTGTCATAAGTAAAGGGCCGGCTGGCTTGACCATTAAGGGTGCTGTAACCCCCGAAAGTACACTCCAGTCCAAACCAAGAAAAAAATTATTTTCTGTGTTTGTGAATTGTGTGCGCAGTAGCCGCACGTGCATCAACAAAGTAGTGCCAAGCGTGCGCCTGTGTCATAAGTAAAGGGCCGGCTGGCTTGACCGTTAAAGGGTGCTGTAACCCCCGAAAGTACACTCCAGTCCAAACCAAAAAAAAATTATTTTCTGTGTTTGTGAATTGTGTGCGCAGTAGCCGCACGTGCATCAACAAAGTAGTGCCAAGCGTGCGCCTGTGTCATAAGTAAAGGGCCGGCTGGCTTGACCGTTAAGGGTGCTGTAACCCCCGAAAGTACACTCCAGTCCAAACCAAAAAAAAAATTATTTTCTGTGTTTGTGAATTGTGTGCGCAGTAGCCGCACGTGCATCAACAAAGTAGTGCCAAGCGTGCGCCTGTGTCATAAGTAAAGGGCCGGCTGGCTTGACCGTTAAGGGTGCTGTAACCCCCGAAAGTACACTCCAGTCCAAACAAAAAAAAAAATTATTTTCTGTGTTTGTGAATTGTGTGCACTGTGGCTGCACGTGCATCAACAAAGGAGCAGCGCCAAGCGTGCGCCTGTGTCCCATAAGTAAAGAGCCGGCTGGCTCATTTCTTAAAGGGTGGTGTAACCCACAAAGTGCACTACTCTCCAGCAAAAATAAAATAATATTTTCTGTGTTTGTGTGCGCTTTAGCCGCACGTATATATATCAATCTAACATAAATGGAGGACCAAACTTTCTCCGATAAAAATAAAATAGGGAAAGATCAAGAACCACTTCCTCCTAGTGCTGTTGCTGCTGCTGGGAGTTGTTCATCATCCCAGAGAGGAAGTAGGAACATCACTACTTTTACTAAACAATTGACCCTCCAACAGTCCCTAGCGATGAGGATGAAGTACGACAGCAGTCATCCTGAAGCAAAACGTATAACTGAGGCCTTGACTGCTATGTTGGTGTTAGACGTGCGTCCGGTATCCGACATTAGTGCAGTGGGATTTAGACAATTGATGGAGGTAGTGTGTCCTCGGTTCCAAATCCCGTCTAGATTCCACCTGCATCCTCAAAGCAGCAGCGACAAGCGTGCGTCTGTCTGTTAAAGGGTGGTGACACCCTCAAAGTGTGCTACACAAACAATTAAAATATTGTTCTTTTTTTTTCTGTCTTTGTGAATTGTGTGGGCTGTAGCCGCACCTGCATCCTTAAAGCAGCAGCGACAAGCGTGCGTCTGTCTGTTAAAGGGTGGTGACACCCTCAAAGTGTGCTACACAAACAATTAAAATATTGTTCTTTTTTTTTCTGTCTTTGTGAATTGTGTGGGCTGTAGCCGCACCTGCATCCTTAAAGCAGCAGCGACAAGCGTGCGTCTGTCTGTTAAAGGGTGGTGACACCCTCAAAGTGTGCTACACAAACAATTAAAATATTGTTCTTTTTTTTTTGGTCTTTGTGAAATGTGTGGGCTGTAGCCGCACCTGCATCCTTAAAGCAGCAGCGACAAGCGTGCGTCTGTCTGTTAAAGGGTGGTGACACCCTCAAAGTGTGCTACACAAACAATTAAAATATTGTTCTTTTTTTTTCTGTCTTTGTGAATTGTGTGGGCTGTAGCCGCACCTGCATCCTTAAAGCAGCAGCGACAAGCGTGCGTCTGTCTGTTAAAGGGTGGTGACACCCTCAAAGTGTGCTACACAAACAATTAAAATATTGTTCTTTTTTTTTTGGTCTTTGTGAAATGTGTGGGCTGTAGCCGCACCTGCATCCTTAAAGCAGCAGCGACAAGCGTGCATCTGTCTGTTAAAGGGTGGTGACACCCTCAAAGTGTGCTACACAAACAATTAAAATATTGTTCTTTTTTTTTTTGTCTTTGTGAAATGTGTGGGCTGTAGCCGCACCTGCATCCTTAAAGCAGCAGCGACAAGCGTGCGTCTGTCTGTTAAAGGGTGGTGACACCCTCAAAGTGTTCTACACAAACAATTAAAATATTGTTCTTTTTTTTTCTGTCTTTGTGAAATGTGTGGGCTGTAGCCGCACCTGCATCCTTAAAGCAGCAGCGACAAGCGTGCGTCTGTCTGTTAAAGGGTGGTGACACCCTCAAAGTGTTCTACACAAACAATTAAAATATTGTTCTTTTTTTTCTGTCTTTGTGAATTGTGTGGGCTGTAGCCGCACCTGCATCCTTAAAGCAGCAGCGACAAGCGTGCGTCTGTCTGTTAAAGGGTGGTGTAACTCTCAAAGTGTTCCAAAAAATAAAAAACTATTTTTTTAATGTGTTTGTGACTTGTGTGCGATGTAGCCACACTTGCATCCTCAAAGCAGCAGCGACTATCGTGCGTCTGTCTATTAAAGGGTGGTGACACCCTCAAAGTGTGCTACACAAACAATTAAAATATTGTTCTTTTTTTTCTGTCTATGTGAATTGTGTGGGCTGTAGCCGCACTTGCATCCTCAAAGCAGCAGCGACAAGCGTGCGTCTGTCTGTTAAAGGGTGGTGTAACCCTCAAAGTGTGCTCCACAAACAATAAAAATATTCTTTTTTTTTTCTGTCTTTGTGAATTGTGTGGGCTGTAGCCGCACTTGAATCC
Source organism: Taudactylus pleione (assembly GCA_031769625.1). Lineage (NCBI taxonomy): Eukaryota > Metazoa > Chordata > Amphibia > Anura > Myobatrachidae > Taudactylus > Taudactylus pleione. The sequence goes on along the minus strand of JAUIMM010000850.1, from coordinate 282,752 downwards.
TCAAAGCAGCAGCGACAAGCGTGCGTCTGTCTGTTAAAGGATTACATCGGTGACAGCATCCAAGTAGGCATGTCAGACAGTCCGTACCTGTACTGGCAGGAAAAAGAAGCAATTTGGAGGTCCCTGTACAAACTGGCTCTATTTTACCTGAGTTGCCCCCCCTCCAGTGTGTACTCCGAAAGAGTGTTTAGTGCAGCCGGGAACCTTGTCAGCGAAAGGCGTAGGAGGTTGCTTCCACAAAATGTGGAGAAGATGATGTTCATAAAATGAATTATCAACTCTTCCAGGGAGACCAGCCTCCAGAACGTACAGAGGGACCTGTGGTTCCAGCAGGGACGAATTAATACTCTGTGAGGATGAGGATGTACACACTGAAGAGGGTGAGGAATCGGTGGATGAGGAGGATGAGGATGACATCTTGCCTCCGTAGAGCCAGTTTGTGCAGGGACAGATAAATTGCCAGCTTGTTTTGTGGGGGCCCAAACGAACCAATCATTTCAGCCACAGTTGTGTGGCAGACCCTGGCGCTGAAATGATTGGTTTGTTAAAGTGTGCATGTCCTGTTTATACAACATAAGGGTGGGTGGGAGGGCCCAAGGACAATTCCATCTTGCACCTCTTTTTTTTCTTTGCATTATGTACAGTTTGGGGCCTAGTTTTTCAAACTGCCATCCTGTCTGCCACTGCAGTTTCACGCCTAGATGGGTCACGTGTTTGTGCCGCCCACTTGTGTCGCTTAGCATAGTCATCCAGCTACCTCGGTGCAACCTTTTGGACATAAAAACACTATTGTGAGGTGTGAGGTATTCAGAATAGACTGGAAATGAGTGGAAATTAAGGTTATTGAGGTTAATAATAGCATAGGAGCAGAAAAACCTACAAATTCTGTGATTTTAGCTGTTTTTATGCTTTTTTTCAAAAAAATACAGATCCAAAACACAAAACCCAGAACCCAAAACACGCAAGGGTGGTTTTGGCAAAACCAATCCAGATCCAAAACACGAAGAAAGATCCAGATCCAAAACCAAAACACAAAACACGAAAAGTGGCCGGTGCACACCCCTAATTTTAATACATTTATATTCACGTGGTTATAATGGCATTACACACTAAAATAATGGACAGCACCACTAAATAGAAGGCAATGGTGAGTTCCCCAGGGACCCTTGCTAGCTTGCTGCTTGGGTGGACCTACTAAGCAGGTCGTTGGTTCCAAAAATTCTCTTTGCTCTTATGCTGGGTACACACTACTAGACGATATGTCGTCCAATCTGGCAGATCAGACGACATATCGGGCACATCGCCAATGTGTACCTGCAACGTCGCTGACGGTGCGCGCATGCAGGTCCGATGGGCATCATCATCAGCAGGGACCATTATCACAATTTTGACAGACAAAAATTCATAGACAATTAGCATAGATGGGCTTTCTTTTTTTTAGTAAAAGACAGCTGGGATTTGTACATTATTGCTACATAGGAAATGCAAGATACTGATTGTATACAGTCCAGGAATGGTTTCACAGAATTGACCTAATTAGAGAAGAATGGAATACTGTCCTTCAACACTTTCTTTGTTACTCTATTGTCTAAAATGTTGCTTTATTGCAGATTAAAATCACGCCCCTGAAGATTCTCTTTGCACAGCTTTGGAGACTGCTGCTCATATTAATGTTTTGGCTATGAACCTCAGTCTATTGTATTTAAATTATACTGGTGTCTATGGTGAACTAATATTCAAAAGAATGAAACCTATCAATTCAGCAGGTGCTAATTAATAGCAAATTTGGGATTTATTCATCTAGTCTGTAACAGACTTTATATTATTGTATTTTATGGTAGTGTTTTGTTTTCTATACATTTTGGTCAAATACATCTAATATATATATATATATATATATATATATATATATATATATAAAAATAATAACATTTTATATTAATTAAATATATTATATACTTATATTTTTATTTAGAAGTTAGTTTGTTTGCGAATATCTTCCACAGCTCTCAAGTTAAAGCTGCCAAATCTTACATAGTTATGTAGTATCAACAAAGTAAGCTATTAGACCACACTGCGACAGTGCAACAGATATTATATATAAAATTAATTGATCTGTTTGTTTGTCTGTTCAGTTATGAATTCAGACACCCCTGCACCGATTGGGATGAGACCAACGTGAGGTTGTCCAGTTGGATCCTGGACAGGGGTTTGGGTCCCAGTCAGACCTCCAATTGGTGTATGCTGGGCAGAATTTTGACCCGGAGCCTGTTCTGAGCCTTCCACTGGATGGATTTGGATGAAAACTTTACAGAGTGGTAACATTGGATCCCAGAAGACATACTAGGGGGTTGAGATCCTGGTCGGATCTCCAGTTGGTGTATGCTGGGCAGAACTTTGACCCAGGGAGTCTGTACTGGGCCTTTCACTTGATGGATTTGGATGAAAACTTCACAGTGTTAACATTGGATCCCAGAAGAACATACTAGAGGGTTGACGTACTGGTCGGACCTCCCATTGGTGTACGCTTGCGGAACTTTAACCTGGGGAGCCTGTTCTGGGCCTTCCACTGGATGAAAACTTCACAGAGGGGAGACAATTGGTCTGGGATGCCTAATAGAGTGGTTGGGGTCCCAGTTGAACCTCACAACAGAGTGCTTCGAGCAGAACTGTGACTCAGGGAGCCTGTTCTGGGCCTTCCACTTGATGGCTTTGAACGACATCACATAATAAAACTTAATGACTTGAAGATTTAAACCCGGGCAGCGCTGGGTACTTCAGCTAGTTATTTATATAAATCTGCAAATGCACCAAAGCTTCTTACTAATGTCACGGTAATATTATTTTTTCACCAGCTTGACTAACCAAAGTTAAGTAAAACTACTGTTTGGACTGTGTATATATATTGGTTTGTATATGTTGTGTGTGATGCAATGGGCCTTGGGTATACAAACACCAGTGCTTGCACAACAGTACTGTGTCTGAGTACCTGAGACCTCATTGTATTTTGCAATGTTCTTTGTTGGTTGGCCACTCCAAGAAGTAGCTGGCCTCTCTCCTTTAACTGGTCCCTGCGTTTGCATTCCCTCTGCTGAGCCCATCATGCCTCAGTCCCACACGGTATTTGCATCCCAAAGTAATGTATCTTCCAGCATCAGAAGGGTTAATGAGCCTCATGGTTCTTAGAACCTATCATGAGATTACTACGCTTGGTGTTTCATTATGCAAGCTGTCGTAGTGAGATGTACCTGGGAGAGCAGAGTTATTAATTGCAGGCATAGCAACGAGTCCCCATCTACCAGAGATTAGAGGGCTACACTGGCTTTTCCAGTATCAGAGCGTGAGCAAAACATACACTCCAGCTAATTCCCAGAATTATTCCAGATGGCTGATCCCGATGCAGGCAGCGTGAGCAGAAGAGATAAAGAAAAAAAACAACAACTTGTATTTTAGGAATTTCGACCATTTCAGCTCAGTTGCTTTCTATCCTGTAGAATTATACTGAATCACTTGCACAGGTTACAGAAATGGGACAATAAATATATTATAATATCATGTAACGGACATAATTGTGGCTTAGTAGATCTGATCTCTATATGGTTATGCCATCCCTGTATCACTTTGCTAGATTTATTGGCTTACTTTTAGGATTGTATATGAATAGCAAATCCCACATTTATGTTTAAATGTATGTTGGCGGTGATAAGCAGAGTAATAGTATACACCAGTGGTTTCACCAGATGTTCTGTACTAGACAGCTCAGGACTTAATCTGGAGTTTGGTTTATTGTGAAGTAGTGTGTTTGTACAGCCATACTCACAGTTACATTCTGGGGTGCCGAGAGGGGGTGAAGCGGGTACTAATTACCTGGGCTGGCTAGAGGGGCCCAGCGGGCAAACCAGGTCTGGCACCATCCCCCCTCCCTCTTATCTCACAGCAGCCCAGCACACGCTGCTGTGTGCTGGGCTGCAGTGGGAGACAGCTATGACTGTGGGGGGGGGGGAACATTCACACAGATTGCACCCCCCCTGGCTTCGCGCCAGGCTAAGGGGCTCACAGTCCCCCCCTGACGCGCAGTGGTGCTGCAAAAATAATCTTTTAACAACTTTTTAAGCCTAAGGGTGCATGGTCACTCCTCCTGTGAATGGGCCACGCCCCCTTCCCCAGCTCTTGACACCCCTGGTTACATGCAGTCAGTGTCCTGGATGGAGAGGAACATACAGATCACCAGCTGGTGATTTATGTGGGTAGCTGTGCAACGTGCATATACAAGCCAGCATATATTGCATGGTCTCCTGGAGCTGTGTGGAACATGTCTATGTTAAACTGTGGCATGCTTACACAGTGACAAGATGGCGCCGCACATGCACAGAAGACTAAAACGGTGGCCATCTTGGTACAGAAAAGATGCTTTCCTAAAGGAGCATCATGGAGGCAGCATAGTAGTGCACTCCATATTTCAACAATTTTAGCACCCTGAAAGCTATTAGCTTTCATTAATTAAAAAAAAATCACCGGTAGCCATTAGGATAAAAAAAAATATAGCATGTTAATAATTAATATTCACAGATTAATATTCACATTTCCTATTCATCTCACACAATAAGTGATCAGTATACCATGCCAAAACTCCTAAAATAAGAATGTATTAAATATTTTACTAATACCCTCATTAATACTATAATTGTTTCCAGGGACTCCAAGGAAGGTGTTCGTAGTCTCTTAAGTACCTAGGCTTCTCTTTGGGCCTTGGCTTGCAAGGTAGCTTAACCAAGACTACCAAGGTGGAATGCCATTTTGCAGTGGCAGTGGCTTGTGCAAAAACCACTGAGCCTTCTTTGCCGTGAACCCCCTTGGTCATGCACCCCCAGTATTTGCACTTGCCAGATCTCTCAGCAGTCTTGAATGTTTCTTTCTAGAAAGTAATTAAATAAACTGACACCCTTTCCGCTCTATCTAGACCATGTCCACTTCACTCCTTTACGCTTAACATCAAACTTTTCATAATTACCACACTAATGTCAATAAATCAAGATTGTGGAGTCTATTCACCATCACTTAGTTTATACAAAAGTAGGTTAACATTTTTCAATTGCTTTTGTATTAACTAAGTGCCAGGGCTAGTCATTATAAAGGTAATGAAGGAGATCTCATTGATATCTCCTGCTCAACTTTCAGCCCTGATCTGGCCTCTACTTTGAATATACACTAGAATGCGGACCTAAATTCATCAAGCTCCGAAAACATAACATTTTCGGAGCTAGACTGTGGCAAAATTCGCCATCTTCAGATGGCTTTTGTTCCTGCAACCTTCCCTATGGGAAGGAGCCCCGGGTTGCAAAAGAGGGATCTGTTTGGAACCCTCTGCCACTGCCCGGGTCCTTCCACCGGACACTGGGGCCTTGTGTGCATGTGTGGACCCCAGTTCACGCAGGTGCACTAGCGCTGCTGAGCCAGACTCAGAAGTGCTAATTTTCACCGCCACTTTAGGCATTCACGGGGACAGGTGATCTTCGGATCAGCTGTCTCGGTGCTGGAGCACTGTTCAAATGCTCCAGCGCTCACAGCGACACAATGATAATTAACATATTGAATAGGCCCCTGTATGTACTATAAATACAAATCACAACATAGACCAATGATTTTCAACCTTTTTCAACTCACAACACACTGAACAAGATTTTAAAATTGCTAAGGCACACATGAGTCCCTCAGGGGAATAAAGCACACACATTGGCCCCCATAGGAAAAAACAGTCACAAATTGGGTCTAAAAGAAGAAAGAGAACAGACTTTGGTCCCCACAGAAAAACAAACACACACGTTGCCCCCAACAGGAAAAAATAAAATACAATGGCCCGCGCAGAAAAAAAACAAACACATTGGGCCCCACAGAAAAAATAAATAAATAAAAAAAATGGTCCACACAGAAAGAAAACAAATACACACATTGACCCAACAGAAAAAAAAATAACCACATTGCCTGGCCCCCACGGAAAAAAATAAAAATCAAATTTCTCCCCACAGAAAAAAAAAATCACATTAGCCCTTAAAATAAAGATAAAATAACCAGCTGAGAAGGCTCACTGTCGTCCCTGTCCTGTCCCTCATCGGCTTTGCACACAGGGCCTGATTCAGAGCCGGACGCTCTGAACGAGCGCCTGCTCTGAATCAGGGCGTGGTTTTTTTTCCTTCCGGCCTTTTGGACGCTCGCATAACTGTGGGTTACCACCCTCAGCTTATGCGAGCGTCCATGATTATGGTCGCGATGGTCAAGACCATCGCAACCATCGGGCTTGCGACGAGACCCTGCGGTAGGGTCTCGGTGACCGCAAGCCCTGGAGTGATTTTGGCTCTATCAGAGCCAAAATCACTCCCACTGACATCACTAGTGATGTCAGTGGGGCCGGACCCAGACGGTAGGCGTTCCCGTGGGAACGCCTCTGTCTGGCAGCAACGCCCCCGGCACGTCCACCAAAGGGGGCGTGCTGTCAATCACCATCGACAGCACACCCCCTTTGGTGCGAGACCCATAACGACGGCTACCCCGTCGTTATTCGGGTCTCGTGCATGTGCACGACGGAGCTTCATCCGTCGTGCGCATGCGCGCTAGGGCACCATCGACCCGCTTGCGAGCGCTCACGAGCGGGTCTGAATCAGGCCCACAGTGCAGAGCTGGGAGCAGTGTGCAGATGGGCGTGCAATACGACATGCGTGACCTATGTCACGCAACCGTGTCTCCAAAGGTCATGACCTGGGTGTGCCTAAGCCTCCCTGAAGAGCCCAACACTGCCTGGGCCAGCAGTCCTGTCTAGACAGGAGAATCAATTAGTGCACCTGACACTGCACACAGACAGGCAGTAATTAGTGCAGTGACTCAGTAGCAACAAAGGCTGGAACTCCAAGCAATATGATCTGCTTAACTGCAGATCCTAACAGAGGCTAGGAGTCGGACTGACCTGAACGCAGCCCACCCCAGGCAGCAAAGGCATCTTCTGGACAGTGTGATCCCCTACATGCATGAATAGTGGATACCGACCAGGGAGGATCAATTTCTTTAGAGGTTTTAAATTGCAGAGACACTGCCATATAGGCTGGTGCTATAAGATATGAGATATCCAGCTGGATTGATAGAGTGGAACCTGAGGACGTGTATTGGTTGTTCATGCTGATAAAGTAGTGGTGAATTCCACCCTATAAAAAGGTACACCTCTACCACACAGAGGATGATTAACCTGGTGAAGGGTACCTCGGTTCTGTATAATATTGCACTAGAAGGCGCTCTTTTTCCACTTTGTATTTTATAGGATTTGAAGCTGTTGGAACCACAGTTGATATGGGAGAAGGAGCTGCCACCCTTAAAGCCTGGGGAGTGCTTCACTTGAGATAAAAACTATAAGTGACTTGCCTTAGAGGACTTAGCGCCGTATACTATTTACTTATATATATTAGGGATGTGCAGGCTCGGATAGGTTCGAGTTTGCACGTGGAGTTCGGATTTTTCCCTCCAAAAAAACGGAACTCAGAAAGAGGCAAAACGTCATCTTGCACGGACGAACATCATCATTCGTGGACAAAAGTCCAGAAATTATGATGTTCGTCCGTGCAAGATGACGTTTTGCCTCTTTCTGAGTTCCGTTTTTTTGGAGGGAAAAATCCGAACTCCACGTGCAAACTCGAACCTATCCGAGCCTGCACATCCCTAATATATATATATATATATATATATATATATATACACACATACACAACATACACACGTCAGAAGTGCACATACACATTTCATGGAACATGATTTGTGCCCTTTGATGCAGGAGAATGGATGATGTCCGATGGGATAGGACATACTGTACCTCTGTATGTAGCAATATTGATGTGGTTTAAAAGGACCTGGGCTTATTCCATGTGAGTGATGGTGTAACTTTAAGTTCATATGCCTTTGAGTTAGTCATTACCGTGGCTTTTCTCAGGTTCTGAGATACTGCATATACCCTATTCAACTCTACTGTTGTCAAGGGCTGCTGTGTGAGCCAAGTCCCAGGCAAATCTGAGTACCGAAAAGGGCTCTCCCATACCCACTGAATGTTGAGCAGAGCAGGAATAACACAAAGAACCTGATGTCATGCTGCATGTTAAACAGGCATACTCTGCTCCAAATTAGCATGCATGGATTAACATACAAATATTCACCAGTCACAAAAAATCCTGTGCTAAAATTTTAAATTTTCCCTGTCTGTGTAAGTTAATTTATTTTCAACATAAAAGTTGCTTCTCTTGTTAGGCCCCTGCCAGTTCTGACCTATTGTGGAGCAAGCAGTTTTACCTGTGAAAGGAGTCATCTGTTTTACATTACACATGATAACATTGTGCAGGAACTTCATGTTTATACTCCTGAAAAAGACGGTGGTGCGACAAAACACGTTGGATATGGCGGACTGACCCATGCATACAGCCGAAAGTTAAGGTACTTAAGATAGTCGTCGAAATACCGACTCCTATATTAATCCCAACACCGGAATTCAGGAGGATGACACCCCGAACGAAGGTAAGCTGGGGCGCCCTTAGTGTTAGCTGCACGGGGAGGGCTAGGTTTAGGTAGCATAGTGGGGTTAGCATTAGGCACAACTGAGGGGGGTTTAGGTTTAGGCACTAACGGGGAGGGTTAGGCTACAAAAAGGGAGGTTTAGGGGGAGAAGGGGGGAGGGTATGTTACCCGACCCCTGTTGGGATATCAACCATCGGAATGCCGCTGTCAGTATTTTGACAGGAGGCATCCCGACAGCCGACAATACATACCAATTCCTTTATAATATCTTGCGTTCAGTATTGTGCTAAAGCATTTTATTATTCAATGATTGGACATGGGCCTTGTTTCTTGGGTACATTCGGCGGAAGGGTATCCTAACAGGAATAAGTCCCACTAAGCTCACAAAAAGTCATTGCGCAAGATGGATCCAAGTTGTAAAAAGATGACGTCTACAGTGGAAAAGATATTCAGTTAAGCAACAATTTCAAGTTTCAAATCCTCCTCGTGGTGCTTGTTTGTGTATATATTCGCCTGCTTACAGAGTTGTACACATCTTGTGGAGCAACTTACTCTGCATGCGCACCTGTTTTGCAACTAGTCACTATCATCATCATGTGTGGACTGACACATACCCTGCAAAATATAGTCCACAAAAGGGCATATATTCAACTTTACATCAGCCCCAAAAGTACAGTAATCCTGCCCCGTCAGAGAATAGAGTAGATAGTACTGTGAAATCAGACAGCAGATACAGCTAGCAGAGGTATGTGTACTGAGGGCCTGATTCAGCAGCGTACGCAATTGCAATTACGTATGCAGATCGATTGATTGTTAAACACTGCGCATGCACAGCACTGCGATTACAGATGCACTGAGGAATCCATCGCAGAGTGAGTGAGCATTTAGGGGGGGTGACGGGGGAGTGGCTGGAAAAGCGCAGGTGTGTCTGCCCGTTTGAACGCCGTTTCCTGGGCGTGCATAAATTAGCTGCTGCAGTTGCATACACAGCTTGAGTACTCACTGCATTACGACGAGACATTCAGTTTCTGCGGTTGGTCAGACCTGTTGCGTGACGGGCCAATGTGCGTCAATGGTACAGATGGATACGTAGGAGTGTGAGGTAGTATGTATGTGAGAAAGCAGCAGTGGGCGTCTCTATGCCGGACGAGTTATGGCAGGCATTAGCATACTTTCGCAGCTGCGTTCCGTGCGAATTTGCAGCTGCATATGCAGTAGCAATCATTACTGAATCAGGCCCTAAGTTTGTACCTGATACACCGATGATGACTGCTAGCAAAGAGTGAGACGATGCTGTGTGAAAGCTACAATAGGGGAACATAAAGAGGATGGCAATTTAGAGGTGAGACACGTATTGGAAATCCTTAACTGAATCAACCCTTTAGGCAATCTGTGTGAGCCACTGCTTTCATGTGTACTGTAACAGAGAAGAACTTTGTGCAGCAGAGAGAAAAGATGTAATAAAACTACATTGATTTTATCGAGAGTGATGGACAGGTGCCAGTTCCTTCTAACAACTGTTGTACTGTATCAGACATTCATCAACTCCTTAATAAACTTGCAAGGGCAAGAACACCTGTCCACTTAAAAAAACCCACTTGGCTTGAGCTTCCCTGTGAGTGAATGACCAGAGGTCGGTGCCAAGGAGACATGTTTCTACATATGTTAAATGTATTGACACAGACCAACTGATTATGTTCCGTGGTAACCTTTCACCATTTTAAGAACATCAGTTATTTAGATTTTTTGGGATTCAACTTCTTCACTTGTGAGCGTTTTCTGTGTTTAGCCTATTTTGCCACTTTTTGTGAACATTTTGCCACATTCCCCAAAAGGTATACCTTGTCCATTTTCAGAAAATTTTAATGGTCTTGAAACATAGGCCAAATGTAATAGGGTGAGAGTTTAGTAAATGTGAGAGTTTAGCAGTAGACTCTCACATTGGTTGAGTTTTATCTTCAAAATGGGAAAATATCTGGATGAGATTTCAAAGTCTGAAAAACATTCGAGTTTGCTCTGTTGCTTTGTTCTCGTACTCTATTACATTGGCCGAGTTTAAAAAGTGTGAGAAAACTCTAACATTTCCTAAACTCTCACCCTATCACATTAGGTCCACAGACTTTTTGCTGATTTGAACACCACAAAAAAAAAATCTACCCAAAATTAGCTACAAAAATAGTTTTTTTTTCTTTGTAGAAACGTTATTTAGGCACGTTTCTACAAAGAAAAAATAAATAAATTGTCAGGTAACCAGGCTTTCTGGAAAGGAAAGGGTTACGGCTGAAGAGCAATCATACACAAACAGCAATGCTGTCAAACAATGGAATTGGTATGATATCCCGGCTGCCGCATGGCCGGGAGTTCGAATCCCGGCAGCCCGACAAAACAGCAGAACCCGGCAGCGGAAGCCAGACAGCGTTGGAAATCCCGATCGTGGTAAGGTAAGTATTGTCTAATCTAACCTAACCCCCTAACCCTCCTTAGGGGTGCCTAACCTCCCCCCCTCTGCCTAACCCTAATCCCCCCTCTAAGTGCCTAACCCTAACCCTCCCCTTCCCCGCTGCCTAAACCTAAGTGCCCAGGAGGGGTGCCTAACCCTAAGTCCCCCCCGGGTGCCCTAAACCTCCCGCCCCCCGCTGCTGTCTGCTCGCCGCTCGATCGGGAGGCCGGGCGCCTTTCTCCCGGTGTCAGGGAAATGACAGGCGTGATAAAGGAGTCGGGAAGCCAGCTGCCGGGATTCCGGCAGCTGGCTTGCCGATTGTATACCCAAACAATACTCTGTGGTGTTCACTAGCCAAAATGTAAGTCCAAATATCTATAATCACTGACACCTCCCCTCCGTTAGAATCTGCCAATTTATGTAATCTAATACTTAAACATTTAAGACATATTTCCTGACCCCAGGTGCCTCACATGGGGACAAGCAGGAAACTGCAGGAAATCTTTCCAGGGTCAATGGGCTGCTTTATACACCGTCACTTGATTCAATTGACACAGGCAATATTAGTCAACCTATCCACCAAGGAGTCAGGGGCGTCGAAGTTTGAACCTGCCAGGCAAGCCAGCCACGGAACCTAGGTTAGTCTTTACTCCAAGGTTTCAAAAGGGACAGACGTACATTCCTGTGTGCAACATAAGTCACTCACTCAATCATATGCCTAATAAGACAGAAGCACATATAAAAGTCCAGTTACTAAGATTTATAATCCCCTAGTCTTACCCAAAGACAAATCATGTCTACTTAGACACAGGAGGACAGAAAAGCTTTGAGAGCAGATAATTCTACTCACCGCATGGTTTTGCAGTTCTGTCATCCAGCGCCCACCAGATGAGGTGTCCATCTCTGGTCAAGAACTGGGAATCTCAGTGGAACCTTCAAATGATAAAGGCAAGCTGTCAGGTAACCAGGCTATCTGGAAAGGAAAGGGTTACGGCCAGAGAGCAGATACACAGCAATGGTGTCAAACAATACTCTAAGCTTAGGTGTGTGAAGCATTTATATAGCTTCTTCATTACTTATCTTATCATTTCTGAGGATGCGTAATGGCTAGCTAACAATTTGATTAATAGTCACGTATATACTGGGAGTTATAACTTGTGTTAGCAGCAGGCTATATTGTATTATTAATAAGCAAATACTAAGATTATATTTTCTTTGACACATAATCAAGAGGTTATGCTCATTATTTCTGAGAATTCAGATGTGACCTTGCATTCCGACACTAGCTGATACATCTTCACCACTTCTCACAATAGGCGTATAGAGCTTTCTAACAACAGCTGCATATTCCTCTCAGCATAAATTTAAACAAACCAAATTCCAGAGTTTAACTCTATCAAACACAACAAAGAAAATTAATTCTATGTGGGACTTCAATTAGCCCAGATAATTTTTTTGCACAAAAACACATAGAATCCGTGATAAATTTACGGACCTATGGGTTGTTGATGGGGAAGCAGTATGAATGACAGCCGGCCGTCAGCCCGGCGGTTCAAATTACAATGCCTGCAGCCCGATGGGTGAAAATCCCGACAGCGCAGGCAAGTATACTATCCCTACCCCTCTCCCCCCTAGGGGGTGCCTAACCCTAACTTCCCCCCTAGTGCCTAACCCTAACCTCCCCCCATTAATGCCTAAACCTAACCCCCCCTCCCAGCAACTTAACCTTCCCGGGGGGCGGTGCCTAACCCTAACCTCCCCCAGGGCCTAAACATAACCCACCCTTCCCCTAGCCTAACCTTCTCCAGGGGGTGCCTATCCCTAAGTCCCCCCGGGGTCCCTAAACCTAACCCCCCATCCCTGGCTAAGTGTATACTCTCCCCCGGCAGAGGACGATCGGTTCGGCTTCCTCTCAGTGTTCCGGCGTCGGGATTAACATAGGCATCAGTATTTCGACGCCTATGTTAAATCCCTTGCCGGGATTCCAGTGTCGGGATTCTCAGAAACTGCTGCCGTCCTGAGAAAAAAATACACGATAATTGCTGCCGGAGACCACGCTTTGGGGCGAATTGAATAGCCCCATGGAAACAATTATCCCGCGATAATTTACCACAGTTAATTGAATTCCCCCCTATATGTAGGTTGTATGTTTTTGCCATTTCCGCATGTGCAACGGGCCATTAAGGGATGATGAATGGATCTCTTAGACATTTAATCTATGATAACTATGACTCTCAGCTAACTAAATCATTAACAAATGTTGTAATAATACATATATATATACATATATATATATATATATATATATATATATATATAGCACAAACACTATGGCAACAGCAGAGAACTGAGTAATTTGCCTGGTGCAACCTTGCAGTGAGAGGGTTAACATTAATTGTGGTACATGATGTTTAAGCCTGCAGATGTTTCTATCACATGTAAATATGGACCTGTGATCCTTATACATGAAAGATGACAGTGACAAGAGGTGCAAAGTCCACAAGTCTTTGCCTGACTATTCTCTGCAGGGTGACCATCTGGGACTCCTCTCTGCCTGTGCAGGGTCACAGATAGAGGATCATGTGCAAATATACTTAGGCTTAAATATCAGGTGACAATTATTTATTTTATACAACAGCATAGTGCTATATATGGCATGGCATCTCAAATAAAAATAAGCACTGAAGGCAGGAATTGGTAGTGGTGCTAAGGAAACTCTAATCCTCGCATTCTCATTGAATCTAGTTTCTGTTTCACGAGCAATGGCCTAGATCAAAAGGATCCAGAGACTGTTTTTGGGATCCCATGATTATCAGATATGCAACTAGAATTTTGGACCCGTCAATCTCCAGTACACAAAATGCATAAAATATTGGAACTGCATAGGTAACTAGCTATTGTGTCTGGCAGTGCCAGGTTTTATTTTTCATATGTATTTTTATCTATCTCTCTCCCCCCAAGTATCACACTCTCTGTTCCCTCCTCTATCCATCTTTTTCTCTTACCTTACAATTCTTTCCCACTTTTTCTTGCCCTCCCCCATCACACACCTCTCTTTCCAGTTTTACTTTGTAACACTGGAACTTATATTGTACAATGACTTTGGAGTCATTAAATTCATTAAAATAAAACTATCCCGTGAGAATTATGGATTGAACTCGCTGCGAGTTCAATCCAAGTATTGGAGGCATTCAGAATGCCTCCTAGGGATATATTTAGTAAAGTGAGGGTTTTTAGAAGTGGAGATGTTGCCCATAGCAACCAATCAGATTCTACTTAACATTTATCTAGCACCTTCTAGAAGATAAAAGTTAGAATTGGATTGGTTGCTATGGGCAACAACTCAAATTCTAAAAACCTGCATTTTAGTAAAAATACCCCCTATACTTAATTACCATTTATAAAAAGCTTCTCTTTTTGCGGAGACAGCTTTTCAGAATAAGGGGACTTTTCGCCCGCTGCCTGGACTCTTCAAGACAGGCTGTGAAGAGACAGTGAAGCAGCAGGAGAAAAGACGGAGGAGTCCCGCCTTAAATTCCCTGTATTATTCTCCTCATCCTGTCAATTTCACTAGGAAGTGGGCAAGATGTGGGAGATCCACCCACTATCTTGTGGGTCTGGTGGACTACCTGAAAAATCAGGAGTCTCCTGGACCTCCTAGGAGCAGGACCAGATTAACAATGAGGCTGATGGAGCTACAGCTCCAGGCCCCCAATCAAAATAGGCCCACCAACAGCTGTGCTCCTGCTGTTGACAGGAAAACAATTTTTCCTGCTACAGCAGCCTGCGGCCTGCCGGTGGCCATCCGAGGCCCCACCCCGAACACATGCGACCCGCTGCCCCCTCCTGGCCATGTCATCAGGCGGATGAAACACTTTCAACGGCGGCATACATTAGAGACATATAGCGGCGCAGTGGAAGGCTTCACTAGCCCTCCCTGCGCCGCATATGCAGTGACGTGGCGCCTCTTCTGCACCACGTGACATCGTGATGTCACTAAGGTGCCGTCCTGCCATTGCTGCCGCACAGCGTGCCCTGAAGGAAGAGAAGCAGCAGTCTGAGGCAGCTCCGTGAAGGCGGCCCTACAGGGTGACTGATCCTGACTCCTGAGGTGCATCAGTCCTGCTGGCTGCCCGCCTGTCTGCTGTGTGATAATAAGTTGTGAGTAATGCACTGCAGGCTGAGGCACTGATAGAGATCATATATATATATTGTATACAGGGCAGTAGGGAGGGTGGTGCGGCCGGTGCCTCCGCACAGGGCGGAAGCCTCCAGGGTCACCGGCCACACACTTCCCTGCTCCAGAGGTCTGCAGAAGGAGACCTCCTGCAGTGGTGCGCGGCGCACCAAGAACACCGGCGAAAGGTCCCGCCCTCCATTCATACTCCTGGATGGAAAGGTAAATGCTCAGGGGGAGGAGGGGTGGGAGTGAGAGGGGCGGCAGTGCTGCACAGGGCGCACTGCCATCCAGATACGCTGCTGATTATATATATATATTTTTATATTGTGTGTATATACAATATATATATATATGTGTGTATATATGTGAATTATTATTTGTATGAAAATTATAACTATGTGTATATATTAAAAATATACAGAGACAATGTATGATTTTCTTGTATATACACATACAGTCAGGTGCATAAATATTGGGACATTTTCAGAATTTTCATATTTTGGCCTCTATTCACCACCACAATGGCTTTGAAATGAAACAAACAAGATGTGCTTTAACTGCAGATTTTCAGATTTAATTTGAGGGTAATTACATCCAAATCAGGTGAACGGTGTAGGAATTACAACGGTTTCTATATGTGCTTCCCACTTTTTAAGGGGCCAAAAGTAATGGGACAAACTAAACAATCCTAAATCGAACTTTCACTTTTTAATACTTTGTTGCAAATCCTTTGCAGGCAATTACAGCCTGAAGTCTGGAACGCATAGACATCACCAGATGCTGGGTTTCATCCCTGGTGATGCTCTGCCAGGCCTCTACTGCAAATGTCTTCAGTTCCTGCTTGTTCTTGGGGCATTTTCCCTTCAGTTTTGTCTTCATCAAGTGAAATGCATGCTCAATCGGATTCAGGTCAGGGGATTGACTTGGCCATTGCATAACATTCCACTTTTTAGCCTTAAAAAACTCTTTGGTTGCTTTTGCGGCATGCTTCGGGTCATTGTCCACCTGCACTGTGAAGCGCCGTCCAATGAGTTCTGAAGCATTTGACTGAATATGAGCATATAATATTGCCCGAAACACTTCAGAATTAATTCTGCTGCTTTTGTCAGCAGTAACATCATCAATAAATACAAGGGAACCAGTTCCATTGGCAGTCATACATGCCCACGCCATGACACTACCACCACCATGCTTCACTGATGAGGTGGTATGTTTTGGATCATGAGCAGTTCCTTTCCTTCTCCATACTCTTCTCTTCCCATCACTCTGGTACAAGTTGATCTTTGTCTGTCCATAGGATGTTGTTCCAGAACTGTAATGGCTTTTTTAGATGTTGTTTGGCAAACTCTAATCTGGTCTTCCTGTTTTTGAGGCTCACCAATGGTTTACATCTTGTGGTGAACCCTCTATATTCACTCTTGTGAAGTCTTCTCTTGATTGTTGACTTTGACACATATACACCTACCTCCTGGAGAGTGTTCTTGATTTGGCCAACTGTTGTGAAGGGGTTTTTCTTCACCAGGGAAATAATTCTTCTCTCATCCACCACAGTTGTTTTCCGTGGTCTTCCAGGTCTTTTGGTGTTGCTGAGCTCTCCGGTGCGTTCTTTCTTTTTAAGAATGTTCCAAACAGTTGATTTGGCCACACCTAATGTGTATGCTATCTCTCTGATGGGTTTGTTTTGATTTTTCAGCCTAATGATGGCTTGCTTCACTGATAGTGACAGCTCTTTGGATCTCATATTGAGAGTCGACAGCAACTGATTCCAAATGCAAATGTCACACCTAGAATCAACTCCAGACCCTTTACCTGCTTAACTGATAATGAAATAACGAGGGAATAGCCCACACCTGTCCATGAAATAGCTTTCGAGTTGATAGTTCCATTACTTTTGGCCCCTTAAAAAGTGGGTGGCACATATAGAAACTGTTGTAAATTCCTACACCGTTCACCTGATTTGGATGTAATTACCCTCAAATTAAATCTGAAAGTCTGCAGTTAAAGCACATCTTGTTTGTTTCATTTCAAAGCCATTGTGGTGGTGAATAGAGGCCAAAATATGAAAATTATGTCAGTGTCCCAATATTTATGCACCTGACTGTATATACTGTATATAATATATATATTTACACACACTTCTGTTAAGGGTTTACAGTGTCCTGGTGCAAAATTCAGGGCTAGTTAGGTAGCATACAAACATAATATTTACCATGCTAAATGGACCCACACTGGACCGTCCATGACACTGCTTCACTGAAGGGTCCCATTCACATTATTTGTTTACAGCTCACTTGTGGTGTGAATGCTCTGTGACACAGACCTATGATGTCATCACGCTGCGCAGGATCCCACGGCAAAACAAAACCATGAACGGGCCAGTGTTGGTATTTAGGGCCAGACTAGCAGCAGACTGTCAGCGATTGACAGTCTTCTGCCATTTGTGGGCGGGGAGATTGTTGCGTCGCCCTCCATTTGCCGAAATTGAGGCGTGTCACTGCCGTTGCGAGGGATGAAAGAAGCCAGGATCTCCGTGGCTAACGGAAATTTCCTGGCTTCTAACTCTCATCGGCGGCGGCCGGCTGCGTGACCCCGTGGGTCACCTTAGCCTGCCGATGTGCCACAGAGTATCCGAAGCGTAATGCAGCAGGGGGCGAGATGCCTCCTGTGCATTACCATATCAGCACAGACGGAATTGCAAAGCTGCTTTGCAATTTAGTCTGAAGCTGAATCAGACCCTTAGCTTGATAAGTATTAAGTTTGTTTGCACCCTGACAAAAATGTTTTATAAACATTGAAATGTTGTTTCACAAAAAACACAGCCTGTCTTTTCTTTTCATTAAGTGCCGCTGTGACCACCTGTACTAATATATATATGTGTTTGTAATTCTGCATCTATCTATCAATCCCATATCTATCTATCTATCTATCTCATATCTATCTACTGTATCTAATGTTCGAGAAAATCACGGTCTAAGGCTGACTTCCTCCAGTTCCTCCAATTTATTCTCTCATCCTACAGTGCTACCCTGTCCCTCTCCAAGCAAACATATTTCAAGAACCTCATCTCCTCCCAGTCCTCAAACCCCCGGCGTCTCTTTGCCACTTTCAACTCCCTCCTTTGCCCTTCCCCTCCTCGCCTCCCCTCCTCGCTCTCTGCCCTTGACTTTGCCACCTATTTTACATCTAAAATAGACTCCATAGGTGTGGACATCATATCCCATCAGACCCTCAGCACTCCTCTCCCTCCTGACAACCCCTCCCCTTCGGCCTCACCAACTCTGATATCCTTCTCCCCTGTTTCTAGAGAGGAAGTCATGGCCCTCATCCGGTCCTCCCCTCCTTCCACCTCCCCTCTTGACCCAATCCCTTCCCGTCTCCTCTGTTACCTGTCTCCTTCTGCAAGTTCCCATCTTGCTCACCTCCTTAATCTCTCCCTATCATCTGGCACTGTCCCTTCTGCATTCAAACATGCCCTTGTCTCCCCTATTCTTAAAAAAACTACCCTTGATCCTAACATACTGTCTAATTACCGACCCATCTCTCTTCTCCCTTTTGCTTCCAAACTCCTTGAGCGTATTGTTTACAACCGCCTTACCACCTTTCTCTCCTCCCACTCCCTCCTTGACTCATTTCAATCTGGCTTTCGTTCTCTACCCTCCACTGAAACTGCCCTCACAAAACTCAGCAATGACCTCCCTTGCTGCCAAATCCAAGGGCCACTACTCTCTGCTCATTCTCCTTGACCTCTCTGCTGCATTTGATACTGTAGACCACCCTCTCCTCCTGCAAATCCCTCACTCTCTTGGTTTACGTAACTTCTTTGTGTCCTCTCATGGCTCCTCTTCCCTGTCACTTACACTAACAGTAGGAGTTCCCCAAGGTTCTGTTCTTGGACCTCTCCTTTTCTCCCTATATACATCCTCCTTAGGTGAACTCAAACTCCTTTGACCTCCAATATCATCTCTATGCTGATGATACTCAAATTTACCTTTCCACCCCTGAGCTCCCCCCCTCGCTCCTTACCCGTATCTCCAACTGTCTCTCTGCGGTCTCTTCATGGATGTCCCAGCACTTTCTTAAACTTAACATGTCTAAGACTGAGCTGATCATCTTTCCACCCTCTTCCACTACCTCACTTCCCACAATTTTATTATCTATTGATGGCACAACTATCGCCTCTAGCCCCAAAGTGCGCTGTCTTGGAGTTATCCTAGACTCTTCCCTCTCATTTAAACCACACATTCAGCACCTCTCGCAGTCCTGCCATTTCCACCTAAAAAATATCTCCAGGATTAGACCCTTCCTCACCCAGGATGCCACTAAAACCCATATCCACTCACTGGTCATCTCCAGATTGAACTACTGTAACCTTCTCCTAGCTGGCCTCCCAGTCTCTCATCTCTCTCCATACAATCAGTTCTCAATGCTGCTGCTTGGCTCATCTTCCTCTCCAGACATTCTACATCTGCTTCCCCTCTCCTTCAAGCCCTACACTGGCTCCCCTTCCCCTTCAGATGCCAATTCAAGGTTCTTACACTCGCCTACAAAGCCCTCACCAAATCCTCTCCCACATATATTTCTGAACTTCTCTCCCTTCACACTCCCACCCATCCACTTCGCTCAACAAATGCATGCCGCCTCTCTTGCCAACTGATTACCTCCTTCCACTCCCGCATCCAAGATTTTGCCCGTGCTGCTCCCTACCTTTGGAATGCTCTCCCTCTCCCTATCAGACTCTCCACCTCTACAAATCTTCAAACGGGCTCTCAAGACCCACTACTTCATTAAGGCCTTCCAGCTCTCATCCTAACCCACTTCATGCTCTTTCCTCCCTATCTTCCCCTTCTGTGTCACGCCTATCTGTCTGCCCCTCCCCTTTAGAATGTAAGCTCTCACAAGCAGGGACCTCTTCCCTCATGTGCTCCTCTTTACATTTTCTTCGACTTTTTACTCCCGATAAGGGCATCTAACACGCGACTGCCAACTCCCTGCTGCTTATTGTGTGTTTAATCGCTAATGCAGCAATGTATATAAATCGTGTCCTTGTCCTGCACTGTAATGTACTGTAAGTTACTTGTTTCTTGTTCACTTATTAGTTCTATGTAAGGCGCTGCGGAACACTTGTGGCGCCATATAAATAAAGGATAATAATAATAATAATGTAGAAAGAGCCCACACTTACATGCAAAAATCCAACTTTCTGGGGTGCTACATAAGAAAATCACAAACTGTATTCCAGAACCGTGACTTCAACCATATGCACATAGAATATGAGCACTCTCCTTGTAAAGTTACAAAAAATAGAGGTTCAGTTATTTACCACCCATAACAGCATGTCCACTGAAACCAGATTGCGGTATACAACCACAGCACATCAGTGCAACTCAAATAGAAAATCCAATAGGTAAGACGACATTTTGGTCATCGCTGTGACCATTTTTAAGACTACCAGCCATCTAGTACGACCGCTCCCAACAGAATCATACATCATGAAGTATGATTATGTTGGGAGCGTTTGTACTAGATGACTGGTAGTCTTAAAAATGGTCACAGTGCAGACCAAAACATTGACATACCTATTGGATTTTCTATTTGAATTGCACTCATTCTATGTGTATATATATATATATATGTGTGTGTGTGTTTATTCTTTCATGAGTGGTATGTGTTCTGGCTCACTTTCCAAAATCTAAGTGTGTGGCTCCATGTTTATAAAGCGTTCCTGCTAGGATGTTTTAGCAGGCACTGCGCCCTGCCTGATTTCAAAATGGCAGAATACGTTCTGCCCCTTTTGGCGGCACCCCACTAAAACAGCCTGCCAGGTGCCATCCTTAACAGTGGGCAGCAGTGTCCCCCAGGTGGGAAAAGTAGCGGTGCAGTGGTCACCGCCGGTGAATGGATGCTGGGCGCCCCATGTGGTCTTAATCCACCACTGTGTCCATTTCCCATAAACATTGTGCCACCGTGGCCCACTACAATTAAATTATCCTGGTGGTCCCCACATACCCCAGTCTGACAATATTCATAACCATAACAAAATAGAATTAAAGCACTTTATAAATAAAAATAGTTGCATTTTGTTAATAATCCATAGTTTGTGGGATATTTTGCACATATTCAGTGGTCAATAATATAACAGGTGGTGTTTGCATCATATAAGCAAAGAGGGAAAGTATATTGAGGTGGTTGAAGGTAGACATCCATGATGCTAAGCCACTGCACAAACCACACCCCCTTTATAGACCACACCCACACATCAGTAGTCACACACCAGCCGTGCTGGTCACACCTCCTACAGCAGCACACAATAGGCCCTTCATAAAGGTCAGCTCCAGGCCCATGTGGACCTTAATCTGGTACTGCCTAGGAGAGTAGGTAAGTATGCACTGAATGCATCAAGAATATGTCACTGTATGATCTGTCCAGCAGTGATAGGAGCATGTAGGCAGGGCCAACCCAAACCTAATTATTTTGGTCAGCAAATATAGATTTTGGCGCCTTTTAGCGGAATAAACAATATTATACACAGATATAGTTAAAGTGCACCAACAAATAATTTTGCAACACATCAGTGTCCCCAACACATTTTTGCCACAATACACAATATGACATATATCAGTGTCTCCATCCAAGCCCAACACCTGGATGGATGACTGAATGTGGGGAGTGAATGAGAGGGCAGAATTAAGGATGAAGCTCAGCACAGGTTGGGTTTGGATGCCATGCTTCCCACAGAGATCTAAATCCAAACAACTCTTATCTGGAACAGCATGACCCTCCAAAAGGGGACAGGGTGCATTTTTTCATTTGTAAAATGGGCAAGGAGCATCGACATGCAAATCCAATCTGACATGAACCTACACATCACACATCCTGTCTGTAAATTTATTAAACACTGTTTTATACTCAGAGCAACCAATATGCCCATTCATCTCCATCCCCATTTACCCCCAGCAACACATTCACCTATCGGGTCAGCACCCATTAACCAACCATTACCTTCCCCCCACACATCACCCATTTCCCTAAAGAATCCATGAATCAATTAACCCCCTACTAAATCATTCCGGAGCTTCCTATGTGATAGACAGACTTGAAGTCTGAGTTTAGGAGGAGAGGACCCAGAGTAGAGGGAAGGGGTGGTCACCACACTGCCTGCATGTTCCAGGTCACTGAATGCAGATACCCGACAGCCAGGAAGGTACTTCTAATAAGCCTCCAAACATCCCCCCACTGCACTCTTTGCAGTCAGTGACATGTCACATGCAGGCAGTGTGGTGGCCACCCCTATTCTCTCCTCATTTCCTCAAGTCCTCTCCTTCCGCAGTGCTCAGAGCCTGTCAGACTACAGAGAGCTGATGCCCTCATCAGTGTAGTGCCTTACACGGCATGCAGGCCCTTATAGTGGGTAGTAGGGATTAGTTTAATGATGAAGCTTACACAGTATTTTCCATAAGATTTGAAATTTTCTTTTAGCTCTCCAGCAGTGATTAATGTTTGGCTTTGCTGTAGAAAAAGCTAATGTTGCACACTGGTGGATAAAGCCCTCCCCTTGATGGAAGGGGGGTCTGCAAGGGATGGGCCTTTGGGTGCTATCAGCCAGGTTTATGGAGAGCATTTCATGAGTACACAACCTTAATATAGATAGCTTTTCTGGGGCAGGAAGGGGTGTGGAGGGGAATATGGCTGTACAAATGTGTCTTTGCTTTGACCGCAATTGAGATCACAGCTGCGAAATTGCACCCAACGCAGCTGTGAAAATATGCTAATGCTTGCCAAAGCTCAGCTGGCATAAAGACGCCCACTTCTGCTTTCTCATGTCAGTCCACTGTTGCTCTTCTGTGTAAACATTGGTACCATCGACACACATCCACCACTCACGCAGCATTTACACCAGGTCTGACTAGCCGCAAACACTGCAAGTCTCTTTGCATGCAGTGGTCTCTCAAGCTGTGTATGCAATCGCAGTGGCTAATTTATGCACGCCCAAGTAATGGTGTTCAAACAGACAGGCACGCCTACGTTTTTCGATCACTCCCCAGTCACCACCCCCAAAATCTAACAGCCTGTCACTCACTCTGCGATGGATTCCTCTCTGCATGTGTAATCACAGTGCAATCGCAGCGCACGTGCAGTGCGGCTTATACGCATGCGCAATGGCTAACAATCGCTCAATCTGCATACGTACTTGCATTGGCAATCGCTGCAGAACCCAAGCCAGGAATCAGTGTTATGTAGTCAGAGTACAACTTGAGGAAGCTGTAACTCTGGTACTGCTCCGACACAAGACCTGGAACAGGAACTAGTGAGGAACTCAGGATATGTTATACAGATACTGGACACCTCAGTGTACAGACCATATACTGTACATTGAACCCTAGCTCTGGAACCAGCACTCTTCTCGAATACCACTTTCAGACATAAAATACCCCCCAAAAAATAAAAATTTGGGTTTTGGGTGAATTCTCAAACTATTGTTGCCATTTAAAGCAGATACAAGTATGCATTTTTTTTTCTTCTTCTTTAGAATTCTAAGTAGGACATTCTTCTTCTAAGATGTACTGGCTAGTCAAGGTACAGTAGGGGTGGATGGGATGCGGTAGCTAAAGGACCTGGTGGAGGGGGGATCCCATAGCTAAGAGAGCAAAAAGTTTTGCTATGAGGCCCAGTGATGCACTGTTCTACTACTGGGGGGTAGTGGATGTAGCGGGTACAGTGTACCACACCCTATGCTTTATTAATTTAAGTGAAGGCAGGTGCCATTACAGAATGGGTGCAGGGTGTGTGGTGTGAATGTGACGAGGTTGCTTTCTGCCGATTCCACTATGGTGAGCTGGAAAAAGGGATTCAGGCTCAGCCAATCGCAGCTCATTCTTTTGAAAAAAAAATGGTACACTCACTGAGCCAATCACAGCTTGTCAGAATTCAGCCAATTTGGACACAGTGAGCGCAAGTCCACCCTCTTGCGGCATCTTATAATAGACACTGCAAGTGGAGATGTGGCAGTCCCCAGTCACCGGTGGAGAGAGCAGCAATCAAGAAGGACCTTGTAGAGCATGGACACACTGGAAGATGGACCTGCCTGTAGTCACTGTAATCAAACCAGAAGATGGCAATATAGTGGCAGGGTGTTGAGGACGGCAGCTGTCTGCAGGAACAAGCAGGAAGGGGACTATAGTCAAGTTGTAGAGCCAGCTGAATCTCCACAGAACACCACCAGCAGTGTGAAGCAAAAGAGCTACATGAAGCTTCCTGCTGCTGCCTCTCCCAGATGGTAGATGCAAGCTGACCCTTAGTTTTACACCAGCGTTAGTAAAATTCTGGCACTAGGCCCATGGCACAAATGGTTAGCATTGGGGGTGATTCAAAGTCAGACGGTATTGCTATTGCAAAACAGAAAAACTTTTGCTATCTGCACTAACAAACAGCCCCTGTATAGATGTGTCCCTCTGTATCTAGGAGGCGAGTACATTTAACTGCAATGTAATGATGTGCTGGGCATACAGTGGGGCAACACACCTCCTTTTGGCGAAACGGAGGCCGATGCCACCCCCTCCCAACCCAGAAATGGCAGCAGACTGACAATCATCGGGTTAGTACATCTCTGAATTTGCCCCATTGGCAGTAGGTTGTGCGAGTGTTAGGTCGGGCATTAGACCCGTGACCCCTGTAGGTCTTGCTGATAGGAATTCATTGGAGTCATAGTTTCCCATAAAATTCTGTCCCGATGTTTCCCCCCAAACCTCAGTTCCAAAACAAAATAGGCCTCCAAACAACAGAAATGTTAGGAATTGGAGGTATAGTCAAAAAGAGTTATGCTGTTACAGCCTTGGGGCAGGTGACCTTGGCTGGTTGCGGCCTTTGGGCCGAGTTGCAGCCTTGAGGGCTGGAAACCTTGGCGGGTTGCGGCCTTTGGGCCGTGTAGCAGCCTTCAGGGCTGGTATGCCTTGGCTGGTTGTGGCCTGTGTGTTAGGATTGCGGTTAGCAAATCATCTTGGTGGCAATTCCCAGTCATAGTGGTTACTGGGATTCTGCATCATGTCCTATCCTTGTTCTGGCTTTTTGCAGGAAGCTGGAAATCCTGTCTTGTCTGTGTCAATTCATAACCTGTCATTCAGGTCTGTCTGTGTTTGTGTTGTTTTATGTGTTCACTAATTAACTAGCTCTCTCTCTCTGCAGAGCAGGTCCACACATGCCTTTTAATTAGGAATCACTCTCCAGGAATGGTCTCTGATTGGATCCTGCATCTCATAAGTATACACCCAGCCCTGATCTCATTGCCGGTTATGCTGTCAGTACCAGTGTATGTTTGCTGTGTTCAGTTGCTAAGTGCTTGCCCTGCAGTATTATACCACAGTCCTGCCTGTCTGCATTCATCTTGTTACCTGCAGTGTTTCCACCTCACTGCCTCCATTATGTGTTACTGCAGCATCTGAATCCACCTATCTGCTGTTTAGGCCGCTGCCTAGACCATCTCAGCTGCTTGTGTCAACCGGGCGACACAGGCTGCATTACAGAGTGTCTGTGAGTTCCCTCAGCCTGGCTGCAGGGTCAGGTTGTTCCTGTTCTCCGATTCACCTATCTCCAAATGGCTTCCTGGTCACATCTAGCAGCTCCCGTGCTGCCATCGTTCACCATACGGCTTCCAGGCTGCTCCAAGTAGCTTTCGTGCTACCACCAATCTCCAAACGACTTCCTGGCCGCATCTAGCAGATCCCGTGCTGCCATCGTTCACCATACGGCACCATTGCTGTAACATCGGCACACTTGCCGCACCATCGGCTCTCAAAGCCATTATTAAACCATAGACTGCTTATCTATGGCAACTGCCCTAACATCGGCACCATTGCTGCAATATTGACACATTTGCCGCACCATCGGCTCTCAAACCCATTATTAAACCATAGACTGCTTCTCTGCGGCAACTGCCCCAACATCGGCACCATTGCTGCAACATCGGCACATTTGCCGCACCATCGGCACTCAGAGCCATTTACTAACCCTGGACTGTTTATCTACGGTATCAGCGGCACAAGCCCACAGGCTGCTTCCTGTCTAGAGTCCCGGCTGTCTAAACCGCACCACGGCCTCTAGGCCAGATTTGGGGGCCCATTTATCAAAGTGCATTTGAGGTAAATTCCCCGAAAACACCTGTATTCGGGGGTTTACCTCAAATACTTAGTATCCCCCGAATGTATGAAGGAGGGACCGCAGCAGGTATCTCCGATACCTGCTGCGATCCCTCCATTGCCGCCGGCAGCCGCCTCCCCCATAGGTTTCTATGGGGGATGCGATGCTGCCAAATGTATCAATATCGGGAATGCGAAGCATTCCCGATATTGGCCCCAGAAGCTAACGCTATCTGAAGATAGCGTTAGCCGCTGTGTCCTATGGGCACTTACCCGGATTTCAGCCGGCGGAGGGATCTTCCAGATCCCTCCGCCGGCAATGGGCGCCGCTCATGTGCAGTCCACGGGACTGCGCATGCGCAGCAGCCCGGAATGCGCTCCGGCCACACCGCAGGGACGGGCTCTTTTCGGAGCCCGTCTCCCTGCATGTGCCGGGTCATACATTCGGCCGGTATGAATGCATTTTGCAATGCGATCATGGGCGGTACTGCATGCCCTGATCGCATTGCAAAATGCGATCCTTAATAAATGGGCCCCCTAGAATCCTGTGATTATTTTGCCATGTCGTCCTTGTCTGTTTTTCTGTCAGTCTTGTCATAGTCTACTCTTGTCCAGCCCAGGCTTGTCTGTTATGCTGCTACATATCAGTCCAGGTCACTCCTGCTCAGCAGCAATTAGTATGGTCGTGCCACTCATTGCCTGACTACTCAGTTGCTCCTCAGTCCCCGACATATCTACGACCATATTGTTCTGTGTAGTGCTATCCTCCCACAGCCACACTCCAGCTAGGCCTAGTTGTGAAAGGACTGCCACTCCTCCATCATACCTAGCACTTGTCAGCAGTCCTACGATCTCTCCTGTGCGAGAGAATCGTAACACTGTGGCCGTGAGCAAGATGCAGCCTTTGAGCTGTGTAGCAGCCTTGAGGGCTGGTTGTTATTGAAGATAACCTAGTGTTGCTGGGTTGACTCTAGTGATGGTACACTGGAGACGTACTTAGGACACTGGATTGCAACCTGTGCCACCGGGTTGACACAAGTGTTGGTACGCTGAGTTGTGTACTTGGGACGCAGGATTGCAACCTGTGCCACTGGGTTGACCCAAGCGTTAGTACGCTGGGTTGTGTACTTAGGACACTGAGGTGCGGCCTGTGTTGCCGGGTTGACACATGCGATGGTACACTGGGTTGCGTACTTAGGACGCTGAGGTGCGACCTGTGCCGCCGGGTTGACACAAGCTGCTGGACGCTGGTTTGCGCACTCAGGACTGTGAGTGCACTCTGTGCCGCCTGGATGACACACGCGGCAGGGGGCTGGAATGCACACCATGCCGCCTAGATAACACAAGCGGCAGGTGGCAGATATTATGCGGACCATGCCGCCTCGATGGTACAAATGGCAGGCAAGGAATAAAGCTGACAGGATCACTGGAACTCAACTGGAAACAACAGAAGACTGACCACAACCGGAAACATGTGAAATGCTATCACCGGCATCGGAGCAGCATTCACACCAGGAGGAAATAGATGCAGGAGCCAATCAAGGCATGATGGACATGAGGTAGGAGGAGTTTCAGTGAAAGCTCACCCTGCAATCGCGGCCGATTGTGACAAGAAACTAAAGAGAAAAATTTATATTGCAGCATGACTGTTTCCCGACCGCTGAAATCCTTGCGCTAGTGTAAATAAATGATTTTGTTTTCCCACTCACAGCTGCTAATCCAATCAGCCAGTACTCGCTGGCTAGTTAGTTCTCGAAACCAAATAGACCCAAAAGAGTGAAGTTCGATAAAATTTACTACAATGTAATAACCACTTGACTTTGAAACAAAATATTTAGACAAGGATTCTCTTAGTAAAATATAACAAATTTAATATACATAATCAAAATTTTGCAATTTTGACACATATGAGATATAACAAATCTACCACATAATAAAACATACATGTATAAAATAGTGTCCCTTGGACTTAAATCGGTCATTGTATTAAGCTCCCTGAGAGGAAGCAAAACCGGTCGACAAAAGGATAATAGTGCCCATAAACTGCATCCAGGCAATCCAGATATACCTGCTCTGTCACATTGTGTGGACCTTATTTTTGGAGGACTTTATTTTTTACCAAGGTACAGCAGTGTGCATCCAGTATCAAGTGGCTATTACCGGCTGTAACCAGAGGCAAGTGATCCCCATGGGTAGGACCGGGGGTGATCAGTGCTGGGATACCGCACCAGCCGCTGTAAACAGAGACACTGTGGTTCCCCAGACTGAGGAGGAGAGCCATACAGCGGAGACGCACTGCCGCATCCTCCACAAGTTATACGGGGAGGCAGACACCAATATTGAGTGAAAGCATTTCCTCTGGATCCCATACGCTCAAGCTAAAGGAATCCCAATTTGTGATTTTCAACTTGCCGGTGAGCATTGCACACTATATGTACGCAACTAAACTATACAAGAGACTGTGACTAATTGCATTTCATTAGTGAGGATTTATACTCAAGTTACTGTACCTGGTTTCATATTTTACATCAAGGACCGATTTAAGTCCAAGGGACACTATTTTATACATGTATGTTTTATTATTTGGTAGATTTGTTATATCTCACGTCAAAATTGCTAAATTTTGATTATGTATATTTAATTTGTTATATTTTACTAAGAGAAGCCTTGCCTAAATATTTTGTTTCAAAGTCAAGTGGTTATTACATTGTAGTAAATTTTATTAAGCTTCACTCTGAAGCGCAATCCACAATCTTTTGGGTCTATTTGGTTTCAAGAAACCACATTATGAGGGATAGAAGCTGGCTGGTTAGTAAGATAGAAAATCACCTCCATGTAGAATGGACCAAGTGTACTAGCTGGTGCATTTACTCTTTTTGTTGTTGTAATCGGTTTTATTTTATCATTTTGCCAGTGTGAATGAGAGTTGTTATTGTTATTTGACATTTACAGTTGCAGTGGGAAAACCAGTGAATGCATTACACCCCAGAGTTAGAAACAGGTTGCTGCGGTTTATACACTATGTCAGTCGTAGTTAGGGACCTGTGTTGTTATTTAGGTACCTGACACTGGTAGAAGTTAGATAGTTGTGTGGTGGGTGTTTTTTTTTTTTTTTTCTGGCAGTGCTCTGCAGAGGACGACTCATCAAGGTGACAAGAGTAACAGCGGTGAGGTCACTCTGTGTACTGTATCTATCTTTCACCCTTTCATCACTGGACCTTTGGGTACAAGGTTACAGTTGTTCATCTGGCTAGTCAAAAATGGGATATTTTACTGGCGCTTTTAATCTTTCCAGACTCCTCATGCGATGCATGTCAGAGGGTCCTACATCATCCAGTGTAAGTACCCGCAAGTGACTGCACACATCAGCATTCGATGGAAGCTCCAGAAGTGGAAACAAAATATGCATTACACATACACACCCCTAGGCCAATCCCAACAGGTGTCCTATTTCTGGCGAGTTCTTTGGAAATATGGCACAAAAGATAGTTCTGGCACTAAAAAGCTTGAATTTAAAATGGAAATAGTTGTTCAAACAACATACTAGATATTGAGGCACCTTGAAGAAATCCTTTTCTCAAAAGTTGCTGTAGAGAATCTTTGACTGTACTAGCCCTGATAAGCTAGAAAAAAAAGAAACACTCCTATTCCACTTCCTGACACAAACCATTAAAGATGTCCACTTGTCATAGTACAGAGCTCATGGTATGTATGGTCTGAAGAACAAGTAATTTCAGGGGCCTATATCTGGTCTATTAAGGATGGATTTCGTTAAATTAAAAAAAGTGCAACATTTCTGCAGCATTCAAAACTGCCCCATCTCATTTAAAGGCCAGGAACTCCAGCTGTTCAATTATTTTATGAGCATCATTGTGCAAAGAAGAAAAGAGCTAAAATTGCTTACTGAGGTTCTAAGAAACCACAAGATTAACAATAAATGAGGATTTCTATTCAGTCTGTTTCCAGATCTGAAATCCAATCTGCACTCAGACATCCTGAAGATAAATATCTTCCAACAGAAACTAGGCTTGAAGCAGAAATAATCTCCAACCTCCCCCAGAGGCGATCTGGGCAATATCTACTTGCCCAGATTTCTACTTGCCTATACTTTTGACGTAGATGTCTCAGTTAGGGAGATTAACTGTACCCTCATAAATAAAATGTTTGCTGTCTCTACTAATTTTCATATGGAAATTAGCCTCTTAAACTGGCCACACATCTACAGATTATCTGTCCAACCATCCAACTAGTGATTGGTTGGAATGAAAATCTGGTAAGGTATGAAAGCAAATGACAATCAGCAATTTGCTCCCAAACGGCTGAAAATGGCCAATAATTGTTGTTTGAACAAATTGTTTAGATCAAACATTTAACAAACTTGTCTGATGACCATTTTCATCTGTTTTCTGACATTTAGGAGCAAATTGCTGATAATCAGTTATTCCCATACGTTACCAGATTTTCATTCCAACCAATCAACTAGTTGGCTGGTTGGACAGATAATCTTTAGATGTGTATGCAGCTTAAGTGATCATAATACAGGCCTACCCATATGGTTCACATTTGCCTAAATCAGTGGTTCTCAATCTCGGTCCTCAGGAATCTACATAGTTCACATTTTCCAGCAGGTGCACAGGTGCACAGGTGTATTCATTACTCACGGACACATTTTAAAATATACACAGGTGGAGCTACTGTAATTATTTCACTTGTAATTCTGTGAGGAGACCTGGAAAATATGTACTGTTTGGGGTCCTGAGGACTGAGTTTGAGGACCTGTGGCCTAAATTATACCTCTTTCACATCTGTATGCTGGGATTTTGTTCACGCGACCCGGCTGAGACCCCTTTCAGACTGGCGGCTCGGGTTGATAACGTCCCCGCCATCACATGGTGAGCTGGTGCTTGGAGATGATCTTATCTCCAAGCCCCGTCTCTTCCTATGCATCGACCTGGGTTACCCGTTCACACTGCACTGCAAGCCAGATTGAACACATTCAACCCTTTTTTCGTGACCAGGGTTGAAATGCCGGGTCTCTTGACCTGGCTTATTTCAACCAGGCCCTTTCACACTGCACAGTAACCCGGGTTATTGTTTGTAGTGTGAAAGGGGAATTAGTGTTTTTGCTTTGCACCAATACGTCCATACTGTTTGATGTTTTTTCCTTTCTCAACCCAATTACCTCATACTAAATTCACTATTAGAATGCTTGATTTTGTTAATTCCATTGGTTCTGTAGTAACATTTTGTGAAGGATTACAACTTTTTATTGTCAGCCTGTCATTCACAAACTCTGCCCCCCACCTCACCTGACAACACGAGGAGCTGCTGCTGAATGGAGCCTGCTTTATTCTTTAACGGCTTCTTGATTAAGAATTGATTAATGATTTGGGCGTGTGTGTGGAGTGCTGACAGGGTAAGTGAATGTATTAATGGGCACTGTGATGTTGAAATTGATAATTGAATGGGTTGAGTGCTAGGTGGGGAAAGGTTGACAGGTGCTAAGTGAGTGTGCTAATGGTGAATAAATGAATGGATGCTGCGTGAGTGGAGCTTTACGGGAGCGGATAGGGTGGATGAATGTGTTAATGGGTGCTGGGAGGGTGGATTGCCAATGAATTGGGAAGAGAGATCCAGAGGTTCCCAAGGCTCCCCAGATGGTTAAATCAATAACTGTTGCCCTAATTAGTCACCTGTGCTCAAGCATGGATATCCTTAAAACCTCTACTGTAATGGCAACATTTGGAAAACTCTGGGTTAATGAATACTGTGTGTGTGGGGGGGAATGGCTAATGGATTCTTGAAGGGTATGGCTGTTGGGAGGGGGATGCTAATGGGTGCTAAAGGGGTTAATAGGTGCTGACAGGATGGTTGACTGGGTTGCTGGGGGTAATGGTGGAAGTGAATGGATATATTGGGGGCAATTCAGTTTTTTGTTTGAGTTTAGCTCCTGTTTAGAAATCCGCATTAAGTAGGGCTTTGGGGCTGGTCCCACATAGTATACATTGGGTTAAGTGTTACCAATGAAAGGCGACAGCAGACTATCGCAGCAAAGTGCAATGTATAAATATGGATGGGAAGATCTAGCCAGCCTATTACAGTTTTACACAAACTTAACATGACTTAGCCAGTGGTAGTGAGCTCACTCAGGGGCCTATTCATCGAAGAAGATTTGCCTCCAATATATTATATGCCAAGCATTAGTGCCCCCCAATACATGATATGCCACACTACAGTGCCCATATTACATGATATACTTGCCGTCATTCTGGCTGCCCCCTCCGGGAGAGAACTGCCAGGTCAGCACAGCAAGGGGGGAAGGAGAGAGGGGGCGTGGTGCAACATAGGTTGGCGATGCGACATATAGTGCACCCCACCCTCGCAGCATTTTCCCATCTGGTTTGTATCTATGGTATACAATCGGGAAGCCGGCTGCCGGATTACCAACAGTCGGCTTCCCGACTGCTTAATCCTGGCGTGGAATAAATGACCGGCGTCTATATCTAGACGCCTGTAATTTCCCCGACGCCTGGCATCCCAATCGAAAGGGATGCCGGGCACCGCGAGCAGACAGCCGCGGGAGGGGAGGGTTAGGACACCCGGGGTGGACTTAGGGTTAGGCACCCCCCCGGGAAGGTTAGGGTTAGGCTAGGGGGAGGGAGGGTTAGGCACCCCCGGGGGGGACTTAGGTTTAGGCAGTGGGGAAGGGGGGTTAGGGTTAGGCACTTAGAGGGGAGATTAGGGTTAGGCACTTAGAGGGGAGATTAGGGTTAGGCACCCCTAAGGAGGGTTAGGGTTAGAGGGGTTAGGTTAGATTAGTTGATACCTTACCATGATCAAGATTTCCAGCACGGTCAGGCTCTGCTGTTTTGTCGGGCTGCCGCTGCCAGGATTCGAACTCTCGGCCATGCGGCAGCCGGGATATCATACAGATTCCGTATCTATTAATCCGCCTGTACCAATTCACTCCCCCAAAGGCATTTCTATGCCACTGTAGTCTTGATGCTTCTGTAGCATTATTAGGGGTGGGTTATTCACATCATTAGGCCCGATTCGCGTAATTTTAGCAGCAACCTCCATACAGACTACCAAATTCCCCTTATAATCTCCCCACCCTGGCGGCTTCACTAGAAAGTGCACACGATCCAGAGGTGGATGCTACAGTATTTCAAAGTGTTTTGCAGTTGGCCAATGTATAATGATTTGCCACACTGCGCATGTGCAGATCTGCCGCAAACACTACAGAATGACTGTCAGCTTTGCTGGAAATGGGGCATGTCGTTTCCATTTTCTGGGCGTGCCGAAGCCAGTGGCTGCATCCTCGGATGCAGCTTCACTGACTCAGCCAGCACGATTATACCAGACAGCCTGAGTTTACTCAGATATCCAATGATCACACAGAGGGGTCCAATGCTGTCTTCGGAGGTAGTAAGAAATCAGAGAAGCCAGCAGGAGGTATATTTTTACTTAAGACACCCAGGGGCACTGACGAGGGAAAGGGTACTACTTACCCAGCTGGAGGGGCTCAACAGGGGCCTGGGTCAGCAGCACATCATGCAGAGAGGAGACTGCTGCTCAGCATCTTCAGGGACCATCGTTACTCTTGACGGTCCTGAAAATGACTCCTGCGGCATTAGTATATATATATATTTTTTAAAAATTCTTTATTTAAAGCGCTCATAAAAATAAACAGACTGAGCATATAAACAGGCATGAGTGCAAATAGCCTCAACAATGAGACACATTTTCAAATATATAAAGAAAATACAATATAGATCTATATATGTAAACAAAATTAAAAGAAAATAGGACATGGGGGGAAGACGGGGGAGGGTGGAGGTGTAGGGAAGGGAAACAGGATTATTATAGAAATGAAAACATCTGATATTTAAAAAAAATATTAAAACAAAAACAAGGAGTACCTATCTAAGGTAGTAAAGCATATAAACACAAAAGAGTGGGGTGGGGAGTAAGACCCTCCCGCCGCACATGGGTTCAGTGGAGGAAATACAAGGGTTAAGAGTGGGAGGTGCCCTCACAGGAGAGCAAAGGAGCCCACACTTGGGCAAATAAATGGCCCCTATCATGGAGATAGTAAGTAATATTCTCCATTGCTGCAATATGCCAAATTTGTGATTTCAAGGCAGAAAGAGATGGCGGGAGAGGATTTTTCCATTGGTGGGCTATTAATTGTTTGGCAGCTACTAGGATATGGGACAACAGTTTCTGGGAGCACTTGGAAATGTCGGGAGGAGGGTAGCATAGTAGAAAAATCCATGGGTCCGGTGAAATCGGAGTTTCAAAGAGCTGATTTATAAGGGTATGGACCGAGGTCCAGAAAATATTGAGGACCGGGCAAGTCCACCAGATATGGGTAAGAGTACCCCGGAGGCTACAATTTCTCCAACAGAGGGGTGAGGTAGAAGGAAGCATTTGTGAGAGTTGCACTGGGGTATAGTACCAGCGGTAGTATAATTTATATGATGTTTCCTTAAACTGTGTAGAAATAGAGGATCTGGCAATAGCCTGTCTCAAGTCGTCCCCAAGCCTCCTCGTCCGGTGGCAGGCCAAGGTCCGTCTCCAAAGAGGATTTGTGTGGATTACAAATTGAAAAAACTACATCAATAAGGATTTTATAAATTTGGGAAATTAATCCTTTGGACACAGGATAGAACCTGCAGAGGCATTCAAAGGGGGTGAGGGTACGTAGGAGTGAATCTTGTGGCATAGATTGTAGAAAGTGCCGTATTTGACAATATTCAAAGGGGCGGAGAGGTTGGGTAGGAGTTTTCGACTGTAGTTCCGATAAGGAAAGCCAATGCCCATCTGCGCTAAACTTCACAGGAAATTTGAGGGACAGATGTGTCCACCATGTCATGCGGGTCGTTTGTAGGCCTGGTGGAAAACAGGGATTGTTCCATATTGGTGTGAGGGGAGACATAGGAGAGGTAATTGAGAATTTAACGGAGTATAGATTCCACAGATGTTGTAGGAATTGAAGAGTAGGTGGGAGACTGGAGGAGGGGGGGCGATATCTCTTTTGTAAGCCCTAGAGGGAGGATAGATCTGGGAAATTAATAAGGTTGGCTTCAATGTCAAGCCAGGATGTTGTTCCAGGGGGAGAATAGGAGGAAACTATTTGAGAAAAGTGGGTAGCCAAGTAATATAGTTTAAAATCTGGGAGACCTCTACCACCTTTAGAAATAGGTTTCTTAAGAATAACAGAAGATAACCTGGGGGTTTTACCATTCCAAATAAAGCGGGTAATGCTCTTCTGGATTTTATGGAGGAGAGAGTGGGGAACAGCTATAGGGAGTGTTTGGAATAGATAGAGCCATTTAGGAAGGATATTCATTTGAACAGAGATGATTCTGCCCAGCCACGAAATGATAAGTTTCTTCCAAGAGGTCAGGTCTGTGTGTAGTTTAGCGAAAAGTTGAGGGAGGTTTTCCTGATACAACAGGTTATAATGGGAAGTCAGGACGATCCCAAGGTATTTAAGTTTTTTATGTTGCCATTTAAAATTATAGAAGGGCTTTAGGGATTCAGCGTCCCGTTGGGGGACATGAAGGAGCATGGCCTCTGATTTAGAGTAATTGATTTTGTATCCCGAAAGTGTGCTATAATTATCCAGGAGTTCGTAAAGATTTGGCAAAGAGATCCGAGGTTGAGTAAGCGTAAGCAGAATGTCAACCGCAAAAAGGGCAATTTTAGAGGAAATGTTCCCGACCTGCACACCCGTGATACTAGGGTTAAGGCGGATAAGGGAGGCTAGAGGATCAATTATTAGAGTGAAGATTAAGGGGGAAAGGGGACATCCCTGTCTGGTGCCGTTGGAGATGGAAAATAAAGCGGATGGGACTCCATTAATGGAGACTCTAGCTGAAGGAGCAGAATAGAGAGCCAGGACGCCCGTCAGGAAGTTCCCAGACAACCCAAAGAACTGTAGGGCATGAGACATGAAACCCCAGGAGATCCTATCAAATGCTTTTTCAGCATCCAGAGAAAGAATAATGGCTGGGGATCTCCTGGAGTTAATAATATGAATCAGATCTACCGCCCTGCGGGTATTATCCCGTGCCCGACGGCCTGGTATGAAACCAACTTGGTCATAGTGGACTAAAGGGGAAGAACAAGATTGAGCCTGTTAGCCAAAATTTTCGCGTAAATTTTAACATCAAGGTTAAGCAGGGAGATAGGTCTATAGCTTGCGCAAACACTGGTGTCCTTGCCCTCTTTAGGTATGACAACAAGTCAGGTCTCCAGCATTTCTGCAGGGAAGGATCCCCCCCGCAGAACATTATTAATAAGGGAGCGCAGGTGGGGAACTAAGAGACTCCCAAACTTCTTATAGTATGCCGCAGTATAGCCGTCAGGCCCAGGTGACTTACCCGATTTCTGTTCTTTAATAGACGCTACTATTTCTTCCTCTGAGATCTCTCCGCTCAAGTCGTCCAGAGCCTCCCGGGATAATCGAGGGAGGTGGGCAGCAGCAAGAAAGTTTTGGATTGCTACATCAGTAGGTGGGGTAGAGGAG
Source organism: Taudactylus pleione (assembly GCA_031769625.1). Classification (NCBI taxonomy): domain Eukaryota; kingdom Metazoa; phylum Chordata; class Amphibia; order Anura; family Myobatrachidae; genus Taudactylus; species Taudactylus pleione. Next base: position 245,922 of record JAUIMM010000850.1, on the reverse strand, counting down.
GGTGGGGAGGCAGACTGCAAGTTGTATAACTTGCTATAGTAGTTTTGAAATTCAGGTCTAATGGCGGCAGGGTCATGGATAAGGTGACTCAGAATTTTTGATCATAAGAATATTTTTGTGGGTGCGCATTGAACGAAGCCTAGAGGCCAGGATCTTGTCTGCCTTATCGCCTTTTTTGTAGAATGTCTGGCGCAGCCATTTGAGGCGTTTAGCAGTATGTTGGGAGAATAGGAGGGCAAGGGAACGTCGAACAGTGAGGAGCTCCAACAAGATAGAGGGGTCCTGAGATTGTTTGTGCTGGGCCTCCAATTGTTGGAGTTTAATAGAGAGAGTATTAGTGCGGGTCAGAAAATCTTTTTTGATTTTGGAGGCCATGCTAATCAGGTGCCCCCTCAGCACAGCCTTATGGGCCATCCAAACTGTCGAAGGGGAGGTATCTGGGAGGGCATTTAACTGAAAGTAATCCGTAAGGTTTTTATTAAGTCGTGTGACTATATCTTGGCTGTGGAGGAGAGTGTCATTCATACGCCATGTCAATGGACGTGAGCGGTCCGTGATACCCGAGAGGTCAGCTGAGATAGGTGCATGGTCAGACCAGATCAAGGGATAGACCTTGACATTCATGAGACGGAGGGCTAAGTCATGGCTGAGCAAAATCATGTCTATGCGGGAGTAAGAGCTATGTACTTGTGAAAAGAAGGTGTAATCTCGAGTTAAGGGTTCCCGAACCCGCCAGGAGTCATAGAGAAGCTGGGACTTCATGAGATCAAGGAGAGCTTTGGAATTGCGAAGGTCTGCTCCGCTAGAGTTAGTGGCCCCCGAGGTAGATCTATCCAATGTAGGATTAAGGACCGCATTAAAGTCCCCTGACAAAATAAGAGGGCCCTGCCATTTACGGGACAGAAGAGTATCTAATTTAGTTAAAAAAAGCATGTTGGTTTTGATTAGGAGCATATATGTTAACAATAGTGCACAAAGTGTTGTTGAGAGTGCCTATAAGTATAAGAAAACAACTCTCTTTATCCCGGTGGGAATCAATCAGATCAAAAGTGATGTGTCGGGCCATGAGGATGGCGACTCCCTGTTTTTTTTGTTTAGCGTCACAGGCGTGATAGGTAGTAGGATATGCCTTAGAGCGCAACTCTGGGTGGAGGTTTCGCAAAAAGTGGGTCTGCTGCAAGAACACCAGGTCACCCCTGTAAATGTTAAGGGTAGAAAAAAGCTTGGTACGCTTTTGGGGGCTGTTGAGGCCCTTCTCATTAAATGAGAGTAGTTTAAGACCCATGTGCGAAGGTTGAGAAGGTTAGCTAAAGAGAAAAAGAAAAAAAATTGGAAATGGATTGGTATGGAGAATAAGGATATTTTCAGAGATGGGAAAAGGTAATGAATGTCCTGTTGGAAAAGGAGGGAAGACCGGAATGAGGGAGGGGAGGAGGTGCAGCCTACTGGCACCAAGGGCCAGGGCCATAGCTGCTGACAGGGGGAAGGGATACTATGCGCTCAAAAGGCGCATAGGTCAGCAGGTGGGCGTAAAGCCCTGAGGGGGCGTGGCAAAGTGAAGCCGCAATTCTAAAAAGGTAACATGAGAGAGAGGGGGGGACCCTCCCTCAGCCCTTAAATTATAAAAATAAACATTTTAGCAGAATGTATGTGGAGCGTGAAGAGAGGAAAAATAAAAAAATGTATATATAAATGAATAAAAAATAAGGGTAAGAGGTCAGAGGTACTGGTATAGAGCATGACTAAACCGCAGTGTGAAGAGCAGGAAGGGCGAGATGGGGGAGTAGGATAACAAAAGAATATAAAAAACAGATGGAATAACATATAGAAAAATAACAAACATATGACATGAAATGAAACGGCTGTGCAAAACACTTTACCAATCACGTTATCAAACATTTGACATATATATAGGTATATTAAAGTTTCAGCTGTGCGGAACACGTCTCTTCAGAAATAATTGCAGAAAGAACTAAAGGAAAATTAGGGGCGCATAGCAGCACAGCATTAAAGAATCTACATAGGGAGGGGCAGGTTTCCGTAAGTTGGAGGGTCCCTTCTCAAAAACAGTAAAAACAGTAAACCTTTAGAAGAGTTCAAGTTTCGGTGGCTGGGGTAGATGTTCTGGAAGATCTAGGAACAGTTGACCATTCAGATGGAGGGGGGCGTGGAGACGTCATCTGGGGAGGCCTTCGTCCAGGTGGGACTGTGGGTGCAGCAAAATCTTCAGTTATGCCTAGTGTTGGGAGGAGAGACTGGGCCTCAGAGAGAGATCGAACCACGTGGAGTTGGTTCTGATGCCAGAGCAGAAGACGGAAGGGGTAGCCCCAACGGTATCTAACATTGTGGAGACGTAGTAGGGCGGTGAAGGGTTTAAGGTCTCTACGTTTAGTCAAGGTCATCGGAGAGATGTCTTGAAATATCTGGGAGGGCAGAGTCTCTAAAGGTTATCGAAGAGAGCTTATGGGCCTCTTTCATAATAGCCTCTTTGGCGGTGTAGTAATGCATGTAAAGAATCACGTCTCAAGGTTGGGATAGGGTTTGAGAGCGCGGTGGGCCCGGTCAAGGAGTAGTTGAGGGGAAAGCTGCATGAACAGGCCTTTAAGATAGAGTTCCAAGTGAGGGAGCTCGACGTCTTCAGGTATGCCCCTGATATGCATATTGTTGCGTCGGGCTCTGTTGTCTTGGTCCTCCAAACCCTCCTGGATCTGGGCTACCTCATGACGAAGTTGAGTGAGATCAGTATCATAGGATTGTTGTGAAGTGACTACATCCTCCACTCTGCGCTCCAGATGGTCTGTTCTGTTCCCAATGGCGGAGACATCTGCCTGCATAGCGTGGAGAGCCTGGACAGATTTTTTGACATCCTTAAGTTCCTTAAATAGGACAAGAAAGTCTCTGCGAGAGATAGGAGCGAGATCATCTTCTTCTGACTCAGAGTTGGAATGACCGGGGGCAGGGCGGATGGAGCTTTTGTGGAAATTGGTGGGGGCTTCTGTTTCGTAAAATAAGGTGATGTCACAGTCAGTCTTCTTCCCTCTCGGCATAATAAAATATTGATATATGTAAAAGAGTGAATCAGAAAAAAGAAAAATATAGGTAAAATAAATGAAATAAACCTCCACAGTTGTATATGGGGGGCTGGAGGGAGGGTTGAAAGATCAATTCCTACATGTTAGCCAGCAGAGCAGAGGCAGAGTGGACTGTATGTGCTCTTGTGGACACTGAGAGGAGCACCTACTGTAAACTGTAGTTGGGCAGCAGTGATCTCCAATGTGACAGGCAGGCAGAGTGCAGGACAGGTGCCTTTTATGTGCTTAGGAGGAGAGGGACGCATCGATCACAGCAGCAGCTGCCAGGTCCTGATCGGGGAGTGTCGGCAGGCAATGGCTCAGCGGAGGTGAAGGAGTCTGCAACGGAGGTCTGCAGGACAAGGAGACCTCGGCGGCACAGAGGGTGCGCGCGGCCCGCCGTCGTGACCCCCAGACCAACAGAGGTCGCGGTCTAGCAGAGGAATGGATGCCGGAGTCCGCGGCTGTAAAGCAGGGAGAGGAGCGGATAGATCCGGGTCCAGTCGGCATTTAGGAGGGGTGGGATGGGGCCGGGGTGCAGCCTGCACAACAAGCGATCCGCTGGTGCCCAAAGCGGAAGTCTCTGCCCCTATGTGTAGAGGAGCCCGGGGTGTAAGGCAGCACTCAAGGGAGGATCACAGATGGGTCAGAGGTGCAGACGGAGGCAGTCCCCAACTCGAGGCCGCGGCTTCAGTGGGGAAGAAGGCCCGCATGCAGGGACCCACCGGAGGTGAGTCTTATCTAGGCTTGATGATTCCCCACGGCTGGTAGATAAAGTAGGGGCACTATATAGTGTGGATGGGGAAGTCCCCTAAAAGTGCCCTTTAGTGGTAAGGCTGCAGGAGGTTAGAAAGAGCAAGTCTGCTCTCAGTGCCAGCCAAGCCACGCCCCCGGCATTAGTATATTTTATCACAACCGCTACATACAAAGACAGTCTGTATGCAAATCACCACATGAACAGTGGCTGCAGAGGCACTTCCTGTGTAACAAGGAGATGGCAATGATGCAGCTTCCACAATCCACATACAGCATACATCTACATCCACCTTTTTCAACATAAAGAACAATAAATGTGTGTATGGGTGTAAGACAGAGTGTCAGGTGTTGGATTCAGCGATAGTGTGCAACAAAGAAAAAAAAAAAGCCGAGATTATTGTAACATAGTCCCGAAATTTTGGATTAGGCCTAAAAATTCTCCCAGACCTGGTTTCAAAGAAAGGGGATAGTGGTGTGTCTGAATAGGCTTATTGTTGGGCAAGGGCACGTGACTGTCCTGCACCTCAATAGTCTTCTTCAGGGGACTCATTGTCCATGAAGACAGGTGTTCAACTTCTGACAACCTCAGTCAGTATCCGGTGAGGTGGAGGTTTTGGCTCACACACCCCTTGGAGTTGGTGCCTGTTGCGCTCATACAAATGTTACGTAATTCTACACAGTTGTGTAAGACCTCTAGAGCCAAGGAGAGGATCTTCCGCCAATAACAGCCACTCGCTGTTGCCTTAGCGATAGCTGTTCATACCGGTACTTAGGTTACCGCCTGGATTTAAGCCTCCAGCAGTAGAGGCTTACACAACTAACAAAAGACCGCAGGACTGCTGGCAGGAGACAAGATTATGCTAGGAAGTGGCAGTCCTACCACTGCAGCTGCTAGCTGGAGTGAAGCTACAGGCAGAATGTAACTTGAACAGGAACAAAGGTAAAAGTACACTGGCAGCAACAAGTGGTGATGGTCTCAGGTGCGGCTAGGGACTATGTTGCAATTGGGTTGCCAGGCATAAAGCGGCTAAACACCGGTTAGTCGCTAGCTATGGAGCCGAAGCAACTGGAACTGTGGTACAGCAGAGTCTCAGGCTATGGAACGGCTGGCTATGAATTCTGGTGCGGCTGAGCCGTGGAGTGGCTAGATTGTGGCCACAGGGTGAAAGGAGCAAGGGCTATGATGTGGCTAGGCCACAGCTATGGAACTGGATAGAGCACAATAGTGTGGCTAGGCCACTGGCTGATGTAGCAGACTAGGGTCCACTTAGACCGCAGACTTGAGCGACTGGTGTGTGTACGGTATGCGACCTATGCCATGGACTGAGGTACAACAGAGGGAGGGGGCTTGGACTGCACACCCTAATTTTAAACATAAGAGGTTCTGCCATGCTGAGACTTGTAGTACAATGCAAGGGACATAGAATGCAGGCGCACACTCTAGGTACAAAGAACAATGATAGTCAAAATAATTCTGATAAACTCTACAATTAAAATGGAGTATAAGTGAGGTTCTTAGTACATGTTTGGCCAAAAATGTTTGCCCATCCATCACATCAAGGTGAACCTCATAATATGGGTCCCTACCATCCCTAATACTAACACATTAAGTCAAATTTATCTAGGACTTACCTGTAATAATGCCCATTCTAATATGTAGACAGAAATGTAGGAATCTGGGCTGATAATTAAAAACACCTAAGGGCAGATGGGTAGAGTGCAAATACCAAATAGAAGGAATCTCAGCCTTCAAGTGTACAATCCATACACAAATATAGTGCAAAGGGGAGGGGGCTTGGACCCATCTTATGGGGCCCACTGGGGATTTCCCCTGTACCCCTGTGGGCCAGTCCAACTCGGTCTCCAAGTACACCACAAACAGAATTCACAGATGTCTTTCAATAGAAGGAGAACCAGTGGGTCTGTAAGCTCCCTGTTTAAAGTATAGGTATGTTACTAGCAGTGTGATTATCCCAATTTTCAAGTAGGAAATACATTTGTCAATATTTAAGCAAATTTAGATTGAAATAAATTCTATCAATTAGAGCTAGAAGCGCAGCACATAAAATATCCCAGAAGAACAGATAGCTAGGTGAGCAAGTAGTGCCAGCACAGCTGTAACCTTACTGCATATAATGCTTAATGAGCTAAGAGATATGAGAAAGCACTCATAATGAGTTACCAAATAAGTATAACTGGAGCCCACAGCCATAGTTATAAATTGTGTTTTCATTTATTCATATTAGAAAATAAAGTATAAATTTAATATTCACACCATCAAAATAATTCTGTATAGCGATCACTACAATGCAGATATATTAAAATGATATGAGCAGGGACATAAAAGGGCTTTTCTATAATAAAAAAAAATAACGTCATGCAGAGCCGGCAGCCCCGGTATTAGCGCAGCAGGTTGCTTGCGTGGAGCATCCAGACACACTCTGGTGGCACTGCAGTAGCGATTCTGGCTGCAGGGTGTCATTCCAGGCTCACAAGGCACTGCACTCTCTGCGGTGGGACCACTCGCACACCACTAGTTATGGCACTGACTAGGAGTATTAATTCTTACACTGACAACCATATACTGCATGTTTTCGCACTGCATATTCTCCAGAGCTGAGTGCACAGAAGTACAGATGATGTAGGTTCATATGCATTTCAGTCGCATGTACACTAATGACTGAAGAGGATTCCCGGGGGGTCGCTTTGGGTTAGGCACCACCTCGGGAATTTTAGGGTTAGGGGGAGCACATGAGAGGGATAAGGTAATTATCAGTGTGTAGGCAAAAGCAGACAATCAGAAACCCCCCTCCCCACCCACACTATGCTCACAATAGATATGGTAATAGCTTACAATTTTACTAGCGCTGCATGTGCATAAGGAGACCAATATGTGTATATATATATATAATATATATATATATAATATATATAAATATTATAAGGGCACATTCGTGCCCTTATATTAAGGCTGCATCTAAACGAAACGGATTTCTCCTTAGAGAATTCCGAAGGGGGGGGGGGGCAGGGTGTTCAAGGGACTACACCTCAAAAGCTATAGGAGATACAGATCTGAAATTTGGTAGGGGCGGGTAGAACGGTCGCTCAGTGTTGCATGCCAAATTTCAGAGCAAAAACATAAAAAAATTAGGATTTGGGAGTAATCTAAAGGCTCCAACTGTCAGTTTTTCTGACATTGTCAATTAGGAACCCTTTTGTGCAGTAGTCTATGGGGGATTTTTGGGAAGGCAAAACTCAAGTTAGGGGTGGAATTTAGACTTGGGGTTTGTTTTATTAGGTAGCTATTGTACCAGGGTACATGCTTTTGGGGTTCAGGTAAATTAGAAAGTTACAGTTTTCAAACTATTACCTTAAGAATGCGCCATTATAAAGATAGGACTTTTCAACTTGTTGCGCAGCCGCAGTAGGAGCTTCCAGCAGGTGTAATGATAGTGGCTTCACTTGGGTGCAGCAAGATGGCCATCGTTTGCGGGCGGTAGCAGGCAAAGCAGCAGCGGTGGGTACCTCAGTGGCGGCGGGGGCGCGGGTGTTGGTGGCGGAGGGGCCGGCGGCGGTGAGTGTTGGCGGCAGGCATGGACCAGAGAGGATTCAGACTCCGCCAGCCATTATGCCGAATACGGCAGCGGCGCTCATTTCAAAAATGGCGCCTCTGCGCTATAGATTTGAAATTCAAAGATGGCCGTCGCTAGCCAATCACAGCTTGCGGCGGCCATTTTTGAATTTTAAAATGGGCGCCGCTGCCGTACTCGGCAGAATGGCTGGCGGAGACTAGATCCTCTCGGATCCATGCCCATCTCCGACACCTGAACAAGTACCAGCAGGCGGGATATTAAGGGCCTGCTGGCACCTATAGTACCCCTGCAAAAGAAATATTCAAATAAAAACACACAGACACAGTCTTATAAATCTTATTTACTGGGACCTTACTTGCGCGGCGGCCAGTAAGCTCTTTTGCGTGGCCGCCGCACATCCAGGGCTTCTGCGGCGTCTTCACCTGGAGCACGGCGGCCAGTAAGCTCATTTGCGCAGCCGCCGCCCATCCAGGGCTTCCTGTCGTCTTCATTCTTCAGCTGGTCTCTCCAGCTCCCTGGTGTGGTGCATTTGAAAATATAAATATTGGCTTTTGCTGTGGAACTACAGTTCCCAGCAAGCCTCTCCTGCATGCTGGTACTTGGAGAACCACAAGTATCAGCATGCGGGGCATTACGGGCTTGCTGGTACCTTTAGTTTCACAGCAAAACCAATATTGAAAAAAAAACACACACACCGTAGAAAGGTATAATTTTATTAAAACATACATGCACACACACGTACTCACACATGCACACACTATCTCACATACTCACCTATGTATCCCTGAAGCCATTCTGTCCTCTTCTCCAGTAGACAATCCAATGGATTAGCTGTGAAAAAAAATTCCATACTCACCTCCTCCTATGTGTGGATCAGGTCCTCTTCACGCAATCCAGGGTCTTGGCTAAAAAAAAAAAAAAAAAAAAAAAAAAAAATGGAGATAACCGGAGCTGCCCAATTGACAGCTCCGCCCGGGATTTCAGTACAGAAATCCCAATGCGGAGCGCTCATTGGCTAAGAGAGACGAACCTTCCGCCTCTCAGCCAATGAGCGGTTCTCACCATTGAATTCAATGATGAGAACAGAGCGTGCCCTTTTCACAAATGGTGCATCAGCGCCATTTTTGAAATTCAAAGATGGCCGCCGCGAGCCAATCACGGCTCACAACGTCATCGCCCCACCCCCTCGGCTGGCTTAAATACAGCCAGCAGCGCATGCCTCGTCCGTTCAGTCGTCGGCCGGGGAGCTGGAGAGACCAGCTGAAAAATGAAGACGACGGGAAGCCCTAGATGTGCGGCGGCCTCGCAAAAGAGCTTACTGGCCACCGCGCTCCAGTTGAAGACGCCGTAGAAGTCCTGGATGGGCGACGGCCATGTAAAAGAGCTTAAAGGCAGTCACCCTCCAGGTGAAGGTGCGGCATAATAAAACACTTTTAAAAACTGTGTTTGTTTTATTTGAATATTTCTTTTGCAGGGGTGCTATAGGTGCCAGCAGGCCCTTAATACCCCGCCTGCTGGTACTTGTGATTCTCCAAGTACTAGCATGCGGGGGATGCCTGCTGGCACCTGTAGTACTATTGCAAAAGACAATATTTATAGTTTCTTTTGCACCACACTATGCATAATCAACCAGACACCCACTGCCCATGGGTGCTTGGGATAGCCCCGGGCTATCAGCCTGGGGTGCCCTGAGATGGGGGACCCCTTTATTGTGGGGGTCCCCAACTTCCCAGGGATCCCCAGCATGGGCTGACTAGCGGTCAGGGGTGATGCTGCGGCTGGGGGGCCCAGTGAAAGGGCTCCCCTGGCTGTGGCATCACACCCCTGCTAGACTGAGTCCAGTGCTGGTTTTGGGAAGTACAGGGGGAGCCCTATGCATTTCCCCCCCCTGTATTTCCAGAACCAGGACCGGCCCAGAGCCCTGTGCTGGTTGCACCAAATACGGGGGACCCCTATGTCATTTGTCCCCCGTATTTTGGCACCCAGGACAGGATCTCAAAAGCCTGGTTGTGCCTCTACATCATTTGTCCCCTGTATTTAGCACAACCAGTACTAGGGCTTGTTTTCTGTGGGGGGTGGCTACGTTTGTTTTTTTTTTTTTTACACATTCAATTTTTAACATAAATGCATAGATCACACTGCTGCATTCGTCCATCTGTGACTTATTGATTTGATTTTCTCAGGTGTATACTCACTACCAGTGAGCCCTCTGTCGCCCACTGATGCCCCTTTTGCACTGCACTGCTGCTGCTACCCCACACGCCTACAGCCATCTCGCACTCTGCACATCCCAAACCAACCTCCTGTGTGCTGTCCCCTCTTCCACCTGCGTTAGAGTACCATTTTGTTGCCCTTCTCCCCTGCAGGTAGCCCGGTTTGCTCATCCAAACCCTGATAGTTAATTTTAAAAAAGCTATGAAATTCCAGACAAAAAACCTTACGGTTTCATATGTCCCATGTGTGTATTCCAATGAGCACACAATTCTGTGAATTAGCAGCTCCACCATTTTGTGAGTGACAGCAATCTCATTCTGTGAGAGTGCTGAATCTGCCGTTAACCACGGGGTGTGATGGCATACCATATCTGTATTGCGCAAGGAACATGTCCATTAAGGCGTCAGCCTTAATGATCGTAATTTCATTGCTTTTTGAGTGGCAGAAAATCAATAGGTTTTGTGAATTTTCAGATCATGTCTAAGCAGCCTTAATGGGACATATGAAACCGTAAGGTTTTTTCTCTATGGAATATACAGTCAGGTGCATAAATATTGGGACATTGACAGAATTTTCATATTTTGGCCTCTATTCACCACAATGGCTTTGAAATGAAACAAACAACATGTGCTTTAACTGCAGACTTTCAGATTTAATTTGAGGGTAATTACATCCAAATCAGGTGAACGGTGTAGGAATTACAACGGTTTCTATATGTGCCTCCCACTTTTTAAGGGGCCAAGAGTAATGGGACCATCAACTCAAAAGCTATTTCATGGACAGGTGTGGGCTATTCCCTCGTTATTTCATTATCAATTAAGCAGGTAAAAGGTCTGGAGTTGATTCTAGGTGTGACATTTGCATTTGGAATCAAAATATGAAAATTCTGTCAATGTCCCAATATTTATGCACCTGATATATATATATATATATATATATGTCCAGGGCACTGCTATGTTCTTCTGCTGCTCCCCCAGACACCCGGACTTGTTTCAATGCTCTGGAATGGTGCCCACATCTGAAATAAAAACACATTCAGCTCAGACAGGATGGCCCTGCTGCAGCATTTAAAGGCTTACTGTGATCGCTGGTCCTGTACATGCTGGAATTATGACACACAATACACTTTGTATGATGCATATTAAAGCTGGTTATGTGCTAATGATGACCTTTTCATGGACTGGCCACACTCACTCTAAAATCAAGCATTTGGAACCCCCCCTCTAGAAATTCTGCGTTTGTCACTGCAGCCCCAGTCGGGATTGTAGATGATCGAGCTTTCGGCATGAGAACCGGCGACTATTCAGCCATCGGTATTTCATACCGATTCCATACATACAACTCTGCAGCAGTCCCAAAATGCTTAAATTTATCTGGATGCTTGTAGATACAATAAACAATATTAAGGATCCCACATTTGGTGAATGAACTTGGAGGACTGGGAGCCATAATATTTCACCACCCTGCCATGATGGTCTTCTGAATTAAATAAATGGCCCTAGACTATTTATGGGGGCTCCAAAGATGCCTATGGAGTTTTCTTTTTTTCATTAATGTGCAATTATGCACTGTGCAGCGATATAGAGACTGACTTCAGTAGTGTTACCATAGCAACCATCTTTTCTCCCGCTCATTGCCCAATGCTGTCAGGGCAGTCATTTCAGCTGATTGCTCCTTGTCACTGCTTATTACAGGGATGTCATTTGCATAAACAACCTCTGTAATATTTTGGGTAGAAAAGAGCTCAGTCATAATAAATTACTTCGTTTTTTTTGCATTGCAAGAACAGGATGTAGTTAAAATACCGGCCATCGATATACCGCCACCGCAATAGCAACCGTCGGCATAATGCAGACGCCACTATCCCAAATGACATCAGGAAACCGGTATCGGCATCTCAAACGATGGAATGCCGAACGTCCGGAGGAAGGTAAGTAGCGCACTGTCACGGGGGGATGGGTTTAGGCACCACCTGGGCAGGTTTGGCTGCATGGAGGGGGGAGGGGGTCGTTAGGTGGAATACATACGAATTACCGCCAGACACAAGTCCGGCGGTTCAAATCCCAACAGCGGCAGGCCGACACGGCTGAAAATCCAGATCGTCCCCAGGTAAGTATCAACTAACATAACCTAACCCTCCTTAGGAGTGCCTAACCCTAACCTTCCCCCCCTTGGCTATCCTTAATCCCACCTCTAAGTGCCTAAACCTAACACCCCTTCCCCGCCGCCTAAACCTAAGTCCCCCGGGTTGGGTGCCTAACCCTAAGTCCCCCCCCGGGAGCCCTAAACCTAACCCTCCCCTCCTCGTGGCTGTCCGCAGCGGCGCCCGCCATCACTTTGATCGGGATGCCAGGCGCCGGTCTCCCAGCATCGGTAAAATGATAGGCGTCTAGATTTAGACGCCTATCATTTAACCCTCGCCGGATAAAACAGTCGGGAAGCCGGCTGTCGGGCTTACGTCCGCCGGCTTCCCGATCGCATACCAGTTAGGCACCCACCCCCCCCCCTTCCCCGGGAAGGTTAGGTTTAGAGTACAGGAAGAGGAGGTTAGGGGTGGGCAACAACGTGGGGAGAGGGTTAGTAATAGCATACTTACCACCCGTCGGGATCTTGACTGTGTGGAGCCGCTGGTATTTCATACCCATCCCACAAGTACATTATGGGGAAAAGACATCAACTGTAGTAACATTTGAAAAGGGATTTGACAGAGCAGACAGAGAAAAAATATATTGAACATAGAGAGCTGATATTGGAAATAAATGTAATGTATAGGAAGGGTTACCTGTACATGCAGGAGATTCTGTATATATGTTCACAATGGAACAAATACAGCGTGCCTCTTTAATGGAGAACAACATAACTTAATAAACAATCTATATATCAGATGTTCCCAAACGCGGTCCTAAAGACACCCCAACAGATCAGGTTTCCATGTTTGAGCACAGGTGGTTAAATCTAATTGACTGAGGTACTAATAAAGTCACCTGTGGTCAAGCATGAATATCCTTAAAACCTAGACTGTTAGGGTGCCTTGAGGACAGCGTTTGATATATAGATACATGTCACCAGTGGCTTAAATGGTAACTGGTTATTTCTACATAGACTTGCAAATATCTTGTCTGAGGCTATGAGGAGTCTGTACACAGCCCTTATTTGTGTAACAGAATGGCAAATAGACCTTGAGGATGACAGGTGTTGTCTGTAACAGAGTGGGCACACAAAAGCATTATGGTCCAAATACCAATCAGAGACAGTTTATAGCACAAATATAGTTTGGTCAGCAGAATGCATTGTATATTAGAAGAGTTTCTTCTATGCATTATTGGGATTAGACTATGGCAGAAAGCGGTATGTGTCTGCACTTAGTATTTCTGCAATGATTGACCATTGATTCTGAGCATCAAAGTAGTGGTGACTGGTTCCCCTTAGAAGTTTGAAGATATGAAGGACATATGTAAGGACGTTCACACAAGTATTGATTCTCATATTGCTTATCATTCTTGAACTGAATGTGGTTTTCTGATATCACTTACTGTATATGCATCAATAAATTGTATTTCTATATTTTAATATAATAGCGAGTCTCAGAGTATACTTACTGATTGACATAGAATCATAAAAGAATACAGAGGGTTACAATACACTGAACAGGAAGTAACACCTCCAATGGATGGTCTAAAACAAATAGTACCACAAACACCACACTCCTCCCATCATAGAGTGCTCAACATATTTACCAAACATCAATTAACTATATTTGCAAGTCCAGACAGCCTTTTGTACTCTGAGTAATGTTATAAAACCCTTCCAGGGGCTCCTTGTTAGGTTCATAAAGTTGAAGCTCTACTGATGTTTCTTCTTCTGCAGGAGAACCCACATGGTCCAGAACAGACTTGAGTAAAGCCTAAATCAAATTATCAGGGTCATTCAGCTGGAATCAGTATGAATAACAGACAGCAGTGAAAATCCCAACAGGGGATTTAAGAACAATTAACCCTACCCCCCTAACCTCCCCATCCCCGCAGCCTAACCCTAAGTCCCACCAGGAGCCCCTAACCTAACCTTGCCCCCCTGCGGCTGTCCGCACCCAGCTTACCTTCGTTCGGAATGCTGGTGTCAGGATCCCGGCGTAGGTATGACAGGCGTTGGGATTTCGATGCCCGTCATTAGCACCCTGCCACCCAGGATCTGACAGTCGGGAAGCCGGCGGTCGGCCTTTCGACCATCGGCTTCCTGACTGCATCCCATTCAGCTCAGGAGGTATTTGGTAAGGTCATGTCCTTCAAGCTTGGAAGATTAGGAGTCATGTTGGACTGAATGAAAACAGAAAACATGGTGTCGTCTTCATTCTCCTACCTGGACTTTGTACATCAAAGGTCCAGTTTTATAGATCAACTTGCCTGCTTGTCATTTATCTGCCATGAAATTGCAAACAAGCACATCCCTGTCCAACAATATTTCTTGTGGGTTATAGATTGACCTGATGGAATGGTTTATTCTGTACCACTTTCCTAACATCTGGCTTCACTAAATCCCACTGAGACATCAAGTTCCTCTGTAGAAACCTTTCAGGTGGTTACCCAGTAGTGGCATTTATCATGTTGGGAAAATAAACAAAATTTATTTGAATTTCTTCAGAGCTTCCCCCACCTCCATCTGCCGATACCCTTATGCCAGGTTTATTTTCAGGAACCCTTGCCCACCATAAAAAGACTGCAATTATATCAATTGTGACAGAGTATATCACGCAAAGTGCAAAACTGGATTTATCCTGGTCTCGAAATTTCCACAGATTTAGTTGCTTCCCGATTGTCCTTTTATTTATTTTTTTAGAACTGGTTCTATCGGTGTGGCCTACTCACTCCATTCTACCAGAGAAAGCACCCTGGAGTTTACAAACTTCCGTAATGCTGCTTCCCCAGGCGCTGGATGGCTTATTGAATGGAACACTGTAGTTTATGGATTGATATAAATTTTAATTCTATTTTCCTTAGTCACTTCCTAACCAAAACAATTGGGCCACCATCATGCAATACATATATAGTCTGTGCAGATGGTTTATGTATTTGATGTTCACCTTTATCTTCTCCACTGTTAGAACAACCTAACAGTATACCATCATATGCTGTATAAATACACGATACTGTGCAAATGTTTTAGGCAGATGTGGAAAAAATGCTGCAAAGTAAGAATGCTTTCAAAAATAGAAGTGTTAATTGGTAAAAATAAACTATTAACCAAATGCAAAGTGAATGGACAGAAGAGAAATCTAATTCAAAACAATATTTGGTGTGAACACCCTTTGCCTTCAAAAACAGCATCAATTCTTCTAGGTACACTTGCACAGTTTTTAAAGGAACTCGGAAGGGAGGTTGTTCCAAATATCTTGTAGAACCACAGATCTTCTGTGGATGTAGGCTTGCTCAAATCCTTCTGTCTCTTCATGTAATCCCAGAAGTACTCGATGTTGAGATCAGGGCTCTGTGGGGGCCATATCATTACTTCCAGGACTCCTTGTTCTTCTTTATGTTGAAGATCGTTCTTAATGACATTCGCTGTATATCTGGAGTCATTGTCCTGCTGCAAAATAAATTTGGAGCCTATCAAACGCCTCCCTGATGGTATTGCATGATGGATAAGTACCTGCCTGTATGTCTCAGCATTGAGGACACCATTAATCTTGACCAAATCCCCAACTCCAATTGCTGAAATGCAGCCCCAAACTTGCAATGAACCTCCACCATGCTTCAATGTTGCCTGCAGACACTCATTATTGTATCGCTCTCCATCCCTTCGGCAAACAAACTGCCTTGTTACAGCCAAATATTTGACTCATCAGTCCAGAGTTTCTATGTATTCTTGCATAGTTGAGTCGCTTGGCCTGTTTTCCACGTCAAAAGGTATGGCTTTTTGGCTGCAATTCTTCCATGAAGACCACTTATGGCCAGACTTCTCCGAACAATAGATGGGTTTACCTAGGTCCCACTGGTTTCTGACATTTCTGAGCTGATGGCACTGCTGGACATCTTCCTATTTCAAGGGGAAGCATGATGTGTCTTTCATCTGATGCACTCAATTTTCTTGGCTTACCAGTGTCTTCGGTCCTCACTATTGCCAGTTTCTTTGTGCTTCTTCAAAAGAGCTTGAACACTACATCTTGAAACCCCAGTCTACTTTGACATCTTTGCCTGGGAGAGACCTTGCTGATGCAGTATAATAACCTTGTGTCTTGTTGCTGTGCTCATGCCATGGTGTATGACCTGTGACATGAAACGGTCTTCCACAACCTCACCTTTGTAGCAGAGTTGGCTGTTCCTCACTCAGTTTTAAGCCTCCTAAACAGCTGTTTCTGTCTGTGTTTCAACGTACATATGAAAATGATGATTATCACCACCTATTTGGTATGATTGGTTAATTATACACCTGACTATAATCCTACAAATCCCTGACATTGCGCAAGTGTACCTAGGAGAATTGATGTTGTTATGAAGGCAAATGGTGGTCAAATTAAACTATTAACATTTATATTTTTGAAAGCATTCTTACTTTGCAGAATTTTTTCCACACCTGCCTAAAACTTTTGCACAGTATTGTACATAAACTTTTGTTATGAAGAAAAATGGCGGGCACTCCTCCTAATGGTACACTAATGCCTAGACGCTCTACTTTTCACAATACATCACCACATTGAAACATATTAGCTTTAAGGACGTGTTCTATCAGGTTCAATGATTTTTCTCAGGGACAAATAACAATTACCCTAAATAGGCAGTAACACAATGTGTGCTCCAACCAGCAGCTTATCATTGGTCTGGGCGGACATCATAAGCGTGCCACGCTTCCCGAAGTCCATAACGTCTGATGTCATCATGCCCAGTCTCCAGGCACGTCTGGTAGCAAAGGTGATAGTGAAAACACCCTCCACCAATGAACATGCAGAGAGTAGTGTCACATGATTGGACTGCAGCAAATGTAAAGAACAGTGTGTAATCAGAAGAACGTTCTAGGCATTAGTGTACAATTGGGAGTGCCGCCCATTTTTCATCATATATGTATTGGGTGTTTAACCCTGCATTACATTCTGGTATGGCTACCACTATCTGAACAGTGACTATGTGCTACACTCAGGCTCATTTGTTTTTAACAGTTTTAATGTTGGATGTTAAAGACTGCTAGCATTTGAGACAATCAGCGTTATTAAGCTTGCATGAACTGCTCCATTTTATAGGATACAAGTGAACTGTGAATACACTGGACACTTTTTGCATTTTTTTTCCCAGTAGCATGTCTGTACCACCTGGTGCTGCTGATGGAAGCAGTTTTTAGAACTTGACATTACCTATTGGAGAAGTACTAAGCTTCTCAAAATCTGATGCCGAGAAACTTTTATTGAAATATACTTTATGAGAGGAAATTGGCATTGATTCAGCAGAAGAAATTTACCACTGTTTACACAGACTTAAAAAAAACCAAGAGGTAGATTGGCATCTACATGGTATCACCCTCTCAGATTATCACAGTGAGAAAAATACAGAAAGGTTTTAGAATTAAAAATACTTCTACAAATTGGAAGACAGAATGTAGATTTCTGTCGTCGATGGGTTGCACTACTACATAAATGCTCCCTAGATTTGATTCTCCTAGTGGTGGAAGAATCTTCTAGTGAGCTGACAAAAGTGAGAAAGAAAATGATAGATCCGAAAATGAGCTCAAAGTTTCTTTTGGGTAATGACATCTCCAATAAGTGGTTAGAGAAACTGAACAATATTGAGACGTAGACGTGATCTCATCAAATTTAGAAAAGAGAAATTGTCAACTGTCAACAGAGATTATCAATAACAACAAGTTTACTTGTGGGCCACAGGGCGCTGGCTGGTAAAACATGACCCTATACAGACAGTTTAAAGAAACTGGTTATGATACAGAAGCGTCTCGTGGCCCTAGCTCATCATAGTGATATTAAGCAAGCACAAATTTCTACCTTGTAGAAACCCTTTAAGGCAGAAAACCAGCACTCAGTGGGAAGACCTAGAATGTCCAGGTCGTTGGGCCAGAAGAAGAGGCAAACGCATATACTAGAGGACCTAATTAATTAAAACTTTAGACTCCTCACATATATATATATATTTAGGACAAGTTAATAGCTATCAAAATATCTTCACTTCTATTTGCAACATGTCATTTAAACAGAATTCACATCTTTTAAAGACACCACTGACTTGTTGCTGAACCTGGATTCCAGGGCCGCCGTCAGGGGGAAACCGCGGGTACTGGAGTCCCGGGCCCGGACTGAAGGAGAGGGGGCACGCCTGTGAACAGCCTGCAGTCTGAACAGAAGAAAAATGGCCCCGATCCGATCCCCATAAATGGTGCAGGCAGCGGGCCCGCCCGGGCCGCTCCTCCAAAAATCTACATGATAGACACCCGCCTGCCCCCTATGGTCAATAACGTTTTCTGGTATGAAGTTGGCGCGCGTGACATAATTACATCGCGCCGCACCGCTGGAGAGCCTGTGGTAGGAGCCGCAGATCGAGAGGAGCTGGAGTAGCCAGCGTCTGCAGTGCTGGGGGAGAGGCAGAGAAGAAGCAAATAAGGTAAGTGAATTTGAAAGCTGTGCACAGCGGGCAGAGACTGGATGGAAGGCAGAGACTGGATTTCATAACGGGGGCGGGGCAAGGGGGGGGGTTGGAGTGGAAAAAAAAAAAGCTGGGCAGAGACTGGGTCTAATAATCTGGGGGGGGGTTAGGCCTGCCTATTTTGTCAGTCCCAGGCCCTACCATAACTGATGGCAGCCCTGCTGAATTCTATTAAGTTTGTACACAAATATACATCATCTGGACGGCCTGCGGGCAGTAGAACTCATAAGGAACAGTCTACAGTAAAAAGGCCCAGACATCAAATTTTTCCTCTTTTTAATGGAAAAATGTAAAGTAAACATTTTCTTTTTTTTGGCAGGGCCTAATACCTACAGCTAGTAGGTTGTGCCATGGGCTCTAATGTGGCCCCGTCTTTTGCAAATTCTTATGTTCCTAATGGAGAAGAAACTATTTTTGGAGAATGAGGTCTTTTCAAGTAATTTTATATTTTTTCATGTTTTATCAATAACATCTTAGTGATCTGGAAAGGTTCCAGTGACAAATTTGGTATGAGGATGGATGAGAGCAACCAAATGCAGTGTAGATGATAGGGATACCCTGTGAAACCCGTGTGTAACTTCACTTTCTCTATCCACTCCAACTCTATGCAGGTGCTGGCTGGCTGGCTGGCAACTTTCAGCTGTGGAGGGGCAACTACAACTAGCCCTAGCATTTCTAGCAAGACTCCTCCTGGGCTAGCAGTTTATATGAAAACACAGATCAACTACATCATTAAATTCACTGACAGGTGAAGCAAATAACATTGATCATCTTGTCACAATAGCCCCTATCACGCTGTGGGATATATTAGGCAGCAAGTAAACAGTCAGGTCTTGAAAATGATGTGTTGTTGGGTGTTCCCAGTATGCAGTGGTAAGTACCTACCAAAAATGGATCAAGGAAGTATAAACCAGTGAACCAGCAACAGGGTCATGGGTGCCCAAGGCTCATTGATGCATGTGGGAAGCGAAGGCTAGCCCAGCTGCTCTGTTCCGAGAAAAGATGAACAGTAGCAAACATTGCTGAAAAAGTTAATGAAGGCTATTATAGAAAGGTAGAAAAATAGTGTAGCGCTGTTATTGCAACAGAGATTATCAGTGAATTGTCGGCAGCTGACACAAGGGGATAGCTGCCTGAAAATCCCCAGATCAACCTATACAAACAAAAAAATGTGTCTGCGCCGAGGATCACTGCTCTATCCAAACAAACCAAAAAATTGAATCACATAATATATTTATTAATATAGCAACAATGTGCCTATAGAACTGCAGTTCACATACAATGATTTACCCATACAATAAGAACAATAAAACAGAATGTAACCGCACATTAGTAAGGGCATGAGGCCATATGAAGTCCAAATGACCTACACAATAGTCACTGATGAAAATATATAAGTTCCTTTATCAATGGTATAGCTCCATAAAAAAGCTGGTAATAAAAGATAATTCAATGGATAGCAAATGGCTATTTCCCCTTACTTTGGATATTCGTATCTCCTCTGTTATAGACTGCCACTCACCACCGTCGTGGAATCCAGAGCAGGTCAGGGATCGGTAAATGGGGATGCAAGTGGGCAATCAACCCAGCCAGGGATATGTATCGCCGGAGCACAGCCGGCCACGGGTGACAGCCTTTCCGTTCACAGAATCTCTGATTACAAGCTGATTCCACAATGGGATGCAGCAAAGCTGCGTATGGCAGTAAACCCCGTCATCTGAGATCAAATTGGGATCAGTCAGCGGCAGAGTGGTCAGCAGGATCCACTATGGTCTGGGATCAAATAGAATCAGTCAGCGGAAAAGTATTAGGTGAAGCAGCAGGATCCGCTTAGGTTTAGAATGGGTGATACACACTCCGGTGTGTTGTTCCTCCTATCAGCGGCAATCGACTGCTTGGCTCACCATCAACAGCAGTTCAAAATAGAAGGATCTGTTCCTTGACGCGTTTCTCCTCACTTATTCTGCCTTTTGAAAAAACCTCACTAAGTCCCCCCTTTCCAAGGAAGGGATTAAAAATCCACAGCTACCAATGGTAGACTTCCATGTCCAGCTTGACATGATTAGTCAATTATCAACCCTAAATCAAAAACATAGCTGTCACATTACCCATATAAGAATCAATACTTCTTGGTTTGTTTTGTTAATAATAAAATACACATACACTATATTATCAATTGGCTAGAGTGCTCAAAATGTAAAAATAGGCTCACAAATATAATAACATTTATCAAACATAATAACTAAAAAATAATAATAAACATACACATATATATATATATGCACATACACACACATACATGCATACATATATGCATAAACATATAAATAAAAAACAATCCGAATAATAAAACATATATTAAAAAACACAAAAAATAATTTTTAATACTAATAAAAAAAATATATATATAAATTAATTAGACAAAGTAAATATAAATGAATCAAAAGAAACAAAAAATAATAATAATGTGATATAGAATAAACAATAAATAATGAATCCCCATAGCTGAAAGAGGATCTAGCAAAGATATTGCATACAAAATAAAATCCACAATCAAAATGGGGAACAAAAACACAAAAAAAAAAAAAAAATCCCCCTAAAAATCTATATCCACCGTTTCATTCAATCCATCCGGAGTAAGGGTCCGCAAAGTGTGTATCCAATATGCCTCACGTATACACAATCTGCGGAACCTGTCTCCTCCTCTATCGGTGGGGGGAATATGTTCAATGCCTACCACTGTCAGAACACTTGGGTCTCCAGAATGTTGCAATGTAAAATGTCTTGAGACACTATGATTTCTGAAGCCCTTAACAATGTTTCTACGGTGTTCCATAAATCTAGTCTGAAGAGATCTAGTAGTTCTCCCTACGTAACTCAGCCGAGACGGGCATTCATTTCTATTAATGAAAGAAGGGCAATCAAGGAGTTGACTGGAGATCCTGAAGTCATCATAAAGATGGCGGATAAGGGAGGTGCAGTGGTTATTCAGAATCCAGATGAATATCTGAGAGAAGCTATGCGGCAACTCTCTGATACATCTTTTTATATTATTCTCGGATCAGATCCAACTAAACGTTTCCAGGAGGAATTAAAGATACTTTTAGATGATGCTCTTGAAAATGGAGCCATCTCCAGGAGGGAATTTGATTTTTTGTTCCCTACACACCCAGTCACTCCCACATATTATCATTTACCTAAAATTCACAAAACTTTGCACAATCCACCGGGACGTCCTATCATTTCTGGTGTAGGTTCTCTTACTGCTAATCTTTCTTTTTATGTTGATCACTTTTTACAGCCACAAGTTGTTTGGCTCAAGTCACATTTAAAAGATACTACGGATTTTTTGAATTTTATTTCCACTATTAAATGGTTACCACATTATAAATTTTTGACGTGTGACGTCAGTTCATTATACACTAATATCCCTCATTTGAAAGGTATTGAAGTGGTAGAATCATTTTTGGCTTTGGACGATACTATCGATAGTTTACAATGTAAGTGCATATCAGATTGTATTCACTTTATACTCACTCACAATAATTTTATTTTTAATCGGGTTCACTATCTACAGCGCACTGGCACAGCTATGGGGACCCGATTCGCGCCGAGTTTCGCGAACCTCTATATGGGCCACTTAGAGGAGCGGCTCATTTGGGGTGGTAGATTCGGCGCGAATCTGGTCCTCTACAAGCGGTTTATAGATTATTTATTTTTCATATGGGATGGGGATGAGCACTCTATTTTAAGTTTTTTGGATCACTTAAATCAGAACGATTATAATTTAACTTTCACGAGCACTGTTCATTCTTCAGCTATTACTTTTCTGGATGTTAGACTCAATGTTGCCAGGGACACTATACAAACAAGTACCTTTCATAAAGAGGTTGACACAAATAATTATATAGATTTTACCAGCAATCACCGTCGGAACTGGCTTGAGAATATTCCATTGGGCCAGTTCAGAAGATTGCGACGGAATTGTTCATCGAGAGACGTATTCACCACACAGGCATCTAAACTGATGGAAGTATTTAAAAATAAAAATTACCCTGAACCTTTATTAAAGGAGGCTTTAAGAGCTGTGGAAGAAATAGATCGTGATACCTTGTTAAAACCCTCTATAAAAAAGACATCAAGGTTTCCGGTAGATAAGTCGAGTCTCTTTATTTCTAAACATAATAGTTGCTCATTTCAGATACGTAAGATTTTTACTAAAAATTATAATATGCTTCTTCATGATCCACTTTTGAGGAATGAATTGGAATCCAAACCCACTATAGTTTTCAAGAAAGCCGATAATTTAAAAAGGCTATTGGCCCCTAGTTTTTTTCGAAATGGGAACAGGATTTCTAGTTCATTATCTGTAACTTCTAGGTGGCCGATGAAAACCATAGGGTGTTTCAAATGTGGTAATATGCGTTGCATTACATGTAAGCATATAAAACATGGGAGTACTTCTTTTTCCTCGTTATTTTCTGCTATAGAATACCCGATTAGGTCATTCATTAATTGTAAAAACACATATGTCATATATATGCTTCAATCCCCGTCTCGGCTGAGTTACGTAGGGAGAACTACTAGATCTCTTCAGACTAGATTTATGGAACACCGTAGAAACATTGTTAAGGGCTTCAGAAATCATAGTGTCTCAAGACATTTTACATTGCAACATTCTGGAGACCCAAGTGTTCTGACAGTGGTAGGCATTGAACATATTCCCCCCACCGATAGAGGAGACAGGTTCCGCAGATTGTGTATACGTGAGGCATATTGGATACACACTTTGCGGACCCTTACTCTGAATGGATTGAATGAAACGGTGGATATAGATTTTTAGGGGGATTTTTTTGTGTGTTTTTGTTCCCCATTTTGATTGTGGATTTTATTTTGTATGCAATATCTTTGCTAGATCCTCTTTCAGCTATGGGGATTCATTATTTATTGTTTATTCTATATCACATTATTATTATTTTTTGTTTCTTTTGATTCATTTATATTTACTTTGTCCAATTAATTAATTTATATATATATATTTTTTATTAGTATTAAAAATAATTTTTTGTGTTTTTTTAATATGTTTTATTATTCGGATTGTTTTTTTATTTATATGTTTATGCATATATGTATGTATGTGTGTGTATGTGCATATATATATATGTGTATGTTTATTATTTTTTAGTTATTATGTTTGATAAATGTTATTATATTTGTGAGCCTATTTTTACATTTTGAGTACTCTAGCCAATTGATAATATAGTGTATGTGTATTTTATTATTAACAAAACAAACCAAGAAGTATTGATTCTTATATGGGTAATGTGACAGCTATGTTTTTGATTTAGGGTTGATAATTGACTAATCATGTCAAGCTGGACATGGAAGTCTACCATTGGTAGCTGTGGATTTTTAATCCCTTCCTTGGAAAGGGGGGACTTAGTGAGTTTTTTTCAAAAGGCAGAATAAGTGAGGTTTTTTCAAAAGGCAGAATAAGTGAGGAGAAACGCGTCAAGGAACAGATCCTTCTATTTTGAACTGCTGTTGATGGTGAGCAAAGCAGTCGATTGCCGCTGATAGGAGGAACAACACACCGGAGTGTGTATCACCCATTCTAAACCTTAGCGGATCCTGCTGCTTCACCTAATACTTTGCCGCTGACTGATTCTATTTGATCCCAGACCATAGTGGATCCTGCTGCCCTGCTGACCACTCTGCCGCTGACTGATCCCAATTTGATCTCAGGTGACGGGGTTTACTGCCATACGCAGCTTTGCTGCATCCCATTGTGGAATCAGCTTGTAATCAGAGATTCTGTGAACGGAAAGGCTGTCACCCGTGGCCGGCTGTGCTCCGGCGATACATATCCCTGGCTGGGTTGATTGCCCACTTGCATCCCCATTTACCGATCCCTGACCTGCTCTGGATTCCACGACGGTGGTGAGTGGCAGTCTATAACAGAGGAGATACGAATATCCAAAGTAAGGGGAAATAGCCATTTGCTATCCATTGAATTATCTTTTATTACCAGCTTTTTTATGGAGCTATACCATTGATAAAGGAACTTATATATTTTCATCAGTGACTGTATTGTGTAGGTCATTTGGACTTCATATGGCCTCATGCCCTTACTAATGTGCGGTTATATTCTGCTTTATTGTTCTTATTGTATGGGTAAATCATTGTATGTGAACTGCAGTTCTATAGGCACATTGTTGCTAGTTTAATAAATATATTATGTGATTCAATTTTTTGGTTTGTTTGGATAGAGCAGTGATCCTCGGCGCAGACATATTTTTTTGTTTGTATTATAGAAAGGTGTCCGAACAAACAGCACACTGCAGCTTGCTGCGTAGTTGCAGATCAGTCAGAACTTTACAACGGAGCAATAGGTGGCCCGGTCTGATGAATCACATTTTATTTGTGGACAGCCTGGTGTGTGTATTGTTTACTTGGGAAAAGATGGTACTAGGATGCACAGTATGTAGAAGGCAAGGCGGCTGAAACATTCTGATGCTCAGAAACCCTGGGTCTTACCATTCCTGTGGATGTTACTTTGACACGTACCTAAACATTGTTGCAGACCAAGTACACCACTTTATGATGACAATATTCTCTAATGGCAGTGGCCCCTTTCAGCAGGAAAATGTGCCCTGCCATACTGAAAAAATTGTTCAGAAATAGTTTGAGGAAAATTACAAAGAAGTGACAACCACCACCCCCTACTGAGTGTTTGGAGGGGTCCAAATTTAAGTTATCTTCTATTCAGACCCAATATGGAGGCCAATACCAACACGACTGGGAATTGGTTAAACAAGCATAATGGTTGTTATAAGTGCCTGGGTTACATGACCGTTGGTCCATTATTACTGGACGATAGTTTTGACAACTACAAAGTGAGAGCAAGATTTTTATGTATTTTTTTTAAACATGGTCTAGCGCAGCGGTTTTCAACCGCTGTGGTGCTGCACACTAGTGTGCTGTGGCCGGTTGCGAAGTGTACACATTTTACAGTACTGCAGCAGCCCAGGCCGCTAAGTTCCTCTGGGAGACTCAGGCGTGCCTGGGCAGTGACCTTCAAAAGACGCGGCGGCGTGACATCACAGGTCACACACACTGCGTTGGCCGCTGCCTTCCCGCACACTCCTCCAGCCAGCGTGCTGTGCCAATCAGCCGGTCCACGTTCTCTCTTACCTCCTGCCCGGCCGCTTGCCTGGAAGCCCGCCCGCCTGCTGCAGTGTGTGAGTGACAAGGTGGGGAGCAATGTTTTTTTTGGTTTGTGTCTGTTGGGGCCAGTCGTTTCTTTTCTTAGTGGGGACAGCCATATTTTTTTTTCTT
Source organism: Taudactylus pleione (assembly GCA_031769625.1). NCBI lineage: Eukaryota > Metazoa > Chordata > Amphibia > Anura > Myobatrachidae > Taudactylus > Taudactylus pleione. Next base: position 220,314 of record JAUIMM010000850.1, on the reverse strand, counting down.
AGTGGGGACCAGCCATGTTTTATGTGTTAGTGGGGGAGCAATGTGCTTTTTTTTTTTGTGTGCGCCTTTGGGGACCAGCCCTGTTTTATTTTTTAGTGGACAGCAAAGTGTTTTTTTGTTTCTGTGGGAGTTTTTTTGTTTCTGTGAAGGCCAGCCAATGTGTTTTATTCCTGTGGGGGACAAATTATATGTGTGTTTTATTTTTCTGGGGCCAATGTATGTGTGTTTATTCCTGCGGAGGCCAATGTAGTGTTTTATTCCTGTGGACGCCAGTGTATGTGTGTTTTATTCCTGCGGAGGCCAATGTGTATGTTTTTTCATCTGTCTCACACGCCGCATTGCCAGATGGTGTGCCTTGGCAATTTTAAATCTTACGCTGTATGCCTCAAGTTGAAAAAGGTTGAAAATCACTGGTCTAGCAAAATGGACCATGTAATTTACTATCTGACTTGCCCATACAGGTTGATTTATGTGGGTAAAACCATTTGTACATTCCATTAATGTATAGCCCAACACCAACAATCATCCCCCTAGGAGATACTGATAAAGCAGTGGCAACATTTTCTTAAGGAAAAACATCAAGTCTCCACTCTATGGGCCTGATTCAGAGACGCTCGTAAGCGGCCGCTCGTTCGTTCCGAGCGATGTTTGCCCAACTGCGCATGCGTACGGATCGTAATACGCATGCGCGAAACAGTCAGTGCGGCCGAAAATCGTTTGTTCGCTAAATAGCGAATGCCTGCTAATATGAGTGACAGGAGGAGGCGTATGTGGGTAGTAACAGGGGAAGGTGCTTGAAAACGGAGAGTGGAGATCAGAATGCAGGCGTGCTTAAAGGTCAAAACGGGCGTTTTATGGGTGTGCATAATACAGCAGCGTCATTGACCACGTCACTGGGCTATTTTACAGTCAGAACTGCTTGCAAATTTGTGGTAGGAAAAGCCAACCACAAGAATAGCTAGCAGTTCATACGCTGGTTGATGTACTCGATTAATCTAATAAATAGCGGACATGACGTATGATGCGAGCGGCCAGGGGGCGTTTTTATCAAAAAAACGACCGCATGTTTTGTTCGCTCGTTCAGACAGAGGTGGCAACAGACCGTAAAGAGCGAACGGTTCATTTGAATAGCCACCCCCTTTTTCTGAACGAGCGAGCGCTAATAGCGACCGGCTCTGAATCAGGCCCTATGTGCAAAGCAAGATGGATCCACTGGTTGGACACTGTGGCCCCATGTGGTCGTAATGAATAATCTCTTAATGTATATATACAGTAGTCAGTGGAACCAGTAATCATCCAGACAGCCCATCAACCCAAATTTCTCAAGGGTAGATCTTCCATGAATTAAAAAAAAAAAAAATAGTTAAAGCACCGGCTCTCAGATTTATACACACACGCACTAGCATGTGAATTTGTCAAAAAGTAATGCATTTACAGTAGTATAAAAGGGTCTGTTGGGTATGTAAGAGATTACACTAAATATTGATAGTGCATTTACTTTCTTACTGATTTGGCTTATGTATTCTATGAAAAATAGGGAAGTGTTAGTCAGAAGTAAAACGTCAACAGTATTATGTTGACAGGACAATGCAGACAGTTTTAATGTTAAGACATTTTAACCACATTTACAGCTATAATACAGACACAGTTAAATTCTTTAAATAACATTATAACAAAGTTGATGTTGTCCCGTCACCATATGTATCCCGGAAAAGATATACTGCCACAGAATACACCTGTATAAATTGAATCCAAATATTATTTCTTCATAGACACAATTTGTACAGGCAACTATTGCACATGTCTGGCACACAAAGGAGTTAATAGATATATAAAAGACCTCAGCTTTAGACAGAGTTTGTACAGAAATTGCCATAGCAACTGAATGGAGAGATGCTTTTCTAGGTAGCCAAACGTACTCCCAGATCTCAAGTCGTGAGTGTTAAAGGACCTTGTCTATTACTTGTCATTATATTCCACTAATAAATGTCGGTACAAAGACTAAAATCAATACATTCATCTCTGTGGCTGTCCTTTACCCTAGTGACCAGATTACAGGATTTCTGAAGGTCAAATAGCTTTATAATTACCTTAGAGAGTAGTGGTCTTTAGAATACAAGAATCTGTACTTGATTATTTTATTTATAACCACTATATATAGCTGTGAATAAAATAGAGCACATAAAAAAAAAACCTGTAGGGACTGTGTAGGAACATATCTTATTTCTATGTATCTACACGATTGTTCCTTCAGTCACTATTCTGTTATGTGATGAGTGCGCTGCATACTCTCACTGGAAGCATTTGGTACAGGAGCAGTTACCAATAAGTGATTCTTGTATGTATTAAATATTTATGGCTTGTATTACCTCATTGATGTAACCATTTGAAAGCATGGTGTTACATTTTGCCTAGAGTGTAAACAATACTAAGATAGGGCAGGCCTTTTGTTTTGATGTGATTGCATTCAAATAATTAAAAGCACTTCAATTATTTTACTAGATTGCCTTTCCGAGACAATTTTTTTTTATTGGCAGGCAGCAAGTGTGAAAAGCCTATTTTATGGACGACAAGTGGAAAACCAGCAAAAGAAGGGGGAGGGGGGCAGTGTGTGTGTAAAGATTAAAAAGGTACATGGGGAAGCAGCTCTAATTCATGTCAGAATAGCAGTTTTATGTGAACGACAGCCAATTGCTAACTGAATCCCAGCACACATCACTTTAGAAATAAAATTGCCTTTTTATTTGCAATGTGCACCATACACTTTTATTTACATCCTTTACACTTTCGGATTTAATGGATAAATCAGAGGTAACCATTTACAATATCATAGATTTTTACTTCCACACCTAAGAAAACTTGCCTTTAATGGAGATTTTAATAGTAAAATTGGGGTTTTGAGATTTCCTTCCACTTCGCCCAGATTTTTGTAGCTTTTTGGTGTACTGTATGTAATATGGATGCAGAGGAAGGCTTTAGGAACATTCTGTTTTCAGCTCCTTGCCTTAATCCTCTCCTTACTTACCAATATTTTGGTGACAAACATGGAGTGCTAAAGAAAGTCAATTGTCTGCAATTACTCCTAAATCCTTCTATTAATACCATATTGTACAAAGTAAATGTAATTTTTTTTTCTTTGGTATTAAATTAGTCCTATAAATTTTAAGTTTAACTATAGCAATATTAAATAATTTTTGGAAGGTACATTAAGGAAACACAATTATGTACAATACAATTTCCAGCTACATTATTTGGACTACAGTATATTCTTTCAGTGGTGCTTGGACAGGAATACATAAGATTTTCCGCCGGCGGTTCTAATCCCGACAGCGGCATCCCGGCAGAGGAGGAAATCCCGATCGTCCTCAGGTACGTATAAACTAACCTAATTCTACCCCCTAACCCTCCCTTAGGGGTGTCTAACCCTAACCTCCCCAAGTGCCTGACCCTAATCCCCCCTTCCCTGCCGCCTAAACCTGTCCACTCAGGGGTGCCTAACCCTAACCCCCCTCCCCCTAGCCTAACCCTAAACTCCCAGGGGGGTACCTAACTCTAAGTACCCCCCTAAACCTAAACCCCCCCCCCCTGTGCCTGTCCACACCCAGCTTATATTCGATCGGTAAGCTGGGTGTCGGGCTCCCAGCGAAGGTAAAATGACTGGCGTCGGAATATCGACACCTGTCATTTAACCCTTGCAGAGATTAGACAGTCGGGAAGCCGGCGGTCAGGATTCCATCTGTTGGCTTTCCAACTGCTTCCCCTTGGGGATGACATCTTCTCCAAAAGTCCACTAACTATTTTGAGTCCATGGCGGTCATTGAAGCCAGCAGCTTATGTCTGTATGACCGGATATCGGCTTTGATTCAAAACTGTACCACGGCTTATTTGAATGGGATGTGTGTCTCGTGTACGTATTGTACTGGACGCTGAGGTCGGGAATATTCGCTGGACTGGCAATCGTAGCCTGTCAGGAGAGTGGTGTCAGAGGCATGCACATTAAAAGAGTATATGTATAACCGGCCAGTAGTGTACCAATGCCTCGTCTCCTGGTATGAATGTTTTTGCGTCAGTGAGGTCTCCCTCTCGATCAGATGTAGTGGGGGGAATGACCTGCATTTTAATAAGCACTATCATCTATCAATTTATTGTGATTTTTTTTTGTTCCAATGGAATCTTATATGCTCATGTTTTATTTATATTATTTTCTTTTTTCTTTGTGTATGCATATTTGAAGTTATATTGAATAATGGTCTCAATAAATGTATTATGATTTTTCCAATCTTTGAGATCTATGTCGTTAGACGATAGCACAGTCTCAGCTGTTGGTATTTGTACTTGTTTGGGATTCTTTTGCACCCTTCCCTTTGATTAGAGACGGCTGCATTATCATACTTCAGAGAGCACCATTCCGCACAATCTAGTTGTGGCTGAATCGCCAACACCACGTTGGCTACTTAGAGCAGTGATTTTCAACTTGAGGCACACAGCGCAAGATTTAAAATTGCCAAGGCACACCATTTGGCAATGCGGTGTGCGAGACAGATGAAAAAACATACACATTGGCCCCGCGCAGGAATAACACACACTACATTGGCCCCAGAAAAAAAAACACATAATTTGGCCCCCACAGGAATAAAACACATACATTGGCTGGCCCCCACGGAAACAAAAGAAAAACAAACACATTGCTCCCCACTAAAAAATAAAATATGGCTGGTCCCCCCTTAACAAAAAACATGGCTGGACCCCAAAGACAAAAAAAAAACCACATTGCTCCCCACTAACACATAAAACATGGCTGGTCCCCACTAAGAAAAGAAAACATGACTGGCCCCCACAGACAGACAAAAAAAAAAACATATTGCTCCCCACCTTGTCACTCACACACTGCAGCAGGCAGGCGAGCGAGCGTGCGGGCTTCCAGGCAGGCGGCCGGGCAGGAGGTAAGAGAGCGCGGACCTGCCGATTAGCCGGAGGAGTGTGCGGGAAGGCAGCGGCCAACGCAGCGTGCGTGACCTGTGATGTCACACCGCCGCGTCTTTTGAAAGTCATTTATAGAATACCATTGAACTTAACAGAGAATATTTAATCACACACATCAGTCCCTGCTCTAGGGAAGCTTACAATTCATATTCCATAAAACAAGCAGAACTGCATAAAGAAAATTTTACCCAGATAACCTACCAGCATGTCTTTGGAGTGTGGGAGGAAACCAAGGAAAATCTACACAAATACAGGGAGAACAGGCCAACTTCAGATTGTGCCCTGGTTGTAATTAAAACCATGACACCAGTGCTGTGAGACAGCAATGCAAAACACTATAGCATTGAAAGAAGGTCTGTGTGGAGGGGTTAGATGCAAATGAACACAGTCTCTCAGTAAGGATTTTGTTTGTTCCCCCTACTCTGTACCATCCAGCCCGTTTCCTACCTCTAGTCAGCAGATGCTGTGATGCCAGGCTAACAGGCGGCAGGGCTGGACATCACTTCAGTTGACGGTCATCTGAATCTGTCAATTCATTTACATGTGAGGCGCTAGTAATATGGCAGCAGGGACTCAATCAATATAAAGTTACAATATATGCAAAACAATCCTCATTTTATGTATGTTGTTCCAATATCTGACACTGAAATGGATAAGATCATTAACAGGCAAGTTTGTAAATACAGTAGGTATTCACCAGTGCATGCTGTAGCCATTTAAACACGTTGCCAGCAGCAGGATTGACAAATGGGTATACATTCATAGAGCCAACATTCAGAATGTGGTCGTGAGAACATCGATAGCCAATTTCTGCACAATTTTAGGGTTCGGCTTTGATTAAGGATATTCACCTTGAGAACTGACAGCCGAATGCCTGACATGCCACCTGTTGGCCTGGGAAATGTTGACATGTAACATTGACTTTCTGACAACTAACATGTCAACAATATTTCTCAAATATGATCTGTGCAGATTACTAATGTGGTTAAAATGGAGATTTCACGAAGTCTTAAAAATAATAAAATACATATTTGCGAGTTCTGTGAAATGCTGACATTGCACAGCACTATGCATCCTAATACAAAGCACAAATAAGTTATACCTACATGAGTTATTGAAGTCCATGTATTATTAGTTTATAATCTGTAAGAGCATGCAGGTACTTACCAATTTCTTTAACTGAATCTTATTGTGAATACTGCACCCATGCTACAGTCCTGCACTTTCCTGACTACTAAACTCTGTAGTCTCCACTTGTATCTCTTACACTTAGCGGCTGATTCAATAGAGCGCAGAAGCCGCCAGGATGGCTTCTATTGGCTTTGCACGTTACCTCACAGAAGTCTGATTTTGCTTATAGCCTATGGAAGTGCGAGCAGAAATCAGCCTACTGTAATAATTACCAAAGTGCAATTTTGCTCGGTGACTCGGACCAAATGAAATCTGATACAATTAGATGAAATTAGTATAGGTGTGAAAGTTTGTATCAGACCAGGACTGTTTAGCAGTTGCTGAATAGCTGGATAATTGCAGACTAAACCAATCGCTCAGTTATGATGCCATATCCACACATTGTGCCCGATCCAAGTGTATTGTGTCAGAAGAAAAAAAAAATTCACACAGCTTTATACAGCATCAATGTTTATTATAGTTAACAATTAAAAAATGCTTTGAAAAGCTACCTGTATGTTAAATTAATTGTTAGAACAGAGCTTGAGGTCATGTCATTATTATGTACTACTTTCAAACACACACACATCCATTCCATATTTTGGGGATATTGGGTGGGAAGGACACAAAAACCTTACAGCTGATATGCATATTGCAACAAAAAATGCAAACATTAAAAAAACAACATTTGATAGCAATGTGTGTGCAAATGATCTCTCCAAACATCAGACATGAAAAGATCAGCGGTCCCTGGCTATCTAAGACTGGACAGGTCATAGAAGCGCTAGGTTCCATCCTAGATGTTGAAAAGGTCCTAAATGTGAGACATGGATGTCATTTTAATGCTTGGAGGAATGAATAAATGCTGAATAAGGGGTAAGGAATCTACACAGTATCCAGTGAACAAGGCACAGCCCTGTCATCTGTGAAATAAGCCCTTATTTCCAGGATATTAGGGAGAGCCTCACAATACAAATAGGGAGAAGTAGTGACTAGTTATCATTCAGAGTTTCAGACACAAACCAGGGACTACATGGTGGCAAAAGGTGGAGAAACGTGTGTGCTGTGCTCAGCCATGATATACAATATGAGATATTTGTGCATTCTTTTAACCTGTCAGATATACCACACAAAACAAGATCTGTCTCTAGTATTGCACTGACATACCTGTGTCATGACCAGTGTTCTTATGGCAATAGTCTGTATTGTTCTAACAGACAACTATTCTCAGGGCTATCAACTATAGCCACCCTTCATCAGGGTTTAATAACAGTGATCTAATAAATAAATGTAGAGGGACCATACACATGCATAAATTAACTACTTTCTAGTATGTGTATGGTCTCTTTGGTACAAATGTCATATATTCTGGCTTAAAATTTGATCTATGAAGCTTTAAAAATCTAACTGCAATGCCTTAATGTGTAACATTGGCGACTAGCTCAGAACATGCAGATATTATCATTCTTTGGCAAAGTGGGCAGGATATTATATGAAATATCAGACTTTTATTATCAGGTATTCTGGGTACAGCTTGTGTGACACTCTGATTACAGGCATGCACAATTATAACTAGCACAGCTGCCAAGAGTGTCATGGCTACAAAACCTTCACAAGGCGACAAACATTTTCTATGTAACAGGCAGAGCTTTTCCAACAACGCATAATAGTGCACTGGAGTTAAAAAATAAAATAAATGATGTTTAAGACTCTCTATAGCAGGGGTGGGGAACCTATTTTCTGCCAAGGGCCATTTTGATATATATATATATATATATATATATATATATATAACATTATTTGTGGGCCTGGTGCAGGCCATGCCCCCTCTGTGTGATATCACATGGGGGCAGGGCCACAATAGCCAGTGATTACAGCAATGCCCGGAGCATCCTCAGGATGCTCCAGGGAGCTGTAAGGGCAGCGGTGTGACCGTCTGAAGCGTCCTAAGGACGCTCCAGGCGGCACTGCTGCATAGATTCTGGCTGCAGGGTGCCGTTTTAGGCTCCCTGCTGGCCAGATGAGTCTAGCAGAAAAAAGCTCAGAGGGCCAGACCAAATGATTCCAAGGGCCTGAGGTTCCCCATCCCTGCTCTATAGGAATACACCAGTAAGAACATATTCATTTTATGGTGAACCTTTTAAAAACACAGGTGAAAATATTCTGGCACTTTTAGAAGCAATTGAAGATAGTCAGACTGATTTAGGGAATCGGCATAGTACACATTGCTGCACTCCCTTGAGGCAGTGAAATGGGTAAGATTTGTGGAGCACAAAACTGTTGGTTTAATGTTCAGTATATCCCACCAGGAGATAAAAAGTGATCACTGAAAGAGAAAATGGCTATCAAGTAAACTTCTAAGAAACCTAAGCCATTGGCCCAACACATTATCACCATTATCCAACTAGGGGCAATTTCCAGCTCAGCCATCGTCAGATATTGTAAAGGTGACAACAACTCGCCCAATGACTAGATGGTGAAAGGAAGCCAGTCAGCCATTTTTTGGCAAGTCAATGCAGGGAGGTAAAGTCTCCTTAATTAGATTAGATTTGCAAGAATCCTATTCTCTGACCCAGCTGTTCCATCTGTGAACAAGCTGGCTTACCTTTCCCAGACCACAGTGGAGCTTAATTTTAACATTCATGAAACATCCCTTGCAATTTAACAGGCAAAGTCTAAAGAAATCATCCACTACCACATGCAAAAATTTCTAAAAATATGGACTACCCCAGTCTATATCACTTACCAGTTAAAGAACACAAAAATTCTGCATTCATTTACAAAGGATTGCCTCTTCCTTTGTATGGTATTTTCCCAGGAATGTTCATTCTCTGCCCAATTACAGATCTTGGTGAAGGAAATTTATGGACTCACTGCTGCGAAAGCCAACCGTAATAACTAACAGTGGTAGGATATGGCTGGGAGAAACCATTTGGCCAATAGTGGCAGACTGAAGTGCTGTTCAACAACCACCCCTACCACACCACAGCATATGGCAAACGTCAAGTACTCATTAACATCTAATAAAAAAAAAAGCATTTCAGTACGAGTCAGAATGCATGAGATTGCAGGATTGTGTTTTGTTGTCCAACCTCTCCAGCAGGTGGTTATAAGATGCTGTGTGACTATTGCGTAAGAATATCACAGCTCTTACATTAAGTATTGAAGGATATGGTGAAGCAGTTATGTGAGCAATGCATGCCAACTCCTCCACACGAGGGCAGTGGAAAATGTTTCCAACATCAAGCATTTCTGCCTTGCATTACTTGATCAGGTAGAGAGCTGAAAGCCAGAACGTCAACTTTTTCTGTAAACCAATCTGACACCCTAAACCTTCATGCATGGCCTCAGGAAGAGTCGGAGCCCTCTGTCTCGATGGCAGTAGTCCCCACTGCCTCCCGGATGAATGGGAGGCGCCAGGAGGGGGGCCAACGCAGGAAGACGGGGGGTCTGAGGGTGTAGAGAGTGGAAAAGTGCTGGCCCCAGAAGGAAGGGGAGAGGCGCAGGAGCCCATCCGGACAGGACTTCAGGTCTTGGGGGTGAGTGAGAGAAGGGAGCATGGACTCAGACAGAGGGAGGGGCTCTCTGTAACCAAAATGGAAGGAAAGGGAGGACAAAAAAAAAAAAAAAAGTAAGGGGAGGGGGAACAAAAAACATGAAAAAGTTATATAGGTTCTTAATATTAGGGGATAGAATGGAGATGCAAAATTAACGTTTAAAAATGGAAATGCAGGAACCCAAATGACCATGGATGGGGACACAGGATGAGCTGTGAAGAGGTGAAAATGGAAACCACAAGTAATGCATGGAGAGAGAACATAAAGAGATTATTAGCCCCATCTTACCAAACAAATGAAACAAAAGTTACAATAATAATCTATTTTGCAGCAGCAGCAGAACAGGCCTCTAACGACCAAGGTGCTAAACTGGCTATAAGAAAAATCCAGACTTTAAATTTTAGGGCATTACAGTGGAAAAGGGGGCACAACATCCCATTAACAATAGTTCTATGGAAACCCGGTGCTGTGCAACATTACATATGATACACAGCTTTTTTCTTTTTTTTTTTTAAACAAATGCTTAAATGCGTAATGAATCAGATGATGGAAAAGAAAACAAAATTATCAGAGTGTAGTTCATATACTTTTACAAGTGCTATCCCAAAAGATAGAAAAAACCCTAAAGGGTAAAAATACTGGGCCTTTAAGCCCATCGGTGAATAGGAGGAATAATGGCACATGATTGAAATTACATGTATGGGGAAAGGGTACAGTCAGTGGAGGTACGGTTGTGTATCTGCTTTGTCAGGTCTACTGGTGCAGATAACAGTTCAAGAACCAGCTACCTGGACACCATGGAACTTGAGTGAGACTGGCTAGAGGTGGTGGTGGCAGCACTGAGTTGCGAGAAACCACTGTGGCTCGATTCCAGGCTGGTCATGGAACCCCTGAAGGAAGACAGCAAACATTATACAAGTATTATGCAGCAAAGTAAAATTCTCAGTTTGTTAAATATACCATGTGGTTATAAACCTTGTTCAGTACCTGAAATCCTCGGAGCCAATGATCTCTGTGTAGTACATGACTTTGCACTTGTGTGAGGAGACTTGTAAGGAGGCAAGTACATCATCCACACGTGGGAGGCTGCTGGTGGCACAGGCAGGCATGCTATGAAATTTCCACTGCAGGATATAGAACCCCGGCCAGCGAGTCACGTGAGAACCCTGTGAATGAAAGCATTACAGCCTGTGCAACAACAAAGTTAGAAAAAGGATTGCAGTAATTAGCAAGAAAAGGTTACCTGCACACTCTCTCCCTCCTTGCAGGTGAGTGGAGATTCCACCATGCTGTAATCTCGGCCCAGTTGCCAAACCTTATCAATCAGCTGCACATTGTTGCCCACAGGAGTTGTGATGCCATGAGCTCCAAGGGTTTCCCGTTTGGGCACTTGAGGTGCCCTCTTGGAGTGGTAAATGTTAAAAACTATGTCTCCTTTACAAACATCAAAGTCCCAGGTGATCACAGATGAGGCATCTACTATTTGAATCAATATCTAGAGAGGTAAAAAGAACACAAACAGGATCATGTGGGCCATCGCAAAACATATTACAGAGAGCAATCAAAAATTATTATCTGTAGTGTTCAAATGGTGTGTAAGCGTGTGCGAGAGAGCGCTATTATGGTGTGCCAATCAGTAGAGAATAGGTACTTTAATAAAATATAAAACTTATTACGGATTCTTTAGAACAAAATGAGTAACCCCTAAGGGAGCAATTCGATAAGAGTGAAAAAGGCGGAAGGTGAAAAGCAATGATGGTCAGGGATGTGGATGCTGGTACAGACAAATTGGTTAGAGAGATCTTATTCTACAGTGCTACCACGTTGGTTATGTCAGGTCAATAACCTGTTAGTGTCACATATCCCAGTATGACCGTATTCATTTTCACCCTCATTTTTATATTTTAAAGAATCAATAATAAAAGTTAGATTTCAATATAGTATTTTCTACAGATTAGTGTACCATACAATACTGCTCTCTCCGTCTGTGTAGTTGGCATAACAAATTGCAGTGCTAAGCAGATAAGACCGCCTTTGACCACCTTCTTACAATACTAGGCTCAGAAGAAAACCAAACAAAGCAGGACAGGTGCCACAACCAAGACAATAGTGACAGAGTGTGCAGAGATTATTAAAATAAACAAACAAATAAATTGGAGATACAGCCAAATTTCACACACCTAACTACTTCACCCCCAACTACAGAATACACAAAAGCTAGTAAGTCAAAGATAAAGGATATTTCATTTGGAAAGAAATACAGCAATGATAAAACACATTATGGGTGAGAGACTCACATATTGGCGTCTCCCATCATACCTCATGTGGAGCTCCCTTAAACACACTGGCTGACTGGTAGATTGTCTCTGTCCAAAGTCTGATATCTTCACTTTCCAGTTCCTCCGGAGTCCGGTAAAGCGCTTTGGGAACCAGCCCACCTTCCGGAACGTCACACTGCAAAACCAGTGATTTACATGAATTAGGCACAAGAGGATTACTGCATGGTGTTACAATGAGGCAACCTTAGGAGACTGTCAGATCTAGAAATGCTTACAAGTGACAAGATTTGTACAAATACACAATAGTTTGTCAAATTAATTATTGTTTAAGAAGAATATTGCGACTCGCAAGATTACAATATAGAGAGAAACTCAAGCCTGCATCCAGTAGGACTTCTAAAGTCTTCATTACCAGCCTGCATGCTTAGCCACTGTGACCCCCATCAGTGCTACACAATAATCCCTATAATGCTCACCATGCACTCCCCACCAAGAAAGTCTGGGATCACTTCTTTGTCAATGTAATCTATTAGTCCGCCTGGTCCTTGATAGTCATTGCCGGCATAAATAAGGAACTTCTTCCTGGTGTTCTCATCTATGAAGGGACTAACCTGAAACATCACAAAGAAATTACAGAGTAAAATAAAGTGGCTTTTCTTTTTCTGGGACATTCGGAAATAATAGAAGCTTTTGCTTCAGGAGAGATTGTGGACATTTTATGTAAAAAATAATAAATAAATAAAAAGAAAAGTGTGTATGAATCCCAATAGGGAGCTAAATGAGGATGGGCAAGTACAGATGTGTCCTCATTCGTCTGTGCTGCAGTCGCGTCAAACAGCCACTTTCGGCGCACAGTGTCCTGCGAGACTCTGTTAGCGCAGTCTTTTTTGCCAAAAATGCGACTAGGATGCACCAGGAGACTGTGCTGATGCATGTGGAGAGCTACAATGCAGTGGCTGTAGCTTTTTTCCACATCAAGTTCTGTTTAGACTCAATTGCACACAGATATACAAGTGTCACATATCAAATTAATCGGCAGAGTCTCCTGGTGCGTCCTGAACACATCACATTGCGACTTTTAGATGCATTTTCGGCAAAAAAAGTTGCCCAATGTTAGAGTAGCACAAGACCTGGCAGCTCACTCACGCCGGTATTATTGCTCTGCTTGGCGTATTGCGGCTAGAGGAGCAAGGACACATCTGTACATTTGTTTTACTTTGTAGATTAACTTATTTATAATGACCTTAAGTAACATTGTTTGTTTAACTTCACAATTAGCCTACTTGTAAACCACCCCACTCAAAGTTCCGTTTTAATTCCTAAAGAGAAATGTTGTGCATCGGCTGGGGACAGAAAAAGATTGGTTTCTCAGAAACTTACCAATGTCCACAACACTGGAAACACTCTGGGGGCCCGTAAGATCAACAGCCGTCCCAATGTCTCTGGGTAATTTGTTTCCACAACTTCAATGATGCGCAGCAATGCTTTGACTCCAGGTCTCCATAAATGCCTCATATTTAATCCCTCCAAATCTACTAGACAGGTCCAAGAGCTGGAAAGTAACAGCCAATGAAAATAAAATTAGATCAACTTTCAAAATAATTCTTAAAAGTAATGATATGCGAGAGCAATCTAATGACAGCATTTATATAACTTTCCCTTCCATAATCCTTCGTCTATTAGATAAAGCACGGTTTAAAGTGTGTGCCTAGGGCCAGAACATTTTATTGTAAGCCATCTATTTATTACTTGTCTGATCTGAAACATTCTGCGATTATGTGAACATTCTGGAGATTAGCGTGGCCGATCTTGTGCAACTTATCCGATGGTGTGATTGTGTAATCGAGGCCAGGCATGTATGCGATGGGGCTGTGAACTAATGCGAGGAGGGGAATAAAGGCCAACAGAAAACCACAGACTGAGTTCGATGGTGGAAGGAGCAGGGTGCTCTAAAAGGACACAACAACAAAGTGAGGCTTCTGTAGAACACATGCAGGAAAAGTGTGGAGTTAAATACACCTGTATATGAAACATAATTCGTATATCCAACGTGGTTATCGATTGTGCAACATGAGAAACTGGGACCCCTCGTTATGAGCTACAAAGGGATTTATTAATTTGCCCAACATGAAACAAATTAAGAGCAATAGCTTGAAAGATGGTTGCATTACATTGGAACAAGCACTCCGCCCCCTCCTCCAAAAAAAGAATAAGGTTTTCCTAAAAGAATCATCGGTAACAAAAACTTGCAGCTAGATAAACAAAACAACATAGGAGAAATACATTTTATTTATATATATATATTTTTTTTTTTACATTTTTTTTTTAAACCACGGGAACGTTGAACAATGAGATAGATCATGATAGAGGGAGGTACGTACTAAAGCGAAAAAAAGCTGTAAAATGCCTGAAAATGCAGTTTTCAGTGGTTTTACTGCATTTTTCATATGTACTATGAATACTCCGATGCATTCCAGTGCTTCGTCCTGGTGGGAAACCCCTTCAGGAGGCGTTACCCAATAGAAGCCTATGGGCTTCTTATTGGGACACCCCCTGAGAGGGTTTCTATCCCTCCCATCTCTCCCCCACCCCCACCCCTCCCCGTGGTCTTAAACCTGAAAGTCCACCTTATCGGGAGAGCTGTTCTTTGCGATTCTAAGTACATACCACGGTAATCAACCCCGTTATGTACCCAAATGGAGGCGGGATGTACTAAGCATCACAAATGCGATGCTTAGTAGATCCCGCCCAGAATGCAGTTAAGAAGTCAATAAACCTATTGCAGGAAACTACTGACTCCACAAGGTGGCGCAAATGAGTATTCGTGTTAAACAGACCAAAATCTGTTTAAAAGGTACGTACCCACTTGCCGACTGAGGAACGTTTAAACGATTAAGACATCGTAATCGTTCCTCATCCTGTAGGTGCCCAGACTGAACGATATGTTGTTCAGTGCAGGCACCCTCCCTCATCCCCGAAAATGCCCAATCTGTCGTTATCGGCAGATTACCCAGGATGTTCAGGCGATGATTGATGTCGAAAACGACCACAGTAAAATCTAAACATGTTGTGATACACAATAGCTACATAAAATTAAGAAAAAAAAAAGACAGCATTTATAAAAAATATATTTTTAGGTATATTAAGAAATAAAGTAGATACAGCGTGCCCAGTGTTTTCAGGAATTAGAAGGCTGCCAACTAGGGGTTAAACTAATTCACTTTAGATAAAAATCTAATAAAAACCAAAAGCAACTTTAATAGTGCCTTTTACAAATTCTGATGAAACTTAAGTGAGAGAGAAACACGATAAAGGTAGTTGGGATAAAGCCTCAGCATTCTTGCTCTCCTTAGGATCCTATACAGATAACGGACTGACCCTTTACAGCACTACAGAGGTGACCCCCCAATGAGCAGCAGCCACAAGTGGGTCTCTGATTGAAGCAGTCAGTCTGATTGAATTAGGTACTAAAGCCACTCAAACATCTGACGGCAGTTGACCGCAATACAGGATTTCTGGAGTTGGCAGCAAGTTTACTATACAGCTAACAGCAGCGATTTGTCCTGGAGTGGTCATCTGCGCACAAGACCAAACACTGCAGTCAGCATCTGTAGTTGGCAGACAAGAACCCTATATAACTATCCTTAGCCATGGGGTCTCACTGTGCCACTGCAGACATCTGCACACTGTACCCAGCTTACTTATGAGCCTGTGCTGCATTGAATTGAATAAATGCAAGTCTGGCTATTTTAAAATTTTCCATTTGAACATCCTACACTTTTCTCAACCGGCATGAGCATCACTTAGTGCTGTGGACTGCCCATGCAACCAGCGGACCCACTGGGGCATTAAGGATCACAGGCCTGTTATTTTGCCACACAAAATTGTATTGGGTATTGTATGCACTCGCTATTAATTTCAATGTGGCCTTCCTTTTGACATTTCATATACGGCTCTACCTAACTACATCAGATTGGGCTCGATTCTATTCTGCGTGAAGTGAATAGCGCCGAGAATCAGCTCCCGGAGATATTCAATACCCCTCCGGGGATGCGAGCAGAAATCCGACAAAAGTCCAGGCGCGAGGCTGTTTTCTGCCCTTCGCGCCTGGAAAACAGCATCGCGCCGGGAAGTTAGGTTGGGGAATGCCCGTTCTCGCGCCTTAAACAGGGTGTTTAGTCGCGAGAACGGGCATTCTCAGACTAAACACTGCGCAGAATTGAATAGCTCCGGGAGCTATCTCCCGGCGCTATTTACATCGCGGGCAATTGAATTGAGCCCATTGTCTATGTAATATTAATTTGTATCTATTGTATCATTGAACTTTGTTACTTTGTTATACGAGTTGGATATTTTCGATAGCTTAAAAAAAGTATAGCTTAGCAAAAAGTGACTACTAAAGTTGCTTTTGGTTATTATTAGATTTTTATATAAAGAAATAAGCTTACATCACAACAATAGTTTGCAAAAACAGACAAACCAATCAATTCATAAATCACCAAGTATTAAAGCACCCATTTTAGGAGAAATGTGAAGTCCAATGGAGCCAGCCAAAGCAGCAAGCTCTGCCTTTCTGGTGTCAATACAACAGGTGCACATCAGAGCCACCTTGTGGTGTCAGCTGTTTACTGCAATAGGTGTATGGATTTGTAGGTGCTTTATCTTTTCTTGTGGCAAAGTATGTTTTCATTAATTTTGTGCTGTGTCTATCGCTTATTTTGTGTCATTTTCAAATACAAATATATTAAGCTGACTGGATTACATGTATAAGGCACAAATTATGTCAGAATTGTGCAATAAGGACTCTTCTTTATATTATAATTTGCTTAGATCATTTTGCTCCCAGACCAAAGACAGGTGGATTTGTTATTCTATCAGAACAAAAAAATATCATGATCGGAGTATATTTATTTTTATTCAACAAATATAAATCTGTAAAAGATTAACTAGAAAAGAGTTTTTTTAAATGTGCAAATGGAAAAACTAAAACATCACCTGATGGGTCTCCCGAATATATTGGTATTTTCCTCACAGCGTCTGAGTCCTTCCTCATTAATGGACAGCACCTGAAACCAAAGAGGATTCTCAGTTAATCCACTGAGTAGATAAACCAATCCCCTTTTAAATGTATATTCTGAGAGGCTTTAAAACCACAATTTGACCACTCTGATCAAAGAGAGGACAAAAAGGTCAAAGGTTCTATTCTACACTTGTCGTTCTCCAACAATGGAGTGTCTTTAAAAAAAAAAGACCACACACCACCACAAATGGTTATTAATTCATTATGAGAGTTATGGTAAGAACTTACCTTTGTTAACTCTCCTTCTTCGAAGTCCATAGGGTCCACAGGGAGACCTTAGGGTGTAGGTGGTGGTTGAGGACCAGGCACCACGCAGTTAAAGCTTTAGCTCCCAAGATGCATCGGTCCATTCCTCTATATCCCGCCCCCGAGCCACCTCAGTTTTAGTTCGTGACAAGCCAAAGGCCGAAGGAGGAGAAGAGAGAAGGAAGACTGGTACACACAAGAATCGCACACTCACGGAGTAGGAGACGGGAAACCGGTGACCAGAAATACAGCCCATATGACAGGGCAGGTTCCCTGTGGACCCTATGGACTTCGAAGAAAGAGTTAACAAATGTAAGTTTTACCATAACTTATTTTCTTCTTCAAGGTCCATAGTGCGCCACAGGGAGACCTTGGGGATGTCCCAAAGCAGTCCTTTAAGGGTGGGGACGCTCCTGCACTGAGAGGAGAATCCAGTGCCTAAAGGAAGCATCCTGTCAGGCGAAGGTACCAAAGGCATAGAACCTCAGAAAGTTATGGACAGAGGACCACGTGGCCGCCTTACAAAGCTGCTTAGCTGATGCGTCACCGTGAGCTGTCCACAGAACGAGTAGAATGAGCAGTAACAGTAGCCGGTACAGGAAGGCCTGCCTGCGTGTAAGCCTGTGAGATAGTCATGCAAAGCCATCTAGCCAATGTTTGTTTGTTGGCTGGGCATCCCTTCTTGTGAAATCCATAGCTGATTTCCAAAGGGAACTGGTACGTTCCACATATATCCCGAGGGCAAGGACCACATCTAAGGAGGCCACACCTGCCGATAGGTCTGGTGATTGAAAGGCCGGGACTACAATTTTCTGATTAATGTGGAAACTAGTAACAACTGTTGGAAGGAAACCAGGCCGAGTCCGAAGCACAGCCCTGTCCTGGAGGAATATTAGAAATGGGGAGCGACAGGAGAACGCCCCTAATTCTGACACACTTCTGGCGGACGCTATAGCCAGAAGAAAAAGAGTCTTCGCTGTTAGCCACTTGAGTTCCACAGGATCCAGGGGTTCAAATGGGAGGAACCCGCAGGGCA
This sequence comes from Taudactylus pleione, assembly GCA_031769625.1. Taxonomy (NCBI): domain Eukaryota; kingdom Metazoa; phylum Chordata; class Amphibia; order Anura; family Myobatrachidae; genus Taudactylus; species Taudactylus pleione. The sequence continues at coordinate 201,963 of JAUIMM010000850.1, read as the reverse complement.
CGAAGAACTACTGACTAATCCCAAGGAGCCACTGGAGGGACAAAGGGAGGTTGAATCTGGAGGACACCCTGGAGAAAGGTGTGGATATCCAGCATTAGAGCAAGTCTATGCTGGTACCAAATGGACAAAGCAGAGACATGCACTTTCAGTGAGGCCAGGCGGAGTCCAAGGTCCAATCCAGCTTGAAGGAAGGCCAGGACTCTGGAAATCCTAAACACCTGGGGGTTGTAGCTTTTGGTACAACACCATTGAAAACATGTATGCCACACTGTGGTAAATCAGAGCAGAGGCTGGCTTACGCGCCCTGAGAATAGTTTTGACTACAGAGCTAGAGAATCCTTTGCCTCAGGAGGGATGTCCTGAGCCACGCCGTCAAAGACAGATAACCCAGGTCCGGGTAAAGGAAAGGACCCAGAGACAACATGTCCAGTCGTTAAGGCAGCAGGAACGGAATGTCGATGGAGAGACTCCGAAGATCGGAGTACCAATGACGTCTGGGCCAAGCTGGAGCCACCAGGAGAACAGTGCCTCCGTCTTGTTTGAACGTCCGAAGACCTCGAGGAAGAAGGTAGACAGGAGGGAAGGGGTATGCAAACTGGAAGGACCACGTCATTGATAATGCGTCTAAAAAAAGGTTGCCTCGGCATCTCTTGTCCTGGACCCATACACTGGCAGTTTGCGATTTTGTCGGGAGGCCATGAGGTCCACCTCTGGGAGGCCCCATCTGTTCACTAGGAGTTGAAACACCTCTTGGTGAAGTGACCATTCCCTGGGATGCACATCGTGACGGCTGTGGAAGTCTGCTTCCCAATTGAGAACTCCAAGAATAAACATTGCAGAGATGGCCGGGAGGTGACCCTCTGCCCATGTCAGAATGTGTGACACTTCTGTCATTGCTGCCCGACTTCGTGTGCCTCCTTGATAGTTGATGTAAGCCACTGTTGTGGCATTGTCAGACTGAACCTGTATAGGGTTTCCGTGAAGTATGTGCTGGGCCAGTTTGAGGGCCCTGTAGATAGCTCGAAGTTCCAATATGTTGATTGGCAGGGCTGATTTGACTGATGTCCAACAGCCCTGAAAGGAGTGCGGATTGGTCATAGCGCCCCAGCCCCGGAGACTGGCGTCCTGGAGAGGATCAGCCTTTGGAAAGGCCTGGAATGGAACTGAGCATATTCCACCATGTCGAAGGTGGACACCATGGATCCCAGAACCTGCACTGCTGCGTGGATCGACACTCGGGGACTGTGGAGACATCTGTGCACTTGTAGTTGAAGTGTGGAGATCTTGTCTGATGTCAGGAAGACTCTCTAATCTGGGAGCCCTGCTGGATTCTCAGCATCAATCATTCTCTGTGAGGGATTCAGAGAGGACTTTTCCAGTTAATTAACCATCCGTGCATGTGCAGGAAAGCAATGGTTATCGAAATGGTAACAGTCAGATACCCCGACCATATAGCTGGGCCGCTATGATAGTCATAATTTTGGTCAACACCCGTGGAGCTGTGGATATTCCAAAGGGCAGAGTCTGAAATTGGAAGTGTTGCTGTAGTATAGCAAACCGGAGATATCGCTGATGTGAGGGTACACGTTCTGAATATCCAGAGATACCATCAAGTCCCCAGGTTCCATAGCTAGGATAATGGAGAGTATTGCTTCCATCCTGAACCTGGGTACCCTGAGCAATTTGTTCAGGGATTTGAAGTTGAGGATAGGCCGATGACACCCATTCGGCTTCTGAACCAGAAAGAGTAGAATAACCACCAGTCCCTCTCTGAGATAGCAGGAGTGGGACAATTACCCCTGCTTGCAGCAAGGACTATATTGCTTTCTGGATATGTAGGGCCTTGTTCGGGTTTGAAGGAGGGCCTGTGTAGAAAAACTGGTGGGGTGGCAGTCGAAGAAATTAGAGGGCGTACCCGCGATAGACCACTTATTTTACCCAAGCATCCGTGGTGGTTTGACACCAGCACTGGGCGAACTGAAGTATTCGGCCTCCCACTCTGGGATCCCACAGAGGGAGGCCCGTCCCGTTTATCCTCGGGTTTTGAAGCGGGGCGTCTGGTTTTCCAGGCCTGCTTGGTCCTGGGTTTGGCGGCCCTAGTGTAAGGCGACTGCCTAGGAAAAGGACTGACCTTTAGGCTTTCCTTGAGGATGAAAGGACTTAAAGGATGCAGCCCGAGGCCTTGTAGTTGCTGAAGGCAGAAATGCAGTGTTTGATGGAGCCAATGTGGTTACAATCTTGTCAAGGCCTGGGCTAAACAAGATCTCCCCATTGGAGGGTAACCCTTCTAGGTCTTTCTTGGAATCTGCATCTGCCTTTCATGTGCGTAGCCACAGGGTACAGCGGGCAGACACAGCTGCGGCCAAGACTCTGGAGGTTAGGAAACTGGCATCATATGTCGCTTCTCCAATACAGGACATTGCACCTCGAATGTGAGCAACAAAAGACATCCGATTCCGAGAAGCCTCTGAGGGAAAAGAGTCTTCAAGTGCATCAGCCCAGCTCTCTATAGCCTTGGCCACCCATGCAAAGCAACAGCTCCTGAAAGAGTATATCTATTTCAGGCAAGATTCCACCTTTCTATCCGTAGGTTCCTTCAAAGAGGTGACTGCAGGGATAGGTAACGTAGCGCTTTAATGAAACGTGTAACATGGTAGTCCAGCGCGAAGGGGGGGGGGGGGGATGGGTGTTTCCCATTTAGAAAAATGAGCCATGGGTAACAGGAGGTCAGACATTTTTGTGGCTGAAACCTCTTACCAGGCGTCTGCCAGGCCGCAGACATGTGTTCAGCTAGTTGATCCGATAGAGGGAATTCTGCTGAAGCCACTTTCTGTCGTTTAAACAGAGGGTGCTTGGATTTAGGGACTGGCTTGTCCTCTTCTATTAGTAAGATGGATCTGACAGCTCGTACCAAGGCAGGAATATTAATTTTGGACCGACTCTTCCTCCAGAGGGGAGTCAGTGTTAGAAAGATCGGCATCTTCTGCCTCCTCAGATGATACTTCAGATTCTGAGAGTTGCGTGGACTGTGAAGAAAACACAGGACACTTAAAAGACTTACTGGGTGGGGGCTTCTCACCTTGCAACATAGCTTGAAAGGCAGTAGAGGTAGCCACCAGCCTCTGCACTGAGTTAGAGAGAACATCTACCCATGGTGGGGGTACAGGAGGTACCTGTATTGCCTGAACCTGTTGTGGCAACCCCAGAGGGGGAATCACAGCTTGCTGCGGTAACCCCATAGGAGGAACTACAACCGGAACCGCTAAGTGGTCCGCAACATTAGCCAGCACTTGAGAGAAGGAGCCCAGGTGGGCTCTTGTACAGGCACTGGGGGGTCCGATGGGCCTGGTGGAGTATAACTCTTAACACATAACCCATCTTGTATCAAATCCTCCTCACTTAAGACTGCACCACATAATTTGCATAATAGCAGTATGGGTGCAGATGCCTTTGCTAGACATAGCTGCAGAGCAAAAAGGCACACAATATGGCACTGGGTATAATGCAACCACTGCAATATACTGGTCCTGTCTTATACTTGGGCAAGCTGTAGAAGCACACAGCACAAATATGGCACAGTGCACTAACCAACTGTATGTGACAAGCCTCACAAATACTTAGTTTTATAGATTTAAGGCACAGAAAAAACCCTGAATACACCTGTATGTTAGTGCAAAGTCAAAGAAAAACGGGAAAGATATATGTTGACAGTATAGAGAGGGGAACAGACAGGCAGCACTAGCTTAAGTCACATACAATTGCAATATGGCACTACAATCAACTACACAGACTCAGTGTCTGGTAGGCTATAGCGCTACATACACTGACTCCAGGGAGAGGTATGTAGGGGGACCGGACCCTGTATTTCCCTGAGCGCGCTGTGGCTGTGCCTGAGAGAAAATGGCCGTCAAAGACCTCTGAGGGGCGTGGTCGGAGGAGGAGAGCAGCTCAGGGAAAGAGACCTCAGAGGCGCCCTGAGGGGAGGGGCCGCTTTAATGGGGAAAGCTGACCTCCCCATGCTGATTATTTACGTTGTCGGAGCAGTAGCGCAGACATCCCTGTGGACAGTATGCTGCTGCTCGCTCAGTATACAAAAATATAAATAAGTAAAATCATAAAAATAAAAGCTATTTGGGCTGCCTAAGCATCCCACTGCATAAAAGGTGACCCAAATCCGGCCGGCACCGACGAAATTGAAGTTCCTCTGGTTCGGGGTATAGGGGGATGGACCGAGCATCCTGGGAGCTAAAGCTTTAACTGCATGGTGCCCGGTCCTCAACCACCACCTACACCCCAAGGTCTCACTGTGGAGCCCTATGGACCCTGAGGAAGAAAATAGTTTAAAATTTTTTGTAAAGTAAATGTGTGATATAGACCATAAATGGAAACTAAACATTGTACCTAGAAGGTAAAATTACAATATATAACTTTCAGGACCTTTATGTCAAATCAAATGCTTTTCTGTATAAAAGGGAACTTACATGCCTGAGGAGGGACTCTTCACCAAGAGCTCTGACCAAACCTTTTGTGTCCATCTGTCCAAGCCTCAGCACATACAATGGACGACCATCTGAAAAAGGTACACATCATCATAGTCAGCCCAACATTACGTGCCCGAGGAAGTAAAGCTGGTCCAGGGATGGATATAAAAACCTGGAATAACTGCTGCAAACTGCAGTTCATGGACCTTAAAGGCCTCATAGGGTATTTAGCACTTTTCTATTAGTATTCCAAAGTAAAGTTTTTTCCTGCACGCCAATTAAAAAGTATTTTCTTATTCAAATGGGCTAAATAAGGAGAAAAAAAAGTTTCATACTGCTATTCATTGTTCACTCTTCAACTCCATACAGGCTGCGTATACACTCAGTTATTTTGCTTTCCAGTAATCCTTTAATTACGAAAAACAGCTAAAACAGTTGAGGAAAAATTGGTTTGTTTTTGCCACACCTATGCAATGTGTTGCAATAATTTGGCCATCAGAATTGCTGCATGTTAGGACATTCTCCCAGGAAAAAAAATATATTATTTGAACCAGTTACTTTGTCTACACTGTATGCAAGTATTCAAATACCTCATTTCATGAGGTCTGGGGGCCAGCGAGACTACTCATCTTGGCTTCAATTTTAAGTACAGCTTTCTAAGTATTGTGTTTTTGATACTATTGTACATGTTGGAACCTTCGTGAGGTCTAAACTCAACTCTCATGAAGTCATAACAGAATACTCAGGGAGCAAACAAAAATGCAGACCTGAATCATGGTGGTGCCAGCCTCCTGCATAATAATCCTGTAGAACCTGCGGGGGGCTCCATGTGCTCAGTAGGTAGTCTACTTGGTGCTGTTTACGCCAGGTGAGCGATTGGCACATGATTTCTCTGGACTTGTCAATATTGAAGTCCCGTGCACGCAGGAATCTCAGGATGTGCTCATCTTTGGGGATCTATATACAGATTAGAAGTTGTATAACACAAATGATGTTTCCCTGACATATACAGTACATACCAAAGGCCATAGATACAGTAGACACCTACTTTGCCCTTGTGGGTTTCCTGTAGCCATTGTCGCAGGCGAATAAGGCAGCTCTCCTGCAGGGGTGTGAGGTCTCCCAGATAGCGTTTGATGTAATCCGCATCTAATTTATCTACAAATAACAACAACATACTCAGAAGATGCTGGGACACAGATCTGAGAGTGCTCCCAAACTCACTACTCTCATGAATACAGTAACTTAGATGAAAATGGATGCAGACACATATGACTGCACATAATGACAAGGAATAGTGTTATTCTACCTCCTCAGATGCTGTTTGTAAAACATGAAGTGTTTTGTGTGCCAGATTTATTCACTAGGATATTACCTTATAACATAATTACAGTCTGCTGATCTAGATTCTAGACACTTCTGTGCATTGAGTTAATAGATAATGTAATAAAAGCAGCACTCTTTCCTTTTTACAACGGCTTTTATTTACCAGCGTCTTAAAAGAATAAAAAACATTCTAAGCACTGGACTGAAGACTCGAGCTCTACGAGGCATACCATCTGGAGTGCTGCTGAGGGGCTCAGGTGGACTGGATGAGGATAGGCCATCCCGACTACTGTGCGCATCGCTAGAGGTTATGGTAGGTATATTCTGGGCAGGGGACACAGAATGGACTGAGGTAGATGTCTGAAGCACTTGTTGCTGCTTGACGGCAGGAACCCATCGAGGCAAATGTGTAATGCCCTCTTCCTCCATTTGCTTCAAGTAATACTCTATGATTTCTTTACCCTGAAGAAAAAGAAAAAAAAATATCAAGCAATGAAAACACATTGAATGGTACAATCCCCCCCTCGCCTCCCCCCATTTTAATTACTACCATGTGTGGCATACACTTGCCTTTTTGATGTTGCTGGTGTACTGTTTCATGGCAATCTTTTCTACTGTGCTCTCAAAACCAAAGAATGACTTGATGTCCAGGCTAGCAGACTGCTCAAAGCAGGTCCAGTCATCATTGTCAGGGTGTACCTTAAGGACAAAGGTGGATAAAAGTTAATAATGCTTCGGAAACTGGTAGCAAAGTCCATTCGGTAATACTTAAACACTAAAACACATGGGCACCCCATGTATGTGTGCTTGGAGTAAAATACTGTACATGTTGAAGACAAAATTATGGAGGAAGAGGAGGAGGAGGAGGAGCAGCCACGCCCCCAATCCATGTAATCTAAGAAAATACTTCAACAGCGCTCCCTTTTGGCAATTGACAGTGTATGGGGTCAGTGACTGCTCCAGAGGTGGGGTGGGTCCAAGATTCAAATAGGGGAGTCACACCAACTGCCATTTAAAACCCTGCCAAACATAGATAGCTGGGACTCACTGGCAGTTGGTGTGGCTCCCCTATTTGAAGTTTGTACTGCGCTGCAGCCCCACCACTGAAGCTGACCCTGCATGAGATTGGATATGCTAACATTACATGGTTTATTTGACTTCACAAACTTACAATGAAATAGGGATCTATGAGATGGTATATTTCCAAAATAATGAGTTTAAAATTAAATACAATCCTATTCTAGTTATTAATGCTTTTTTTTTTTTTTTAACTAAACTCTAACTCCTCCTCCTTTGGCATTCTACCAGCTGTTCCTCAAAGCGTACTTTTAAGATTTAAACATTTCAGGAATGTGATCCTTACAATAGGGTAATTCTATGAAAATAGGACTTTTTTCACTGAATGAAAACAATATGATGGGCAGGCTTTCATTCATTTGCATTCAAAGCAATTAAAATCTAGGTGTTTGATTAAATTATCGCATAATATTTGAATATCAGGGTTAATATAATGGAAATAAGGCAAGTTAACAGATAAATAATTCTCTCTCCATAGTATGGTACAACAGTAAATGTGATTCTGTTACCGAAAAAGGTAAAAAAAAAAAAAAAAGTTTGAGTCATACAGTTTTAGAAATATTACCTCAAAATTCAGTTTTATATTAAAGTTTCTAAATGCAAGCTAAATTTTATAAGGAGATAGGGGGTTATTCAGAGTCAGTCGCAAGCACTGAGCGCTCGCAACTGACTCGATGTTGCCCCACTGGGCACGCGCACGACGGAGCCGCGCATGCGCGAGACCCGGCTAGCGACGGACGCTCGATGGTGAGTGACAGCTCGCCCCATTTGGGAGGCGGGCAGGGGGCGTGCCTGCCCAAACAGAGGCGTTCCCGGCGGAACGCTTGCCATTTGGGGGCGGCCCCACTGACATCATTGCTGATGTCAGTGGGGAGCTTCCTGCTCAATCAAAGCAGGAAGCTCCCTGGGGCTTACGAGTGCCCAGACCCAACCTTAGGGTCTGGTCACAAGCCCCGATGGTCTTGACCATCACCCATGTCGGTCGCTAACACCCACAGCTTAGCGATAGACAAGGAGGCGGTCGTTCAGGATGCAAGCGGCTGCCCCGATTCAGTGCGACTGCTTGCAACTAACGACCGCCTCTGAATGAGGTCCATAGTTCTAACTTTTTTTCAGGCTGTAGTTTGTGGAAACCGACCATATTTTTGGTAGCAAAATTACATTAGGTATCTTCTTTGATCAGGACGTATATCTATAGAGGAAGTGCATTTATACAGCTGATCTCAGTCACTGAAATAATCCTGAAAGAGCTGGATATTATGCTCAATAAATTTCAACATATTTCTGTAAGGAAGTTTGTTGCTTAGTTGCTTATGATGAATTAGTTAGAACTTGAAGCTTCATTCCTTATACTGGGCATATACTACTGTACACAATTATCGAGCAGGTCTTGGTGGATCGACCCGATAATTGTACTTTGTGCACGGCTGGCCGATGCTAAATATCGATCGGTCGGGCATGCCGGATCGTCCAGCATATTCGTCCGATGTGATATTTTGTAAGCTAAAAGTTAGCCGCATTGGGCAGCGTATGCAAAGCCTCAGCTGACAAATATTTCCCCTGTTGATTCACAGGGAAGAAAGGGTGGAAAAGATACTGCACAAAGAGGGGACAAATGTTGAGTGGATGAAACACAAGTGTTAACGTTTTTGAGCCCAGTGGCTGTCAGAAACTTTATCTTCCAGAAGCAATCAGTAGGCGTTTTTGATTTGGTCACATCAGATGCGACCATGTCAGGGAAAGCTCAGCTTGGATGCGACCATGACAGGCAAGTGGTTAATAGAATTTACAGTCTATGAATGGAGCGCAGACAAGGGTCACATTATTTTGTTGTGTGGTGTAGTTGGTGGAGAGCTTGCCTTGTTGTGCTGGAGGATTAGTCCTACCCCAACCAAACCACAGAGCAGAATGAAGTGAGTGTCAGTTCTGTTCACAGACTATAGACCTCATGAAAAGAGCACATATAGTAAAAGGAAGAGTAATGACAAAGCAACACAGATCTTATAGGTTACATTGTGAGGACTTCGCATCTGTAAACATGGTTCCATGAACCTATATTTGCAGCAAACACCATAAAAAGTCACATTTTATATCAATAAGTAATATTGGGAGGAGAGAAAAAAAAAAGGTAAAAAACACTACAAGTTGTGAAAAACCAAAAGTACATGGGCACATTTAGAGAAGAGTGAACAACCTGAGTTAAGGTATTCATTTATTCAGTGGGGGCCGATAATGTTGACATAACTCAAAGCGATATTAATAATTTACACATGCTCACAATAGGTTAGTGCTACTTTGTATTATCTGTAAATGTTATAACACGTTTCCTTAAAAAGAAACATCTTGGTTTCCCTACTGCACTCGCTATTCCTCCAACTCTGCTTGTTTTATTTTAAGAGTCAGACTTTGTGGACAAGTGAAGAATACTGAGCAATACTTGGTTGCAATAGTATTAGCTAAATTAAAGCAAATGAATGTTCTAAAAAGACTGAACTTGAGAGAAAGAAAGCAGAGGTGCAGATATCAGAGGGAAAAATTTGAGAATACTTCATAAGGACCCCCACGGAAAATGGAAGGTTCATTATTACAGGTCAGTAATGCTTTCTGCTCATTTTTCTCAAGGAAGTGTTAGGCATAATTATTCCGTTTTCCCTGCCCTTATTTTTCTATAACAATCAGGAATCAGCCATTACTAAAGGAGGTCAGCTTTTGTAAGTCTCTGTCATACAGTGTTTATACTGCACCTCTAAGGCCAGGTAAGCAAATATGTGATTTGGGGCCTGATGTAGCAGAGGTCCCAGGGAAGCTTTTTTATACAGATTCCCAATGTTCAGGAATCTGCACATGCACCAAACCTGTACTGTTTATGTGCAGTACAGGTCTGTGATATCGCTCAGTTTGGCAGCAAAGAGTCAGTGATTGACAGTCTGCTGCTGTTCCAGGGTGGGGGTGGCGCGATGGGCTCCGCTTCTGAAAACAGAAGCGGGTCGCTGCCATTGTGGGGGATTTACAAGGGCAGGATCTCAGTCGGCTGATGGAGATTTCCTGGCCTCATTTTAGCATCTGCAGCGGGTGGCTTGCATGACCCCATGGGCCACTTAGTCGACTGATGCTCTGATGTTGCGTTCTAAGATGCAAATTGCATCAGTAATACATGCAGAAGGCATGACATCTCCTGCTGCATTACCATATTACCATATTAGAAGTTGTGATAGCTAGTGCAACCCCTGCTGAATCAGGCCCTTAGACCAAAAACATGCATTATGTAACAGCTTAGCAGCAAAATAGAAATACTTACAGTGTAACAGCAATACTCATGGACAACTATTCGGCTAGCAAAAGTCTCGTTGTGAGCTTCAATGTGCAGAGTGCGGTCTCGTCTGTTTAAGGAATTTTTCTGGATGAAGTATACAAAGTCTACTCCTGCGATCTATAAAACATGAGGAGGATCGGTTAACAAATAAAAAGCACACCTGTCATACGTTTAAATGTACTGCACGTGTTCATGTAGAGTATCAACTCGAAGTTGCCAGGAGGAGGAAAATGGGAGGAGAAGAAACAGTGCACAAAAACCCAAACCTAAGGACTAAGGGCCTGATTCAGAGATGGACGGTATTACCCAGACGGATGTGCAATACCGTCCATCTAAAATGCTAAATGCTGCAGAAGACGTCTGAAGAGATGAGACTCCTCCTGTCAGCATCTGCAATCCCAGCACTGCGACCAAGATCACGATTTTCCCTGGGAATGGCCAGCTGTGTAAGCCTCAGCTTGCGCAGGCTGGCCGGCTCCTGGCTGCTTGTGAGGTCAGGAAGTCTGCGTCCACCCTGGCTTTAGTACGCCCAGAAAACGGGGCTACGCGCCCCCGTTTCCGGGAACGCAGGCTGTCCTGGCCACCATGTTGACCCCCAAACTCTTCTGCCCATCATACAGAAGCTTTGGGGAACAGTGTGCGAGATAGCAAGTGCAGATTCCCAAAACATAAGAGATGTGCGCTAACCATCTGGCTAGCGTACATCTCCGAATCAGCTCCTAAGTACAAGCAATCTATTAATGTGGGTACGGGTGGAACTTACAGTTTCTATATCTGGGGATATCAGGTATTTTAGGTAGTCAGAAGGAAGCAGGAGGTTTCCCAACGCAACTATTTTCTATTTAATGCTACAAAGCTTGTTTACACTGAATTGTTACACATTCAAAAAGACTTTTCGCCCAAAAATGTAGACAGAAGTACAGCCATCCCAATCCCTAACATGCAGAGAAAGAGAATTGATAATTATATTTCATGATATTTATTTCTACACAATTTTTATAAGTTTTTGGGGGACTCCATGGCAACCAATCTAATACATTTAAATTCTTGACTGAAAAAGAAAAAGGTTTGAGTATCTTGTTGTCTATAAAATAACTTAATGGATGAGGAGTGAAATATTACAAACAAAGATAAAGTGAAAGATCAGAAAAACATGAATTAAATCATAACTTTTTTTTTATCTTTTATTTCACATTCTAATTTTTAGATTTGCTCATTATCAAGGAAGATATCTTGCAGAAAGAAAAGTGGTTTAAGGGTAAAATGTATAATAAGATTTGTGATTTTAATAATGTTTCTTAGCATGCAAAAAACCAAGACGATAGGTAATATTTAAATCATCAGCAGCACGGATGGTGTAATGGTTAGCATTGCTGCCTCACAGCACTGAGGTTGTTGGTTCGATGTATTGTCTCTCCCTGTGCTTGCATGGGTTTCCTCCGGGTACTCCCCCCGCAATCCAAAAATATACTGGTAGGTTAATTGGCTCCGGACAAACAAATGAATCCTAGTGTGTGCGTGTGTGTGTGCATGTGTGCATGTGGTAGGGACTATAGATTGTAAGCTCCACTGGGGCAGGGACTAATGTGAATGGACAAATATTCTTTGTGAAGTGCTGCAGAATGTGTGTTTTATATAAATAACTGGTAATAATAAAAAAAATCATCAGAAAAAAAAAGTACTAACAGTTGCAATTTTTAGGCAAACTAAGCAACAAATTCCAATTTTTTTCCAAAGACACCAGCCAAGAAAAAGATTGTATTATTTATGTGATCCTTTTTAGATCCATACTAATTTTTTGCCCCTTTTGCAGATTGTACACCTATGTAACTTTAGGCCTACACATATATAATTGTTTATTTGTATGGTATCACAAAACTCTGTAGCTCCAGAAAGTCAGCTACAAATCATGCACATAAAAACAGAACAACTACAGACAAGGCTGGCAAAGGAGGTGCAATCGGCTCAAGCTATAATTTCCATTAGGAGTTTGTGGCATGTGTACACTTGTTGTAATTCCACTTGCCGATAGAAGAATCAGTATGTTTATTTTATTTAACAACAGTTTCTTATATAGCGCAGCATATTCCATTACGCTTTACAATTGGAAACATTTATAGAACAAAACAGGGTAATAACAGACAGACCGAGGTAAATGCCCCCATACACTGCACGATATAGGTACTATATCGTGCAGTGTGCAGTGTATGGGCACGATATCGTACCTGATATCGTACTGCGCGCTCCCGCGGGGTCGTACATCGCATCCCCAGGTCTTCCTGCAAAACCATCTGACCTGGGATGCGATGTACAATCCCATTCAGATGAAGGATGAGGAAGCAGGCATATCGTGCGGTCTGCAGGGACTGCACGATTGCCGGCGGTGACAGCACAATCTGTCTGCTGACGGATCGGCAGTCGCCCTACACGGTGCATCACACTCTGTAAGGTGACGTTAAGAGGGCCCTGCTTGCAAGCTTACAATCTATAGGGCAAGCTTACAATCTATAGTATGTCATTGAATGGCACAAGGGTGTTGAAGAATATATTTCCTTTTAAAGAAAGTGAAATGAGGAAGTCAGAAGTCTGTTACCCAGAAAAGGAGTGCTTCATTTACATATCGTCACTGGGGAGATCTTTAGATTATTTCCCATTTCTTCTCATTACCTAGGAGAAGCCATGTCTCTCAAACACGTACAGACCAAAAAAGATTTCCTGTATTTACAAAATAAATAGCGTGTCTATGGTGAAAACTCTGTTTCTGCTCTAAACCATGTCACTCGCTAAAGGCAAAGCAGAAGTCTGATCTCCTAAAATGGAGGGCTAGTTTTGCATATTGTTCACAAGACGTTGCATAAACATCTAAATTATTGGCCGTATGTATAAATGCAAGTCTGTAGAAAAGGGGCTCTACATTTAAGCCTGTGCTTAGATCACTTTACGGTGATAGGGATTCAATTAGAAGTACTAACTGTGTATGGAAAGAAAAGGCTGAGAAGGCCAAAATATACAGGCTTGAGAATGGCAAAACCAGGGAATGTGAGGTTAGGGAGAAGAGTGGTACTGTAAGTGAAAGGTAGACAAATTGAGTTAATACTTGTAACAGAACGCAAAGGCTGAACAAAATGAGAGTTACAGTAAGAATTTACCTTTGTTAACTCTTTCTTCAAAGTCCATAGGGTCCACAGGGAGACCTTGGGGTGTAGGTGATGGATCTGGATCCCGGGCACCACGCAGTTAAAGCTTTCAGCTCCCTATAGCCCACCCCCAAGCCAGAGGCACCTCAGTTGGTAAGAAGCCAAAGGCCGGAGGAGGATAAGAGAGCAGGAAGACTGGAACACTCAAGAATCACACTCACAGAGAAGGAGACTGGAAACCGGTGACCAGTGAGATCGCCCATATGAAGCCAGGTGCGTCAGTGCAGGTGCCCTGTGGACCCTATGGACTTCGAAGAAATAGATAAGTCCTTACCATAACTCATTTTCTTCTTCAGGGTCCATAGGCTCTGCAGGGAGACCTTGGGGATGTCCCAAAGCAGTTCTTTTAAGGGTGGGGATGCTCCTGCGGTGAGAGGAGAATCCGGCGCCCAAAGTAAACATCCTGAGAGGCGAAGGTGTCAAATGCATAGAATCTTTGAAAGATCTGAATGGAAGATCACGTGGCTGCCTTACAAAGCTGAACAGCCGAGGTGCCACGGCAAACCACCCACGAGGGGCCCGCAGACTGAGTAGAATGAGCCTTAACAGAAGCCGGAAAAGGCAAGCCTGCCTGTGTGTAAGCCTCTGAGATAGTCATACGAAGCCATCTAGCCAATGTTTGCTTATTGGCTGGCCATCCCTTCTTGTGAAATCCGAAGGGAACTGGTATGGTCCACATAAATCTTGAGAGCATGTACCACATTCAATGATGAGAGGTTTGGTGATTGAAAGGCCGGTACTATAATTTCCTGATTAATATGGAAATTAGAAACAACCTTCGGAAGGAACTCAGGGCGAGTGCGAAGCACAGCCCTGGGGAAATATCAGAAAGGGGGGACAATCAGAGAGCGCCCCCAATTCTGACACCCTCCTGGCAGATGCAATTGCCAGAAGAAAAAGTCTTAGCCGTTAACCACTTCAATTCCACCAAATCTAGTGGTTCAAATGGAGGACCCTGGAGGACCCGAAGAACTACTGCCAAATCTGAAGGAGCCACAGGGTGAGACAAAGGGAGGTTGAATCTGGAGAACACCCTAGAGAAAGGTGTGGATATCCGGAAGCGGAGCAATTCTGCGCTGGAAACACACTGATAGTGCAGAGACATGTACTTTCAGTGAGGCCAGGCATAGGCCTAGGTCCAATCCAGCTTGGAGGAAAGCCAGTATTCTGGAAATACGAAATACTTGAGGGTCATAATCTCTTGTACGACACCACTGGAAATAGGTATGCCACACTTTGTGGTAGATCCTGGGGGAGGTAGGTTTATAGGCTCTAATCATCGTGTTGATGACAGAGCTAGAAGATCCTTTGAACCTTAGGAGGGAAGCCTCAAGAGCCACGCCATCAAAGACAGACGATCCAGGTCCGTGTAAAGGCAAGGACTCTGAGACAACAGGTCCGGACGTTGAGGCAGCAGGAACGGAGTGTCAATGGAGAGAGTTTGAAGATATGAGTACCAATGATGTCTGGGCCAAGGTGGAGTTACCAGCACGACAGTGCCTCAGTCTGCTTGCTTGAACTTCTGAAGAACCAAAAGGAAGCATGGATAGTGGAGGAAATCAGTACGCAAACTGGAAGATCCATGTCACTGACAGAGCATCCACCAAGCTTGCTTCGGCATCCCTTGTTCTGGGCCCATACACTGGTAACTTGTGATCATGTCGGGGGGCTATGAGGTTCACCTCTGGGAGGCCCCATTTGTCCACTAGGAGTTGAAACACCTCTTGGTGAAAAGACCATTCCCCTGGATGCACTTCGTGACGGCTGAGGAAGTCTGCTTCCCAATTGAGAACTCCAGGAATAAACACTGCCGAAATGGCCGGGAGGTGGCACACTGCCCATGTCAGAATGCAGAAAACTTCTGTCATTGCTGCCCGAAATCGAGTGCATCAGACGGTTGATGTAAGCCACTGTGGTGGCGTTGTCGGTCTGAACCTGCACGGCTTTTCTGTGATGAATGTGTTTTGCCATCATGAGGGCCCTGTACACAGCCCAAAGTTACAATATGTTGATTGGAAGGATTGCTTCGACTGCTGTCCAACAGCCCTGAAATGAGTGCGGACCGGTCACTGCACCCCAGCACCAGACTGGCGTCCGTTGTTGGAAGTACCCAGTCCAGGATCCAAAAGGGGAGACCTATTGTTAGATGAGAGGTCAGTAGCCACCAAGACAGACAGGCGCGGAGAGCGTACCATCGCCCGATGGGGTAATCCGTTCCACCTGGAGAGAATCAGCCCCTGTAGAGCCTCGAGTAGAACGGAGCATATTCCACCATGGATCACCGAGTGGACAGACACGGGGCGCCTGCTGAGGCATCTGCGAACCCGCATCTGTAGCGAGGAGATCTTGTTTGGAGTTAGGAAGATCCTTTGCTGACGAGAATCCAGAAGGGCTCCCAAATTAACCATCCTCTGTGAGGGAACTTGGAAGGACTTTTCCCCAATTGATCAACCACCCGTGCGCTTGTAGACAAGCAATCATCAGTCGTAGGTGGTGATGAAGCACCTCTGGAGAACCTGCCAACAAGAGGAGGTTGTCCAGATATGGCAGAAGCCGGATACCCCGACTCCGCAGATGGGCCGTTATGACAGCCATAACTTTGGTAAAGACCCTTGGAGCCGTGGATAGGCTAAAGGGCAATGCCCAAATCTGGAAGTGTTGCAGAATAGCAAAACGCAGATAACACTGATGAGAAGGCGTTATGGGGACATGTAGGTATGCATCCTGAATGTCCAGTGATACCATGTAATCCCCAGGTTCCATAGCCAGTATGATGGATCGTAAGGTTTCCATCCTGAAACTGGGCACCCTGAGGAACTTGTTAAGAGATTTGAGGTTGAGGATAGGCCGATGGGACCCATTTGGCTTCTGAACCAGAAACAGAGTAGAATAATAAACAGTCCCTCGTTGAGATAGGGGAACTGGTACAATTACCCCTGCTTTCAGCAAGGACTGTATGGCTGTTCGCAGCTGAAAGGCCTTGTCCTCGTCCGAAGGAGGGCTTGTGCAGAAAAACTGGTGGGGAAGCCTTTGACTGAATCAGAGGGCATATTCCCCGAGAGACCACTTCTTTTACCCAAGCGTCCTTGGTGGTGTGACACCAGCACTCGGTGAACTGAAGAA
Organism: Taudactylus pleione; assembly: GCA_031769625.1. Classification (NCBI taxonomy): domain Eukaryota; kingdom Metazoa; phylum Chordata; class Amphibia; order Anura; family Myobatrachidae; genus Taudactylus; species Taudactylus pleione. The sequence continues at coordinate 185,446 of JAUIMM010000850.1, read as the reverse complement.
GTCGGCCTCCCTCAATGGGATCCCCCATCCTATCACGGAGAAGTGTTTATCCTCTGGTTTGGAAGTAGGGCATCTGGTGCTCCAGGCCTGTTTCTTAGGCTTGGCATTCGATTTGGCAGCTGACTGCCTAAGGAAAGACTGACCTTTGGGCTTTCCCTGGGAATGAAAGGAAGAGGTCCTAGACTTTGAGGGCGCAGATGCTGATGGCAGAAATACAGACTTAGATTTTGCCGATCTTGTCCAGGTCCGGGCCAAACAATATCTCCCCATTGTAGGGCAAGGCCTCCAGGCCCTTCTTAGAGTCAGCATCTGCCCTCCAGGAGCGCAGCCACAGGAAGCGTAGAGCAGACACAGCTGCAGTCGAGACTCTGGAGGTCAGTAGACTAGCACCCAAAGCAGCCACATCTCTAATGTGACCAACCATGGACCTCTAAGCCTCAGGAACCTCCACAAGGAAAGAGTCCTCCATAACATTAGCCCAACTCTCTAACACCTTGGCCATCCATGAGATAGCCATGGACGGACAGGCAACAGCTCCTGGGAGAGAGTAAATAGATTTCAGGCACGTCTCCACCTTCCTATCCATAGGAAGGAAGAAATGGAAGGCATTTGAAATGAAACAAACAAGATGCGCTTTAACTACAGATTTTCAGATTTCATTTGAGGATAATTACATCCAAATCAGGTAAACGGTGTAGGAATTACAATGGTTTCTATATGTGTCTCCCACTTTTTAAGGGGCCAAAAGTAATGGGACAAACTAAACAATGAGTTCTGAAGCATTTGACTGAATAGGAGCATATAATATTGCCCGAAAAACTTCAGAATTCATTCTGCTGCTTTTGTCAGCAGACACATCATCAATAAATACAAGGGAACCAGTTCCATTGGCAGCCATACATGCCCACGCCATGACACTACCACCACCATGCTTCACTGATGAGGTGGTATGTTTTGGATCATGAGCAGTTCCTTTCCTTCTCCATACTCTTCTCTTCCCATCACTCTGGTACAAGTTGATCTTTGTCTCATCTGTCCATAGGATGTTGTTCCAGAACTGTAATGGCTTTTTTAGATGTTGTTTGGCAAACTCTAATCTGGTCTTCCTGTTTTTGAGGCTCACCAATGGTTTACATCTTGTGGTGAACCCTCTATATTCACTCTTGTGAAGTCTTCTCTTGATTGTTGACTTTGACACATATACACCTACCTCCTGGAGAGTGTTCTTGATTTGGCCAACTGTTGTGAAGGGGTTTTTCTTCACCAGGGAAATAATTCTTCTGTCATCCACCACAGTTGTTTTCCGTGGTCTTCTGAGTCTTTTGGTGTTGCTGAGCTCTCTGGTGCGTTTTTTCTTTTTAAGAATGTTCCAAACAGTTGATTTGGCCACACCTAATGTGTATGCTATCTCTCTGATGGGTTTGTTTTGATTTTCCAGCTTAATGATGGCTTGCTTCACTGATAGTGACAGCTCTTTGGATCTCATATTGAGAGTTGACAGCAACTGATTCCAAATGCAAATGTCACACCTAGAATCAACTCCAGACCTTTTACCTGCTTAATTGATAATGAAATATCGAGGGAATAGCCCACACCTGTCCATGAAATAGCTTTTGAGTTGATAGTCCAATTACTTTTGGCCCCTTAAAAAGTGGGAGGCACATATAGAAACCATTGTAATTCCTACACCGTTCACCTAATTTGAATGTAATTACCCTCAAATTAAATCTGAAAGTCTGCAGTTAAAGCACATCTTGTTTGTTTCATTTCAAAGCCATTGTGGTGGTGAATAGAGGCCAAAATATGAAAATTGTCCCAATATTTATGCACCTGACACACACATATATATATATATATATATAAGGGAGCGCTACACAGGTCCTGACTGACACTAGGATTCCCTGCAGGGACCCGCTTTTCATTTATCCAATTTACTAGACCAAATAAAATATGGCACCATGCAGCACACAACCGTATGTGACAGACTTCACAAATATTACCATATATATATATATATATATATATATATATATATATATATATATATATATATATATTATATATGTGAGGTACAAGAACCACCTTAACTACACCTGCATTAGGGTAGATAGCAAAGGAAAGGGATAGATATAGTAGGGAAAAATAAACACTGACTGTCAGGGCTAGCATAAGTCACATTATGCAGAAAATATACTGCAATTTGGCACTATAATCAACTGCCCAGATTCAGTGTCTGGGAAGGCTATAGCGCTGCATACACTAACCCAAGGGAGAGGTATGCAGGGGGACTGGACCACGCACTATCCTGGAAGATCTGCTATGCACCATTCCAAGAAATTGGGCGCTGCGCTCTCTGAAGATAGTTACAAAATACTAATAAAATCATAAAATAAAATAGCTTAGGGGCTGCTAAGCAGCCCCCCTGCGTTAACGGTTACCCGACTCCGTCCGGGCACCAACTAAAACTGAGGTGCCTCTGGCTCGGGGTATAGGGAGGATGGACTGGTGCATCCTGGGAGCTGAAAGCTTCAACTGCGTGGTGCCCGGGATCCAGATCCATCACCTACACCCCAAGGTCTCCCTGTGGAGCCTATGGACCCTGAAGAACAAATATTGCGTAGTAGTAACCATGACAAACTAGTAACAGAGAAGCTAGAAGACAGAGCCAATATCAGAGTGTGACAAACTTTAATATGTTTTTGTATCTACATTCGTTGTTGAAAAATAGTAGACTCACCTTTTTGAGCAGTCGTGGAGCATCAACATCCAGCTTGCAACGTCTCTCCACAACATGAACTGCTCCATCTTCACTGATGTATTCATTCATGATATCACTGCCAACAAACATGGGGATGAGATGGCAAATGGGGAAACGACGTTCATACGCCTGCAGAATGGAGAGGGGAAAACCATGAGTAAGGTGTGCGGAATTACCATATCTTAGAGATACAGGTAAAAATTTGGGACAATACACACAGGGAGAAAACATTGGTGGTTCATAAGAATGTCAGCATATTGCCATGGTTCGGCATGTCATGGCATAACCATCAGGGAACCCATCTGTTCTGTAAGAAGATATGAAATAGTACAATCTTTGGCAACCATCTCCTTATGAAAGCAATATGCTACAAAATATACAGAAATTAAACACAGATGGCGTAATAGTTAGCATACTGCCTCAGAGCACTGAGGTTGTTGGTTCGATTCCGACCACGGCCCTACCTGTGTGGAGTTTGTATATTCTCCCTGTGCTTGCATGGGTTTCCTCCAGATACTCCGGTTTCCTCCCAAAAATATACTGGTAGGTTAATTGGCTCATAACAAAAATTTACCCTAGTGTGTGTGCGCACATGTGATAGGGAACATAGCTTATAAGCTCCACCGAGGCAGGAAGTGATGTGAATGACCAAATATCCTCTGGAGAGCACTGCAGAATATGCACGCTATATAAATTACTGGTAATAAATAAAACCGCAGTTTAATCCATCCACAACAGCATGTACATTTCTTCATACATCCTTTTCAAAGCTCTCCACTACCATAAAGGAAAAAAACTATTCAACACACCAGTTGACAAATAAGACATTTTAAAATTTATAAGTGTATATGCAAAATACCATAATATGACAACAGCCCAGATATGTAAAATATATTGCACTACGGTTTTATTCCTAATCAGTTTACCAGGTAAAAATAAAAATGCAATGAGATATCTTGTTTTAAAGTCCTGTTATTTACTACATTGCAACCTGCATCCTTTAATTATCAGCTATTTGAGACCCAAAAGGTGAAGAAGTGGTGCTGGACCCTGAAATGTTGATTCAATACACCAGTTTTTTACAATGATTAAGAGATGATTGGAGTGTCACCTTTATTTCTTTGATGTATTAGGGGACATATTCCCCAGAAGGGCACCTAAGCAAGGTAAAGCCAGGTTCCAGCTGCCTCCAGAGTGCTGGATTGTTGGATAGAGAAAATATAATATATATATATATATATATATATATATATATATATATATATATATATATATATATACACACACAGTACCAGTCAAAAGTTTGGACACACCTTCTCATTCAATGGTTTTTGTTTATTTAAATTCTTTTCAACATAGGTTAATACTGAAGACATCAAAACTATGAAAAAACATATATGGAATTAGGTTGTAAACAAAAAAAAGTGTTAAATTAAAATGTGTTTTATATTTTAGATTCCTTAAAGTAGCCCCCTTTTGAATTAATGACAGCTTTGCACACACTCTTGGCATTCTCTCAACCAGATTCATGAGGTAGTCTCCTGGAATGGTTTTGAATTAACAGGTGTGCCTTGTCAAGAGACAATCTGTGGAATTACCACTATTTGACTACTGTTGTAATCCATATTAATGGCACCAACCACTCAAGTCAGTAAAGAGAAACGACAGTCCATCATTACTTTAAGACATGAAGGTCAGCTGATGAGGATACATTCAAAGTTCTTCAAATTTTCCGCAAGTGCAGTTGCAAAAACCATCAAACGCTATGATGAAACTGGCTCTCATTAGGACCGCCCCAGGAAAGGAAGACCAAGAGTTACCTCTGCTGCAGAGGATATATTCATTAGAGTTACCTGCCTCAGAAACCACTACTTAACAGCACCTCAGATTAGAGACCACAAAGTCGTCAGACAAATCTCAACATCAACTGTTCAGAGGAGACTGCGTGAATCAGCCCTTCATGGTCATATTGCTGCGAAGAAGCCACTACTGAGGATGAACAACAAGAAGAGAATTGTTTGGGCCAAGAAAAATAAAAAATGGACATTAGACCAGTTGAAATCTGTACTTTGGTCTGATAAATCCAAATTTGAGATTTTTGGTTCCAACCGCCGTGTCTTTGTGAGACACAGAGAATAGTAAAAAAAAGTAATATGAATAGATTAAAACTTTTTATTTTTTTAGGTTTTAGAATATAAGGGGTAAGGTGTTATTTTTCAACCTCCAATAATATTTAAATACAACCAATAAATACAAACATACATAGAACTCAATATAGTTCACTGCCAATTTTTGTTAATACAGGCAAAAAGGCGATTGTTGTAAGTGATTAGATTCAACACATTATATACAGTATATCTATTACTGATCATTCAAAAAACATCCCGTTATTGAAAATAGTGGCAGAAAAACCTTCCTTCTAATTTTGAAAAAATATCAGATGAACATACAGTATCTACATAGATTCTAGTATACTTGGAGTATTTTGTCAGATGGTTTATCCTGCATACATACTGTTATAGGAGATCGTAGTACTAAATGGATACAATGATATCTTGCAACATGTTGCAAATGCAGTTGCTCAAGAGCTAGCAGAGAGCAAATTAGTACCAATATGTTGTAGCATGTTGCAATGCAGAAGCTCAAGAGCTGGTAGAAAGACAATTGTTATTCATGTAGCAAGAAAAAAAAAAACGAAAAACAAATCCCTACAGTTTGTTTTTTTCACTCAGTGGATAGTACATAGTCCTGCCGAAATAAATATATTACATGAAATTAATCAGCAGTAGAGATATACTTGGGTCTCAAAACTGGTAATGCAGAGTGCATTGTAGCAACTACCTAATAAAAGTGGTTACTACAATGCACTCTGCATTACCAGTTTTGAGACCCAAATATATCTCTACTGCTGATTAATTTCATGTAATATATTTATTTTACAACTGTAGGGATTTGTTTTTCTGTTTTTTTCTTGCTACATGAATAACAATTGTCTCTCTGCTAGCTCTTGAGCAACTGTATTTGCAACATGTTGCAAGATATTGGTACTAAATGGATACAATGATATCTCCTATAACAGTATGTATGCAGGATAAACCATCTGACAAAATACTCCTTCAAGTATACTAGAATCTATGTAGATATGTTAATCTGATATTTTATCAAAATTAGAAGAAAGGTTTTTTCTGGCATTATTTTCAATAACAAGGGAGAAAGAGAGGGAGGGGAGGAGGGGAGAGGGAGTCTAACCACTTACAACAATCGCCGTTTACCTGTATTAACAAAAAATGGCACTGAACTAGATTGATTTCTATGTTCGTTTGTAATTATTCATTGTATTTAAATATTATTGGAGCTTTTATATTTATTTAGAAAGCTTATAGACAAACTCCATTTTGACTTATTTACATTTGTAAGACTAATCGATATCTTGGAAAAAAAACAACAACAATGATCGTCTAATTCCCGGCAGTCATGCCCATGTATCAGATGAAGCCATGTAAAGCCCTAAGCAGCATACAACTCTCCAAGTCTTTCTTAATGTGGGTACACACCTGACAGATATATCTGTAGATGATGGTCGTTCATACACACTGAACGACTATCATCTACATGCTGCAGAAGGTCTGGCCGGACTGGGGGCAGGTAGGGGTAATCATACCGTCATTCCGGTTCCCCTGTAGTGCCTACACTAAACAATCAGCCGTTCAGTGTAGGCACCCTCCATCATTCCTGAACATGGCCAATCTTTCGTTATTGACAGATTGGCCTGCATATTCAGGCGATGGACAATGTCAGGAACGACCAGCAGGAGTGCGTATCGCTGGTCGCTTCCTACATTATAGTGCACGATTACGGAGTGATTGAACGATTACGATGTCGCAATTGTGCAATCGCTGAGTAAAAACTCCCAGTGTGTACGCACCTTTAGTCTTATAGGGACATAACTGAGCACTTGCACATTAGATTCTTTCCCAACCAAATAATCTAACAAACAAATAAGGGAGTAGCCAATTGAACAGCAATTAAAGTAGATAAGTAAGGACACAATTTTGTTGTCTGAATACATAGGAATGAAAATGTAGCCAAATAATTCACTGTGCCTCATAACTCAGTGATGTCGTTAGCTCAAAATATAAGGCAGACTCCAGTGTACAGTATGGTTAACAGGTACAGATAAACATCAAGATAAGATTACTTGACAGGGCATTTTGTGTGTTTATAGTCACTTTCACAAGTACAGTTTTATGGTGTGTAAAATAGGCCCATTTCCCAAGTACATATTGCAAAGTATTTAGACACTTAAGGTGTCCGCACACAATGTCATATTGTGCAATTAGTCTGATACTGCAGTATGAGTGAGAGCTAAAAGACAGCCACTTGAAATAGATTGCATTATTATTATAATTATGCTTATATTACTGGGCATCGTAGAAATTGTAGGGCTGTGTATGGTCATCTTCTGGCTGCAGTGATGAACTGAATGAAGCCACAAGCCATCCAGCTAATTGATAGTTCTCATTTGATTTAATCACCCACATGCCCAGCCAAGCTTACTGTAAAGAGGCAGGATCAGTCTGTGTATGACCACATTTATACAATTAAAATATTCTTACAATTTGGCTCCAACAGTTGAAAACAACAAAAAAACCACCCCCCACCGTCACATTTTCCCACAGTTTTCACATCCGACAAACCAGTTTCCTAGGGAAATTTTATTTTAAAAGCAATGGTAAAATACACTAATATGTCAGCGACATCTAAGCTCATGAGCTTAGATATCTAGAGCATTATAAAACTCAGAAAAACTGTTGGAAGGTTTAATCTAAACTCCTACAGAAGCAGAGGTTGCTTTACATAATGTTTGAAGCTATTATTAAGTGCGTTATTTATGTACAGTATATGTGGCATTATTGATCTCGCAAATTGATAACGCAATTTAAGAAAATTTAAATTTGCAAGTACCTAGGGTGACCTGAACCTTTCTATATAGTATTCTGTCTAGTGCACAAGTACTCCTCAATTTCTATTTGGACATTTTTTGGAGGTGAGGTTAGCTGTAACCCATTGGAACTGCTGTACACTTTGACTGTATGTTCTCTGAGGCTTTGAGCCTGTTAAAGCTAGATATCTTGGATGAAGGCATTTTACTTATATAAGTTACAAATAATGATCTGCCAATCTGATTGTATGCTATTGCGATTTATAATATTGCACCATAACTTGGGCTTGTCCTGTTCTGTATTCCAATAGAATAACTTTGGTGACCCTGCAGAAATTATCACACCATGAGGTTATGGAATATCATTAATACAAAGTTCTTACTTTAAGTATATTTATAATTTTACATAACTGTATATTGATGTTTAGTCTTATTTTTGACGTAATGTTCTAGCTCCCTTTATTTGTAGTTAAGCAACAGATAGAGGGATAGTGATTAGCCACTAGCTGCTCCCTCGGGAAGTGTCCCTACTTCCCTAACATAAGCATTTGCCCTTGAAAAAGTCCCAAGGAGGAACGAAACGCGTTGGAACACTATACCTTTCTGCATATGTTTTATGTCATTTGTACTGCAACCCTTGTTTATGGATAAATTTGTGTACTGATCCCTTTTTTTATATTAAATCATTTGCAAAGCAATCTAACTACATTCAGTGATTTTGCTGCACATATTGGACCCCTTACTCACATGCACTCAGCGAACTAGGACGCAGGGAGGATATGGACCAGCAGACACCATGGCTTGGTAAGTAAACTCAGCCTTACCTGTAACTGCATTATAGTGCCCGAAGCACCCTGATACTACGTTCCTTGTTCCCGAGGTGGTGATGGCTGTGACGGAGGTGGCATCTTTTGGCCAAAGTTTCGCACTGCATCCACACAAATTTCTGCCTAAAGTTTTTGCCTACCTGTTATCAATTTACTGTTAATTGACTAACCCATACGAGACTAACTTCACCCATTGTAGCCAACCCAGTAAAAACTGGTGGTTTTTTTTTGCCTGTCTGAACAGTGAAGACTTAGTTCTGAGACTTTAACTTCCAAATCCCCAAGTTATTGCCTACCTGAGATTGTCCCTGTTATTTACGCATGAGGATACGTAATGGATTAGAGATTTCAAGACGATTGAACTAATACACCATTAGAGGCCGTAATTTAACCCAACCATATATACTACATATTAGTTATATTCATCTATATATTCAAGTACCACAGAGCGGTTTTCCGCCTTCCTATCTGTACCAAGCAATGTAATGTACTGCCCCTGAAACTCATATTTCCCCTCACCCATAATACTGTAAGACAAAGGAAATCCAGCATGGGATAGTCATCGGTAGGGCCCTCTGGCCTAATGAAGATCCGGCTGCACATACAACGGAGAAGGAACTGACCTATACAACGTTGAGTATACACAGATCCCCTGCCTGTACCCAGTGATTTTATTCCCTAAAGGACTATTTGAATGTGCACTTATAAATTGTACTGCAGTGACCGTTGGAAGTCAGTGTATTCAGAATTGAAGCCTTGTGTTGTCGCCAATCGCGCCTGCGCATTGTAAGGGGCAGTGCTCTATTTCTTTGTGCAAATAAATCCTTTGGAACTCCAAGTAAGCTGACAAAACTTCACAATTATTTTACTTTAATAAGCCTTTTTCGGTTATACCATTTAAATACTACATTGTTTCAGCTTTCACAAGGCCGTATTCAATTAGAAGCGAAAAGCCGAGATCCGCAAAAAAGAATCGCCGATTGCGACTTTTCGCCAGTCGGAAACTTATCTCCATATTCAATTCCATCCACTTTTCGCGTACGCGGAAAGTCAATGCAATGTAATAGGCGAAAAAGATTCGCCTCTGAATAGCAGGAGAAAAGAAGTGCACAATTTTTACTTTTGCAAAGGTGGGGAAACCACTCAGAACCCTTGGTACAGCCACTCAAAGGTTAACTGTGTTAAAAAAAATCCCCCCCCCCCCAAAAAAAGGAGGACCACCCCAAAAAAGTACTTTGAATTTTGGGGCAAAAAAGCACAAAGTAGGGGGACAAATTCGCAAACTAGCAAAATAAAGTTCTGGGGGTGCTCTAAGAAGGGGTCAACTGTTTGGGGGATTACGGGTGCTTTTATGAGGGCAGAATTTCACTTTTGTTAATACTTCACTTTAGAGAAATTAAAAGATGCTTGCACCCATTTTCAGGTACCCCAAATTTGCCAGGACTACTTATTTTCAACAAAAAAATACTGCTTTATGCCATTCTTCACCACGCTAATTTGAGGCAATTGTAACGACATAAGTACCCCAAACAGTTTCATTAGGGCTAATCGGGCACTACTACATTGATCCCCAATGTTTCTGCATCTTTTTGGGGGGGTTCAGGCTGATCTCCCCGATTCTGACATCACTTTGCCTGTTCCGACATTGCGTGTCGACTTTTTCACGTCTTTTGGAATTGAATAGGGCGAATAGCGGGTACGTGCACGAAAAGTTTCTGCGGCTAAAATACAAGATGTAGGCAAAAAGTCCAGCATGCGAAAGTTTATCACAGGTGCGAATCTAACTGAATACGGCCCAAAGTGTGTGTATACCGCCCGTGCTCATACTACATAAAACATCTTACTCACCGCCATTCAGAGTAGGTGGGTAGTTCCAAGGTGCATTGAACATTTCTACAATACAAGCCACATACTCTAATTTGATTAATACCCTGTGAACAGCTGGGCCTTTTTGATATGTGGCAGTTTTATATTGAGAGAAATGAATATAAATGTTCAAAACCTCACTTAACCATTCGGAGATATTATGGACTGACTAGTCCCCAATGTCTAATGGTCAAGCACTGGAGATCTTCTTTCCAGCTAACGCGTGCCTGATTTAAAAAAAAAAAAAAAAAAGACACTGGTGTTTACAGATATTGTAAATCCACAGAAGAGAGAGACTGAAGATCCAGTAGACTTGAAAAAAGGCCTGCTTCATCATTACAGACACTATAGATCCTGGCAAAATAGTGATTATGGTGGAGCGCAGAGAGGTGATATTTCTGTTTTAGCTTGTTAAACTTTGGTCTCGGGAGGAATTAAAATTGAAATGCAGAACACGGCAAAAGGAAGCTGTAGTAAGCACACATTTTCCATATAGAACTTTCAATTATAAAATAAAATGGATTGGCTGTAGAGATGTGCACTGAAGGATACAACTTCAAATAATTATAGGGAATTACAGTACAATGCATATACTTCACACTGGCAGTCCGGTGGCACAGTGGTCAGCACTAGTGCCTCACCGAACTGGGGTCATGTATTCAATTCAGACAACAGTTTTATCTGTGTGGAGTTTGCATGTTACCTTCGCATGAGTGTTTTCCTCTGGGTACCCCACTTTCCTCACACACGCTAAAGGCATACTGGTAGAGAATATAGACTAAGCTATACAGGGGCAGGGACTGGTTAAATATGTCCCCCATACTATGTAATCAATATATAAATAATGGTCAATATATAATAAAGAGTCATCTGTATCACTGGCTAATGGAAATGAAGGGTAGCTAAGAATTGAAAGTGTTGTATTTCAAGAAAACCCAGGGCAGCAGAACAACAGCTGAGAATGTTTTTTCTTCTCATGGTTAATGTACTGTACACCTGCAGTTGTGCAAACAATAAAAGCAGTAATAGTCTATTTAGAACAGAGATTACTTTTATTTGAAATATACAAACTAGACCCTACTGAGAAGCTGACTAGGTGACTAAATTGGCTCACTTATTGAGGGCGATTCAATTCAGCGCGTTGTTAATAGCGCCGGGAAGGAGTTCAAGAAACTATTTAATTCAGCGCACTGTTAGGCCGACTAAAGGATTTCTCCTCATACCCTCCTGAGGTGCGAGCAGAAATCCAACAAAAGTGCTGGCCGCGTGGGTGTTTTCCAGCTCAGCGCGGCGCTAACAGCCTTGAGGCTGGCACTTTAAGGTGGGTACACACCTGACAGATATATCTGCAGATGATGGTCGTTCATACACACTGAATGGCCATCATCTACTTGTGCCCTTGGGTCCCAGCAGCCGGGACCTGGCAGCCGGTGGGCGGGTCCCGCCCCCCTCCTCGCGTCTGCCGCTCTGTGTGTACGGGCGGTCCACTTGCCGATGGACAGATATATCTGCAGACATAGCTGTCCATCGGTTGTGCAGCACAGCCAATGCGACCCATAATGGGGTCTATATTAGTATAAAATATTGGGAAAGGAATCTCCAACATCAGAGTACATTGTACTGGACCTTTCTGACAAAAACACACTGCAGGCGCATTTCAATTTTGAACGAAAAAATCAGCACATTACTATTACAGGTTGAGTCTCCCATATCCAAATATTCCGAAATACGGAATAATTTTGGCATGACTGAGATAATGAAACCTTTGATTTTTGAGGATTCAATATACACAAACTTTGTCTAAGGCCCAAATTATTACATATATTGTATAAACTTACCTTCAGGCTGTGTGTATAAGGTGTATATGAAACATAAATTAATTTCATTTCTGTACACAAACATTGCTTGACCCACAAAATTATTGAAAATATTGTATGAAATTACCTGCAGGCTGTGTGTATAAGGTGTATATAACACATACATGCATTCTGTGTGTATATTGGGGTCCCATTTCCAAGATATTTCATTATAATATGCAAATATTCCAAAATACGGAATATTCCGTTATCCAAAATACCCCTCGTCCCAAGCATTTTGGATATGGGAGACTCAACCACTATGTTGGAATGCAACAATGACATTGTATTACAAAGTACAAAAAGCAGTGTGCCCCCTCTGGTGTCATTTATGCATGAATTAGAATGATAATTAGTATCGTTTACATGTCGGATTATCCTATTATAGCTTTTATCGAGATTTTGATTTGACCCAAATTAGGCTCACATACAGTTCTGATAATACCATAGTACTGTGCAATGATGATGCCAGCACTCCTGACATCAGGTCCAGCATACAGTAGCCGATGTAACCAGAAGCAGCCCATTACTCATGCACTTCGTACTATGCTCAGTCGGCTTGTACGTCACTCTCTGCACTTATTCTCCTTGACTGAATTGGGTCACAGTGGGGGAACACAGCTGTGTTTGCTTGGGACACCAAGAATCAAGGAGGGGCCCAGGGTGAATGAAAGTCAGAAGGAAAACACTGACTTTATTTCAGGATATCACATAACAAAGTATGTATAAGTTGCAAATATTCCATTTTCAGATCTTAATTTTTACTATTAGATATATAAGCCATATTTTAAAGTTTTATTTTATAAACACATGGATTTAAGCTGGGTAGAGACCTAACAGATATATCTGCAGATGATGATTGTTCATACGCACTGAATAACCATCATGTCATCTGGCCGCGGGTCCTGCTGGCCTCCCCACGGTCTCTGCTCCAAGTGTGCGGGTGGTCGGCTGACCACCCATACACACACATCCGATGCCCAATATATCGGTCAGCCAACCACCTGTACACTTGCAGCAGAGGCCGCGGGTAGGAGGGACAGACGCAATAGGTCTGAACAACGCACACAAGATATACTGGTATATACTTGCCAAAGCACACAAGATATACTGGCCGATCAATTGATCGGCCAATATATCTGCCAGTATGTACCCGGCATTAAGGAGAAGTGTATTTTCACATCCTATGCACAACAGTCATAACCAAAGTAATTTTCATCAGGGACCTTGCAAAATAAGCAATACATTCGTCTGACAGTCTGAGTCTTTAGAAAAAAAAAAAGCTGTATATCAGCCATTAAAATGAATGGTTACAACTTTTAAATTATATTCACATTGTCAAACATATGAATCACATTTAGTTGCCCATCACGCGCCACATTTGGAAAGGACTGAAAAATAAACAGTGACATTCCCCTTTGAAGTTGGCAAGGATTAATTATAGAAATGTTTTATTAATTTAAGGTAATAGTATAGTTAAGTATTTATTTTAACAGTTGCTTGATACATTGGTGTATGTATATATGGATAGATAGAGAGAACAAGGAAGAGCTCGGCCATTTATATTCTGCTATGTGCAGTACTCAAGACTTTTCTGTGAGTTTACATTTCAATAATATTTTATAATCCACTACTCTATTTACACCCACTTGGCAAACTAATATAGGCTGAGATGTTTATTTTGACACACCTTAGTGGTTTCCATTCTTCAGCACTACTGCAACATTTATATATGAGCAATAACATCATGTCCGTCTGAATAACACCAGGATTCTTCCATAATGCTTGGTACGTGTATGACATTATGCCATCCATACATGCCTATTTGGTGACAGCTGTTCAGCTACTCCTGCATCACTACACAGTCAGTGCAGTCACAAGAAGCCAAAAGCTCTTATTTAGGAACGTGAACATTTCTTATTTTGCATCTCTGTAAGATGGGCAGTAGTCAGGACGCAAATGATGGGTTGTAGTATCCGTAAAGAAATGCTTTGTAATGATGGGTGCATGAACTATTGGTCTTATATTAAGAACGCTTTAGTAATAATCAGTGCCTATGAGATTTGGCTATAGTAGGGATTGAAGAGGGAAACACTATAGGCCTTTTTTATGGGACACAGAAGGGAAACTTTCTATATTAGTAATGCATGCAGGAAAGGATGTGTGGAAATATGGCCTGTTTACATTCTGTGGATGGAGAAAGATAGCAAGCGTATTACCACAGGGCCTAATTCAGCAGCGCACGCTACACAGATTCCATATGTTCAGGAGTCTGTGCAGGCGCCAGACCTGTTCTGTGCATGTGAAGAATGGTCTGCGAGCCCGCACGTAAACTGGCAGCAGACTATCAGTGATTGACAGTCTGCTGCTGTTTGGGGGTGGGGAGGGGGAGCAATGCCTTCCGTTTCACCGCAGCCGGCCAATGGTACACAGATTATCCGATGCTGCGTTGAACAACGCAGCTCGGGTAAGTAATGCACAGTAGGCGTGATGCCTCATGCTGCATTACCATATCTGCAAAGATCGCAACTGCAAAGCTGCCTGCGTGCATACATCATATATCTATAGCCTGCGTGCAGCTTTGCAATTACAATCCATGCAGAATCAGGCCCACAGAGTTAACCGTGAAAGATCCTCCTTCATTGTAAAAATATGCAAACGCCCATAGATCACCGCGAAAGGGGGTCAACAGCCAAAGCCCTGCCTCCATTAGCATTGGGCAGTCAGATTAAATCAAATGGACTGATGGAGCAGCACTGCAGAGTTTGAGTTCTTCTACAGTCACACCTCTATAAGTTGCAAGCACACTTAGGGATATATTTACTAAAATGCGGGTTTTTAGAGGTGGAGTTGTTGCCCATAGCAACCAGATTCTAGCTATTATCTTCTAGAAGGTGCTAGATAAAGAAGTAGAATCCAATTGGTTGCTATGGGCAACAACTCCACTTCAAGATACCGGCACTTTAGTACATATAACCCCTATCCTGGGTTTAAACATGGATGTCTGGTATGCGCTCTTGCATTAACCCAAAGACCATCCAAAGAAATACCAAAGCCTTTTCCGCAAGAATTAAAGGAGAGGGCCTAACAACAAGCCTTTTTCCTGGACTAGGCAAAACAAACAAATCAGTGTTAAAAAGCAAAAAAACAAAATAAAAAACACATTTTCAGGGGGGGTTGTTTCTTTGTTTCCGTAGGTTTAAACCAGTGTGTTTTCTTTTTTGCATTAATGTACTTAAAAAAAAAAAAAAAAAAAAATGAATCCTACTTATTATATTAATACTGTGAAACATTGGTATAAACCTTAGACAACCGTGTTATGATGCTTTTTAGCCGGGGTTGGAAAAATAAACTTGGGAAAAATGTGGACTATAAAATGGACTGACAACAAGAGAGGTTGATTTCTCAGCAATTCTCCTGCACAGCAGAGTTACAACTTCTGTCTGACTCCTCCGATGTGAAGTCTGCAGATTGTGCTGGCTAGGAATTGAGCTGGCAATTCCTGCTGGACTGGGTCTATAAGCCATAGTGGTTGGGCTACTGGAATTTCTGGGTAGACCAGAGGAGGCTCAGCTGAGCATCTAGCAGGGGAATGATCACAAAGTTTGTGGGCCACAGTGAAGCTAGCAGTCACCGTATTCAGGGTGAATAGGCAAGGACCATGTGTGTGTATTTGTATTCCCTGCATATTTTTAGACATTACATTTATCATCAATGCATTTTTCAATAGCCAAATTCCTTCTCCAGCAGTGATACAAAAGGAGGAGTATTAGGCGCTTGGTTAAGTGTCTAAATAATTTATGTATATAAGTAAATTTAACAGAACAAAAATAACCATATAAAAAGCACACACCTGGGACCAGTCAAGATAGCTCATAAAATCAATTGCAGTCAGTTGCAGAAACAAAGCATAGCAACATAACGGAACAGACTGATTGACAACAAAACTAGCAGTAACTTTATTAAACCTGCTCCTGAACTCCATGCTTCACGGACTAGTTATATAGCTGGACTTCGTAATCAGGTGGCATCACTACCATCAAATTGAATAACAGCCAAGAGAGGAAACCAATTTACTGGCATCTCGGAACTTTGAAGTACTGCTTGCAATAAAGCATCGGCTATCTGCAGAACTCACATCTGACACCAGTGCCACACACCTCGGACCCATCAATGAGCCAGGTATACCGATCCGAAGATTAGGTTAACCACTGGACTCCATACCAGCCAGGATAGAGGCTTATTCAACTGGTGCAAGCCTACTGAAGGTATTATATCTAAATTAGTCAGCTACATACCAGCCTATTTAGTATTTGCAGTTGCCCACATGAATTTATATAATGAACTCTGTTTCCGACACTTATAATAGGAGAAACTGGCTATCATATTTTATAAACCAGTGGAACCTTTGATAATTTGTATCCGGAATATGTACTTCACTTTAATAAATTGTGACTACTACTGCAACTAAGTGACAAGTCCTAATATTACTGTCTAAATAGCAACTATTCAACCAGTTCTATTAAGAGACTTTTTTGAACATACGATTTAAAATCTTTTGTGCCATCAACATCGATGCATTGAACACTCAAGCTGCCTATGTTTTTACAGATCTTTTTTATGGTATAGTCATGTGGTATTCTAGTAATGTGTGTTTCTGTGTAGCTTAATAAATTGGTAAGAGTTGTTTAATATACTGCGGTTCAGTGGGAAATCAATTTACCAGCGCATTCTTTCCTTTTATCCTTTGCAAATTTCTCCTTAATTACAACTGCTGCAGGTGATAACCCAAGTAATTATTAGAAGATGATAATATTTAACGCTAGATACCAATTTGAGCATTTCTAGTTGTGCAATATATTAAATACACGGTTAGTAAAGTCACCGGCAAATTGTAATAGTCTAAATAGGATACAGTCTAAACAATAGAGAGAAATGGATTCCCTCCAGAATAGATCATATGACAACTTGCAATATTATGAAATATGAAAATCATCTAAACTTGCCAGGGAATGGCACCTCAAAATGAAGCTCACCACTTCTATGAGAAAATAATACTGGTGCATCGCTCGAGATGGTTATGGATACGTCATCGGTAAAAGCTGGCAGCTGAGAGGTCTGGTAAGGGCCATGAACTAAAAAGCAGTGGGTGGCCAGATAATGTGGAGTGTCTGAAAGCATGGTCCCCACTGACAGTGATAGTCTCGGGTAACTGTGGCAGCCATTCTTAGGCTGGGCTTAAGTCCTCTGCAATAAGGTTGGGAGCATGGAGAGAGTATTGTATATTCACAAGACTTTGTCTTGGTTTATTGAAAAACAACAGTTGGCTGTCCTCTGGGCTTTTGTGCTTTTGGATGGCATTTCAGTGCTTTCTCAAGTGCACCCTACAGAATAAGTTTTTAGCGATACACCTAAATTGATTCCCTCAATGACCAGATGACGTGAGTTGTGTTTTTTCTACTACAACCTACATATACTGCAATCATAAATACAAACATGATAAATATGTTTTATTAAAAGAACTACAGAACAAGTATGTGTAATCCCCATATATGGAAAATAAATGTAAAATCCCCAAAACTACAGCTTTTGGTCCCCTTGTATTGCCCACAATAAACTGCCCTTGCACACACCTGCCAAGTAAGTGGCATAGGGCCGGACTCAGAATTGCACGCTACTGTGACAAGCTGTGCAATAATATGCTAATACCGCAGGAGGGGGTCTTGTGTAATTAGACAAAGACGCAGCATCGGATCACACTGAGTGAACATCGATCATCTGAGTAACCTATAGTTGCGTACAAGGTTCTTACAGCAGCATACACTGGCTTCAGCAAGCCCAGAGAATGAGGCAGACAATCAGACTGCGGCATCCAGGCACTGTGAGTGAGCTCACAGGAGATCTGCACATGCACAGTACAGATCCTGCGCATGCAGAGATCTTCAAACATTGTAGCTGTGTGCAAACCATCAGGTTTGCGTACAACTCTGAATCAGGCCCATAGCTAGATATTATATTATATTATTCTCGCTCTATATAATATATCTATATAAATTGGAGGACTGATTGCCAAGTACCACGTGCTGACTGCTGTGTCCTAGAACATTCTGTGATGCTGTATGTTGGACCTAGCAGACTGGAGTCATAACAGATCCACTCTAAATAGGTTTTCATAGTTAGTTAAAATGATATCTAAGAGGATATTCTAATTTTATTGTATTGTGTAGAAAATGTATTGCAGAGTGAGATATTGGCCAGGATGGTATAATTAAATGAAGGTCACTCATTCTTTACGCTGTACAAAGTAATAAACAACTCGTTTTGACCCTAGTTTTCCAGGTTATCCTGGATTACAGAAAAAAAAAAAAAAAAGAAAGGACAGAGTAGACATTGTACACTTATTGCTCCAGCAGAAAATGGAAACTCGAGACAAAGGTGAAATGAAAAATAACAGGTTTGTGCTTAAATAAAGTAACCATATAATCAAGCAGTGATGTATCTGAAAATGTATGTTTAACACAAAGCACTGGGAGTTACCACACTATACAAAAAATAAATACACATAGGAAAATGAAAACTGATAACACCTCCATTGTGTGAAAGTGAAGTAATGTTGGGTACACACTGGTCGATATATCGGCCATTCAATTGAAAGGCCGATATATCGAGTGCGTGTTGGCAATTGTGTACAGACAATAAGGGCCAAATGTAATGGGTGAGAGTTTAGAAAATGTGAGAGTTTAGCAGTAAACTCTCACATTGGTCAAAATTTAACTTCAAAATGTGAAAACATCTGGGTGAGAGTTTAATTCGTGAGAGTTTTTGAGTCTAAAAACATGCGAGTTTGCATAATCTCTGACTATTACATTGGCAGAGTTTAAAAACTGACAGTTTACTGCTAAACTCACATTTTCTAACCTCTCACCCTATTACATTTGGCCCCTGGTCTGTGAACGACGTCATTCACAGACATATCACGTCTACTGTGCAGCACAGTCTATGCCCAAAATATCTGCGGATATCTCGGCACGTCGTGAGGTGTATACGGGTGCTCAGCTGACTGCCCGTAGGCTTGCTGCAGCAGCCGCCAGTGACGGACAGCCCAGTTGTGACGTCAGTCACGACACATCAAGCTGACTATTAGCAAGTGTGTATGCATAGTCAAATAGGATGGCTGATCGGTCTGATGGCCGATCCGTCGTCCAAGTGTGTATCCCAGCTTTAGGAATAGCATATTCTCACACAAAGCATATACAGAATGAAATAGGTCAGTCTGTAATTGCAGAACAGAGTGTATTCTATCAGGGACACTGCTTAAAATAACTGAAAAACCAGCATAAATGGTTACCAAATATCTTTATTTCTGTTAGCCAGGTGGTCTTATAATGTTGCTTCTGACTGGAGGAGCTCTTTAGTGTAGGCCTCTCCAACATGTGGCTCTCCAGTTGTTGTTCCAATATGCTTTACCAGCTGATTGGTGGGAGGGTACGCTGGAACTTGTAGTTTCACAAAAGCTGGAGAGCCACAGGTTGGCCAAGCCTGCTTTAGTGGTTTGAGCTACTGCAAAACCTAGCCTACGATTTTCAAGTCACTCCATCTAGAGTTAGGGCTACCCTTGCATCTGACAAGTTACATTTAACTCAGACAAAGGGCTCAATTCAATTCAGCACAATGCTGAATAGCCCCAGGAGGGAGCTCCCAGAGCTATTCATTTAAGCTCACTGCTTGGACCCTCTTCAAGGATGCGAGGATAAAAACGACAAAAGTGCCGTCCGCGAGGCTGCTTTCCTGCTTAGCGCAGCAGTAATAGCCTCGCGCCAGACACTTTAGTCGGAGAATGTCGGTTCTCGTGACTAAACACCCAGTTTAATTTGCGAGAAGCGGCATTCTCCGACTTAACTGGCAACTGTCGGACCAAACTGCGTGCTGAATTGAATAGCTCAGGGAGCTCCCTCCTGTGGCTATTCAGCATCACACTGAATCGAATTGAACCTAAAGTTCCTAGTGAATTCACAATTTTGAGGTGGAATGGTTAAGCCCACAAATATAAGGGGTACTTTAATCAGGGAATCAAAACAAAAAGTGCATCACGAAGGTAGTAAAGAAAAATACAATAAAAGATTTATTCACATGGCACAAAGTGAGGGCTCGGGGAAAAGAATATATTATATATTGTGATAGGATCACTGGTAAAGTGGTCTGTGGCAGGGACATTTATCCCAGATTCCTGTCCTATGTGTTTAAAATCCCCAGGAGAAAGTCTGCAGTGTAGCAGGCTTGAGTTTCGGCTTTTTGAAAAGCCGGTTTGGGACCTGGGGGTTGTGGGTGAGAGGAGAGGGAGGGCTCCACCCACGGCCACTCCAGGTTTTGGCTCTCGCAGCCTGGTAACAGGCTTGATTGGGTTTCCACCTGAGAGTGGCCAATATAAGCCTAGTGTTTTGAGGGCTAATTGCCTCACCTGGGAGAGCAGACAGGGAGTTTGCTCAGAGACACTTGAAAACCTATCTGTAAGTGTTGTGCTGTGCCTTGGTTGCTGGTGAGGGCATTAGGCCCTGCCAGGTTCTGGTAGTGAGGGAACTACCTGTGAAGTTAGTGCCCCGACAGGGCTAGGTTTTGTGTTTATGTTTTCTTTAGGTTATTTCTGACATTGTACAATAAAGACTGGCGCCGACCAGCTTGTACTTGCATCCAGACTGGTGTGCTGCTTCCCTGCTGCTGTGTGTGTGTGTGTGTGTGTAAGGAAGGAGTCCTCTACCCAGGAGAGGGACCCCCTAACCTAACTGTGTCACAATATATATATATATATATATATATATATCTACAATGTGATCATCAATGCTAACTTTGTGAAACTAAAACTCTCCTAGAACTCTAAACAGGACAAATACTGAATGCAAAACATGTAACTCGTATACTATGCTGTAAACGCTTTGCGATGAGGGGGTTAAACGGCCAGCTAACTTTCCATACAATGCAGCTCTGCTAGTAAACAGTATCTCACAATAGAGCTCTCTCAGAGGAGACCCAATTCAGGAAACCAAATTATTCCGCTTCTGTTATCATAAGCGCAGTTCCCATCAGCCAGACCCACCCAACAACTTCCTAGTCTGATGAAGAAAAAATATAGTATAACAAAGTGAACACAAAACTCATACATACGGTTCACAAATTCTGAGGCATAAGCCAAACGAAAATACATACATTTTATTTATTACGTGTAAGACGAGCATAAGGGGTCATATACAAGCTTGCACCGTGCATATAAAACAATCAGCTTTGCTTGGTCCAGCTATTGTAAACAGATGAAAACCAAGGTAGGTCGGATTGGTTTTTGCGTTGCACAAGCTTGCAGGTATTTAGCAAATAACTCCCACTGTATTCAAAGTATTCCATTCAGAAAAAGCTAGATAATATTAACCCAATGTCATTACATTGGCATGAGTAGAAGAAGACAACCAATTTAGGTGCATGCCATACTCCGAGTCTACCAGCACACTAGTGATAAGGATCTTGTATGCTTCAACTATATAATATACAAATAAATATGATGTAAATGCTTAAAGCCAATCACTGTAAAATTAATTTTTATGTCGTTCAACTGCTATGAATACATTTATTGTCAACTTTATAAAAGAAGGTTCAAATCTTTAAAAAAAATAAGCAACAATTAAAAAAGGAACCATGGAGAGAAACAAAAAGACATTTAAAGTTTCTTTTATTTAGCAGTTATGCCAAGCATCCGACCCAATTTTAGCAGTCATGTGGGCTAGGTCATCATAAACTGTGCGTGTTCTGGCTCATAGGAAGCACAGATGTAGCCGTTTTCAGAACACCCTGTTCTTGGGAGTGCGTGCATACCAGCTGACACACACAAGATATAAACCCAGCCTCCCACATTCCATTTACTCAACGACCTAAACACATTTTCAAATTGTGAAAAATTTCTGATCATCATTATGAAAGACTGCAGATATTCAAGTTATGTTTAATAAGGAGCGCTCAGGAATTCCATTTAATGAAAACTGCCCAACTAAGAATTTGCACAACATCTTGGTATGCACTGTGCAGATCATTTTGCAGGTGAAAATAATGCTACAATCCTCGTAGTGACTATCTGATCACAGCTATATTTAGCTCAGTCTATACTTTCTTCAATGGGATCGTGAGGCTGGACATCGACCTCCCAATCCAACAGTTGCAGGAGCATTTGAAGCAATTTATCGGCTAACGCTCCTGCATATGCTAGGCATATACTGTCAGATAAAATGTCAGGCAGGACAACAGACATTTTATATGAAAAACTGAAAACCATCATATAGCAAGATATATCACAGTGTATGGCTACGATATCGCCTTTCCTTCCCTGGGGAGGAAATATTTCTCCATTCCTGTCCTGTCCTGTGAAGGAACAGGTGAATGTCGGACGATCTATCGGACATGCGGGACGATTTTGCATGTCCAACAGACCGATAATTACTGATAGTTTGCTGCAATACACTGTTCAATTATCAGGCCGATCAAGTGATTATCAGCTGAAATGGCCGATACTTGGACCATGAATGCCCATCCATACAAACCTATGCAATTATCAGGCAAAACAGTCGATATCAGGTTATCGGCCAGAACATTGCATAGGTGTGTACCCAGCTTTAGGCTGATGATTAACACATTGCCATGTGTTGAAACTCAAATTGATAAACCTGTATAACAACCGGCGCTGACTTTGAGAATGAGAACTAGAGCAAAACTGGATTAATCACATTGTACACGGTGCAATGGGAACTTTTAGAATACAAAAATTATATATATATATATATGTAGTTCGTAAATTATAAATGTGAAAAAAAAGTTTGTTCAGTAACCTGAAAACTACAATGGAATCACCTAGGTTTACAAGTAGTCTAAAGTAAAGTGTATTCCACATAACTAGGCAGACAAAATTATTTTGTATTTCATTATCAAAACTGGTTAAACCACCAATTTGGGCAAACATTAGCACATGGGCAACAATGACTGTAGAAAACACTCATTTGCAGACTTAGCAATCGTAGTGTTCATTCTGATTGGGTCTCCATTAGTTTATTTGGCTAACTTACTAAGTGGACAGACCTACCGTATATACTAGAGTATAAGCAGAGTTTTTCAGCACATTTTTTTGTGCTGAAAAAGTACCCCCTCGGCTTATACTCGAGTGAAGTGTAGCGCTGACAGGACGGAGTTCGGTCAGCGCTACACAGCACAAACACACAGCCGCCGGAGCCGGCAGCTGTGTGTTTGCTGTAATCAGCAGCCGCTGAGAGTCTGTCAGACTCTCATCGGCTGCTGCTGCTCCCACTGCGGGAGCAATCTTCGGGCTCCCGCAGTGGGTAATGGGAGAGACGTCATGAGTAATGACGTCTCTCCCATTTTTTTATTCTTATTATGTCTCTCTCTACTGGTGGGGGGGGGGGGGGGGGAGAAGACTAATGGGGGCACTACCAGGGGGCAATTACTACAGGGGTCACTACCAGGGGGCGATTACTACAGGGGGCACTAAAAGGGGGGGGGATTACCACTGGGGGAACTACCAGGGGGGGGGGGGAGAGATTACTACTGGGGGCACTAAAAGGGGGGATTACCACTGGGGGCACTACCAGGGGGGGATTACTACTGGAGGCACTGAAAGGGGGCATTACCACTGGGGGCACTACCAGGAGGGATTACTACTGGGGGCACAACCAGGGGGAATTAATACTGGGGGCACAACCAGGGGGAATTACTACTGGGGGCACTACCAGCTGCTGCCATTTCCCACCCTAGGCTTATACTCGAGTCAATAGGTTTTCCCAGTTTTTGTGGTAAAAGTAGGTACCTCGGCTTATATTCGGGTCGACTTATACTCGAGTATATACGGTATATAACTTGGCTGTATAAGTTTAGCAAGAAACTACCTTTCAGTATTCAGGTCAAAAAACGAATGTATTTGACAAAATTGAACTATGTTGAAATTCTTGAACATCCCTTGAAAGAACAAAAACAAAATCTGAAAAAGGCAGCAATATGACTCTTCTGGCTGCAATAATGTGAAGAAATTCGGGAAGGATAAGCATTGCACATTCATAAGAGCATGTTTTCAGACATTCTGGCATATTCTGGTCTACCGCCATTCAAATCTACATCCATGACCCAGGAGAAGCAATAGCAAGCAAAAAGGAGCAGGTGTATTTTGCTGGTTCTTTGTACAGTATTATGTATTAAAGGCACTTGAAGACAAAGGGCCTGATTCTGAGTCAGTTGCACATCTGCGGCCTAATGCAAATGCAGCTACAAAGCCCTTTCTAGTGTACATTTGTGTGACCAAATGATCAAGGATCGGTGCGCCCACTTTCAGGGGTATATTTAGTAAAGTGACAGTTTTTAGAAGTGGAGATGTTGAGCATAGCAACCAATGAGATTCTAGCTATTATCTTCTAGAAGGTGCTAGTTAAATGTTAAGTAGAATCTGGTTGTTATGGGCAACATCCCAACTTCTGAAAACGATCACTTTAGTAAATATACCCCATAGCGTCTATAGATGCTGAATTACCATCTGGTTCATCTTTAGATGCATCATTGGTCGCACCATCGAAACTTGCACCGGGTGCTGATTATCCGTCTGAATATGGCCTACTATGTGAGCGATTAAGCATCTGTGTACGGAAACCTTTCAGTAATAAGCCTGCTACACTCCAAAAACACCCATAAGACGAACCACCTCCAGTCACTGGTCAAGTACATTTTCAATGTATTTCTTTTTGGGTTCATCTAAAACCACAAATGCTACTCTGAAAGAACATAAATCGGGATACATGCGCAGTGAGACTTCGATGTATACACAGTAAAAACCAAAACTTTTTTTTTTTTTAAATCGCTCTACTCAATCACCGGCATTGCATTCAACTCAGATTGTTAGCAACATTTTGGGCCCGATTCAAGGTGGTCAGAGGAGATTTCAAGCCAATGAAGATACACCGATGAGCCATATTATTAAAACCACATGCCTAATGTTCAAGTCCCCCTCATGCTGCCAAAATAACTCTGACTCATCGAGGTATGGACTCCAACAACCTCTGGAGTTGTCCTGTGGTATCTGGCATCAAGACAGCAGCAAATCATTGAAGTCCCGTAAGTTATGAGGTTGGGCCTCTATGGCTAATTGTTTTTCCTGCACATCCCAAAGATGCTCGACCAGATTCAGATCTGGGAAATTGGGAGGCACCCAGTCAACACCTCTTTGTCATGTTGTTCAAACCATCCCTCAATAATTTTTGCAGAGAGGCAGGGCACATCGTCCTTAAGCCATGAAGGGGTGTACTTGGTCAGCAACAATGTTTAGGTAGGGTGTACATGTCAAAGTAACATCAACATGATTGCCAGGACCCAAGGTTTCCCAGCAAGACATTGCCCAGAGCCTCATACTGCCTCCGCCGGCATACCTTTGTCCCATAGTGCATCCTGGTGCCTTCTCTTTCCCAGGTAACCCAGCTGTCCACGTGATATAAAAGAAAACATGATTCAGACCAGGCAACCTTCTTCCATTGCTTCATGATAAAGTTCTGATGCTCATGAGCTCATTGTAGGTAGTTGGCAGTGGACAGGGGTCAGCATGGACACGCAGCACCATACACAGCAAGCTGCAGTGTGCTGTGTTAGGACACCTTCATATCATAGCCAACATAAAATTTTTCAGCAATATGTGCTAACCTTCGCTCCCCTCGTGCATCAGTGAGCCTTGGGCGCCCATGAGCCTGTCTCCGGTTGTCCTTGATTGGACCACTTTTGGTAGTTACTAACCACTGCATACCGGGACAACCGCACAAGAACTGCCGTTTTGATGATCCCCTGCCCAGTCGCCTAGCCATCACAATTTGGCCCTTGTCAAAGTTGATCAGATCCTTACGCTTGACCATTTTTCCTGCTTCCAACACATCAATTTCATGAAAGGAGTGTTCACTTGCTGCTTAATATACCACCCCCTTGACAGATGTAATATTATAATCAATGTTATTACCTTCACCTGTCAGTGGTTATAAAACGAGCTCTGGCCAAGTACAAGCATCAATATACATTTTTTGTCAACAGTACTGTTTTCCAAGTGAACGGTGTCCTTCGTTTTATCCTTTGTTCCCGAACATTAAATACAAATATTTCAGGTTTTCTATGATGTCAAGTAAAGAGTCTAACAGTAAAGTCAGTGGAAGAACAAGTCAGGCAGCCTGAACCATTTATACAGAGTTAAGGTGCTTACACACAAAGACGATTTAACTATAACGATGTTGTTATCATTAAATCATTTATAAAATCGTTCATCTTTTTAAGCTGAATGATAATCGTTCATGCGCGTTCACGTTTGTAGTTAATCATCCATTCTGACTGTCCAACAAACGATTTTCGTTCAGAAAATAGTTCATGTTGTGCAGAATGAACGATAAACGATTCCCATTCACTGTATGCATGATTAAAAAATGGTTCATCGTTTTTGAAAATCGTTCATTATTTTAGTAACCAACGATTTTTAGTTACCGATTTTCGTTCATTATTTCAAGTGAAAAAAAATCAAAGAAAATCGTTCACTAAAATCGTTGGTTATTAACATCGCTGTGTGTGTATGCAGCTTAAATGTTATTTTTGTCTCCACTTCGGTGCTCTTAGGGGTTACTATGTAGTCCACAGTTGTTATTATATACCATGAGTTAATTTATCTAATGGTTAAAAATTGTGTTCATCCACTGTATCTTAGTACCTGAAAAATGTTGTGTACCAGTTTGTGTACTCATCTAAAGGCGGGTATCCACTTTTAGATATACAAATGAGAGCACGATTACGACATTGCAATCGTGCACTCGTTTGTATATCTAGTGATGTGCCTAGACCGAACGTTCACTTGTTCAGTCCAGGCACATTCCTCATCCCCGCACATGCTGATCCTGACGAGATCGTCAGGTTGACCAGCATGTACGGGCAATGTCGGATGCGACCAGCGGGCAAGCGCATCGCTGGTCGCTTCCGACCAAAACATGCCCGATGCATGCGCGATTTGCAAGCGATTGCACGATAACAACGTCATTATCGTGCAATCGCTTGGTTAAATCGCTAACTAGATACCCCCCTTAAGAGCAGGGGGAAACACACAAAGAGAGACAAGTGGTGCAGAGATCTCAAGGTAAAAAGACAATTGTAATTTCATATATTACACTCACATGTTAAAAAAGTTACAAGTATATAAGCAGACCATCTGCTAATGTGGCCCAGGTTCACCCACAGCCGCTGAGATATTGTAACCGCAAGGATAAAAGACCAATTTCCGGATACATCGCTCGTCCAACTGGAGGTGGACCAACGGATGGAACGGTCACAAGGTCTGATATGTCAAGTCCGCAGCCACCGCTTAACGCAAAGGACTTGCATCCGAAACGTGTTAAGCGGTGGCTGCGGACATGAACCTGGGCCACATTAGCAGATTGTCTGCTTATAACTTTTTTTTTTTTTTTTTTTTAACATGTGAGTGTAATATATGAAATTAAATTGTCTTTTTACCTTGAGATCTCTGCACTACTGGTCTCTCTCTTTTTGGGTGTTTCCCCCTGCTCTTATAGGAGTACACAAAATTTTTCAGGTACTAAAATACAGTGTATGAACACATGGATTAACCATTGGATAAATTAACTCATGGTAAGAACTGTGGACTACATGGTAAACCCTAAGAGCGCCAAAGTAGAGACAATACAACCATTTACTCTGTATAAGTGCCATATTGTGGAAGCAAGGTAAAAAACAAGCGATATGGTAAGAACTTACCTTTGTTATCTCTGTTTCTACGAAGTCCATAGGGTCCACAGGGTTGAACTTAGGGGTATACGCAGTTAAAGCTTTGCTGCTCCCAGGATGCACTTGGGTCCGTCCTCCTCTATACCCCGCCCCCGAGCCACAGGCACCCCAGTTGGTAAGCAGCCAAGGCCGGAGGAGGAGACTAAACAGAGAGAAGGAAGACTGAAACACACAAGAAACCATACCCACAGAAATGGGAGACGGAAAACCGGTGACCAGCCACACAGCCCATTTGAAGCCAGGTGAGTCAGGGCGGCGCCCTGTGGACCCTATGGACTTCGTAGAAACAGAAATAACAAAGGTAAGTTCTTACCATATCTCTTGTTTTCTACTTCAGGGTCCATAGGGGGTCCACAGGGATGACCTTGGGGATGTCCCAAAGCAGTTCAACTAAGGGCGGGGACGCTCCTGTGCTGAAAGGAGTACCCGGCGCCCGAAGGATGCATCCTGAGAGGCGAAGGTGTCAAACGCATAGAACCTCAAAAATGTTTGAATTGAAGACCAAGTGGCCGCCTTACACAGCTAAACAGCGGAGGTGCCACATCTAGCAGCCCAAGAGGGACCCACAGAACGAGTGGAATGAGCCTTAACAGAGGCTGGCACAGGTAAACCCTCCTGTGCATAAGCCTCACAAATAACAGAACAAAGCCAACGGGCTAACGTTTGCTTGTTGGCAGGCCAACCCCTCTTGTGAAAACCGAAGAGGACAAACAATGAATCCGACTTCCTAACCGAAGCAGTCCGGTCCACATAGATTCTAAGTGCCCGGACTACATCTAAGGAAGCCTCACCAGCTGAAAGATCAGGTGACTGAAAAGCTGGCACAACAAGTTCCTGATTAATGTGGAACTTTGAGACCACTTTGGCCAAAAACTCAGGACGAGTGCGGAGCACCGCTCTGTCCTGGTGAAAAATCAGAAAAGTAGGGCGACAGGAAAGCGCCCCCAATTCTGACACCCTCCTGGCAGAAGAAATTGCCAGGAGAAAAACGGTCTTAAACGTCAGCCACTTGAGCTCCTCCGACTCAAGCGGCTCAAAAGGAGGACCCCGTAGTACCACTGCCAAGTCCCAAGGAGCCACCGGAGGCACGAAGGGAGGCTGGATCCTGAGAACACCTTGGAAAAAGGTGTGAACATCTGGCAGTGTAGCAATCCGTCGCTGAAACCACACGGACAAAGCAGACACATGAACCTTCAGAGAGGCCAGGCGTAAGCCAAGGTCCAAACCCGATTGAAGAAACTCCAAGATTCTGGAAACCCGGAACACCTGCGGATCATAGTTTCTGGATTCATACCACTGAAAATAAGTGCGCCACATCCTGTGGTAAATCCGTGCAGAAGCAGGCTTGCGTGCCCTAAGCATGGTACCAATGACTGAACTGGAGAAACCCCTAGACCTCAAGACGGCTGTCTCAAGAGCCACGCCGTCAGAGACAGCCGACCCAGATCTGGGTAAAGGCAGGGCCCTTGAGACAACAGGTCCAGACGCTGAGGGAGAAGGTACGGAGCGTCGATGGAGAGGCACCTCAGATCGAGTACCAAGGACGTCTGGGCCACGCTGGAGCTACCAGCACGAGCGTGCCGCCGTCCTGCTTGAATTTCCGCAGAACCCGAGGAAGCAGGGATATCGGAGGAAACAGATACGCCAGGTGAAACGTCCATTTCACCGACAGTGCGTCTACCAGACAGGCGCCTGCGTCTCTTGTCCTTGATCCGTAAACGGGCAACTTGTGATTGTGACGGGAGGCCATCAAGTCCAGCTCCGGCAGCCCCCACCTGTCCATGAGTAGCTGAAACACCTCTGGGTGAAGCGACCATTCCCCGGGATGCACGTCGTGACGGCTGAGGAAGTCCGCCTCCCAATTGAGGACTCCGGGAATGAAGACTGCCGAGATCGCTGGAATGTGACACTCCGCCCAAGCAAGAATGCGAGACACCTCCGACATTGCTGCCCGACTGCGAGTTCCTCCTTGGTGGTTGATGTACGCCACCGTGGTGGCGTTGTCGGACTGCACCTGAACCGCCCTTCCGTGAAGAGCGGGGCCGGACGACTGCAGGGCCCTGTATACTGCCCGGAGTTCCAGGATGTTGATGGGGAGAAGTGCTTCTTCCGCGGACCAACGACCCTGAAGCCATAATGAGCCGGTCACTGCCCCCCAACCCCGGAGACTGGCATCCGTCGTGAGCAGGACCCAGTCCGGGATCCAAAAGGGGCGCCCCTCGACCAGATGCGCTGTCTGAAGCCACCAAGCCAAAGACTGCCGAACCTCCGGGGACAACACCAGCATCTGAGAGCGGATCCGGTGAGGTAACCCGTTCCATTCCGATAGAATCAGCCCCTGCAGGGGTCGGGAATGGAACTGGGCAAATTCCACCATGTCGAATGTCGACACCATGGACCCCAGAACTCTCATAGGACCGACAGGCGGCGACTGCTCAGGCAACTGTATCCGCAGCTGCAGGGAGGAGACCTTCTCCGGAGTCAGGAAAATCCGTTGCTGACGAGAATCCAGCAGGGCTCCCAAATGAACCATCCGCTGTGATGGAATCAGGGAGGACTATTTCCAATTTATCAGCCACCCGTGTGCTTGCAGGCAAGCGATCGTCAGGTGGAGATGTTGAAGTACCACCTCCGGGGAGCTTGCCAGCAACAGGAGATCGTCCAGATACGGCAGCAGCCGTACATTCTGGTTCCGAAGATGTGCGGCCATGACCGCCATAATCTTCGTGAACACCCTCGGGGCCGTGGAGAGGCCAAAGGGTAGCGCCCGGAACTGAAAATGATGTTGAAGGATAGCGAACCTCAGATACCGCTGGTGCGAAGGTGCTATCGGAACATGGAGGTAGGCGTCCTGGATATCCAGGGACACCATGTAATCCCCCGGTTCCATCGCCAGAATGATGGAACGTAACGTTTCCATCCTGAACTTGGGAACTCTGAGGAATTTGTTCAGAGACTTCAAGTTGAGGATAGGGCGATGAGAACCATTGGGTTTCTGCACCAGAAACAGAGAAGAATAGTACCCCGTCCCTCGTTGTAATTGAGGAACGGGAACAATGACCCCTGCTTTCAGCAAGGACTCTATAGCTTCCTGAATCTGTAAAGTCTTGGTCGTATCCTGAGAAGGACTCGTGCAGAAAAACTGGTGCGGCGGTCTGTGCCGAAAAGACAGGGCGTACCCCTGGGAGACCACTTCTCGAACCCAGGCATCCGTGGTGGTATTGTGCCAGCACTGGGCAAATAGAAGAAGTCGGCCTCCCACTCTGGGGTCCCCCAGAGGGAGGCCCGTCCCATCAGGCAGAAGGTTTATCCTCCTGCTTGGAAGAAGGGCGCCTGGCACTCCAGGCCTGCTTCTTGGGCTTAGAAGCGGCCTTGGTCGCCGATTGCCTCGGGAAGGACTGA
The DNA here is from genome assembly GCA_031769625.1 of Taudactylus pleione. Lineage (NCBI taxonomy): Eukaryota > Metazoa > Chordata > Amphibia > Anura > Myobatrachidae > Taudactylus > Taudactylus pleione. The sequence goes on along the minus strand of JAUIMM010000850.1, from coordinate 153,949 downwards.
CCTTTGACCTTGCCCTGAACCCGAAAGGACCGAAAGGCAGAGCTCCGTACTTTGGTAGGTGCAGAAGCCGAAGGGAGGAAGGCTGATTTAGACTTAGCCAGAGTATCCACAATTTTGTCCAAGTCTGGACCAAAAAGCAACTCCCCATTAAAAGGTAAGGCCTCCAGTCACTTTTTGGAGTCTGCGTCAGCTCTCCAAGACCTCAGCCACAAGGACCGACGCGCCGACACAGCTGCAGCCGACACCCGAGAAGTCAGCAGGCTTGCATCTAACGATGCTTCCCCAATGTAGGAAGCCGCATCCCTCATTTGTCCTATCAACGCTCTCTGGATCTCCAGAGCATCTTCCGGAAAGGTATCCTCCAAAGCGTTGGCCCAGCTCTCGATGGCCTTAGCCACCCAAGAAATGGCCATGGACGGACGGGCAACCGCCCCCGAGAGAGAGTAGATAGACTTTAAACAAGTCTCCACTTTCCTGTCCGTGGGATCTTTCAGGGACGAGATCGACGGCAAAGGCAGCGTAGCGCTTTTAATTAAGCGGGTAACGTGGGAATCCACGGCAGGCGGAGTTTCCCACTTCCTGCAATGAGCCTCAGGAAAAGGATAGTTTGAAGCCAACTGTTTCTGCGGTTGGAACCTCTTGCTGGGCAACTGCCAGGCCCTTGCCATATGATCCGTTAACTGGTCAGACAGGGGAAAAACCGTCGAAGCTACCTTGGCCTTCTTAAAATTAGGGTACTTCGACCTGGGAGCCGGCGCATCCTCCTCTATATGAAGGATGGCCCGCACCGCCCTAACCAATGCCGGTACATTAATGGAGGACTTAGCCTCCACCTCCTGGGCCCCAGCATCCGAGTCAGAGTCTTCATGGATCTCCCGTCATCCGAAGACACGTCCGTGTCCGTAAACTGTGCCGCCAATGAAGCCGAAACGGTTCGCTTGGACGTCCTTGGTGGCAAATCACTGTGCAACATAGTTTGAAAGGCCGATGACGAAGCCGCCAGACTCTGAACAGAGCTGGAGAGGACATCCACCCAGGGAGGGGGTACCGTTTGAGGATACCCCTGAAACGGTACCATCGACTGTTGTGGTACCGTGGGAGATTGCACGTACACAGGCAAACCCGCATAAGGACCCACAGTCTGAGACCCGGGAGGAGACTGCACCAGACGCGTCACACCCGGGGAATGGGGGATGGTAGGCTGGGGCAACGCCCTAGAAGGGACCGCAGTCGGGACCGCCAGCCGGTCCGCGATCGACACCAGCACTTGTGTAAACATCGCCCACGGAGTATCCTGCGCCACTGGGGGTTTAGAGGGACCAGGTACCAGCTGGCACCGTCCGCACAGACCGTCCTGAGACAAATCCGCCCCGTCAACCCCTGCCGAACAGCGTCGGCAGGAAAACAACACAGGAGCCACGGAGCGCTCATTCTCCTCATCAGACATGACACAAAACTTTTGCAATAAAAAATGTATCACCGAAAAGAGGTAAGGCGTATAACACCTGCGCACTCCCAAGTATGCAACACAAACAGCCCACAATCTGGTACTGAGTAGCACACCGCAGTATGTGACGGACCTCACAAATACGTAGATCTATATAAGTGAGGTATACAGAAAGAACACCCCTCCCCCACGCACCTGCGGGCCGTAGGAGAAGGAAAGGGATAGGTAAATAGCTGACAGTAAGTAGAAAAAGCACAGACAGCAGCACTAGCAATAGTCACATACCATGCAGGAAGTTATACTCACTGCACCTTCCGCTACAAACAACCTCCCAGATTCAGTGTCTGGGAGGGCTATAGCGCTGCGAACACTATCCTTTGCAGGGGGAGAGGTACGCAGGGGAACTGGTCCACTGTATCCGCCTGGGAGCTCTGTGATGCTGCCTGGAAGATGGCCGCCGGAGAGCACTGAGGAGGAGTGGCCAGGAGATAACAGCCCAGCGACGCCAGCACACATGAGAGAAGGCGCGCTGGGCTGAGGGGAGGAGCCGCACAAGCAGGGAAGGCTGTCTCCCCTGCTAGTACTAAACCCCCGTGTCACGCGGGGTATTCCTGAAGAGGGGGAGCCCGCCGCCGCTACTAGCGCCGCCGGTCTGCCCCCAGAGACCGGCGGCTGAAAAACTGCATTTTCCCCCGCGTGCAGCGCGAAGCGCTACACGCGGCTTACCTGGCCCCGTAGAATCCGGCAGCAGTCAGTGGGAGCTCCCGGAGCCATGCTAGTACTGACTCCGGGGTCCCGCTGCGATCCCCAGATCAGTACTGGCGTCGCAGCGCCAGCGGGGCTGTTGGAGCGGCAGCATGGACGTCCAGATGGACAGTCTTATGCTGCCGCTCTGAAGATAGTAAAAAATAAAATAATAAAATCTTCTTTGCAAAAAAAAAATTCAATTAAAGCTTAGGGGCTGCTTATGCAGCCCCACTGCCCAGGGTGACCCGACTCCGGCCGGGCACCAACTAAAACTGAGGTGCCTGTGGCTCGGGGGCGGGGTATAGAGGAGGACGGACCCAAGTGCATCCTGGGAGCAGCAAAGCTTTAACTGCGTGGTGCCCGTGGATCCAGATCCAGCTATACCCCCAAGGTCAACCCCTGTGGACCGCCTATGGACCCTGAAGTAGAAACTTCCCGATTTTGGGGATTTATTGCAAACAAAATATCACCAAATTTTATATAAATACCCTGAACCATTTGCAAAGGCTATAAGATAAAAATGTTTGCCAGTTACGTAACAGGAGTATACACAATTACAAATATTTAAAATTCTGCGGGTATGGGACATTATCAGTATGTAATGGAGAACGAGTGCAAACGCAGGGCATAAGTCAATAAGAAGCACTTTGGATTGGTTTATCTCGTATTTTATGGATAATTTTATCATAATGAATGTATTCGATCGCTGCGTATAGATCATACTTATATACAATTGCTTGGGATAAGAAAAGGCAACTTGAAAACACAAAAGTAACCCGAACGCCCCACAGCAATATAAAAGAAAAAAAAAAAACCATTGTGTACGTAAACATATTCAACATCTATTTCTCTACCCATCACACAGACAGCACATCTGACACCTAAAGGTTCAGCATATATGAAAATCACATTAACAAAGCTGCAAGGGATTTTCATGGCAAATTATTACAGGAAAAAGCCTTGCAGTCTGAAAGCCAGCTGAAGAGCTTTGCAAATCTACTTTACTGGCTGCGTGCTGGATTTACATGACATCAAAGCAGGCAGATTTCAAACAGACCCTAAAGGCCTGTATTATTTTGAGCAGTGACAGATATAACCCCATTACAGTGGATACAGAAACCACCAAAGAGAAGTGCAGGAAAGCTAGGCATTCCCCCGAATATGCTCAGAATAAAATGTTAAGTACATATTACAACTTGATTACTATTACCCAGAAACACTGTCACAACAGAGCACATGTCCATGATGTAAGGACAGCTTTAATGCATACTACAGATATGACTTCATATTTTCTGCATCAACATTTGAATACTTACAGCCATAATTAATTCAAAGCCATGTTTATATACCCGGACGGGTGATTGGTACTTCTGCACCATGGTGACGGTATATTGTTGAACACTTTGGAAACCTGCAGGGGAGGGGGAATAAAAAGCTTTGATAAATACAGAAATTTATGAGGAGACTCAACTTTAATTATATAATCCATATAAACTGATAGAGGGTGCCCAATGTCCCAAAGACTAAACTAAGGACTGTGCTTGATAAAGTATTCTGCACACTGTTTGTGATACCAAAACAGCTGCCCCAATTCTTCCTAGCTGCTAGTCCCCTGCACTCAGCTAGAGAGAAGATCAGTCACACATGACACTGAGATACTACAGACCCCTCCATTAGCTTTTGTTAGAGTGTGTTTCCATCATGTAAACTATGTGAAGCATGCAGGAGGCCCCGTGTTCATCACACACATACCGGAGAGGGTAGTTCCAGGCCCTACTGGCACCACATCAGGTAATAAAGAGTAAGCATATTTGTTCTCCGATTTCTAGTAAAAGCGCATTACTATCTAAAAGCCTCTCCTGAGCAGTACAATCCCAGCTATAACCTTTTCTTCATAAATGTCAGGATTAGCTAGATCTAGATTGAACGAGTCATAACTCTAAGAAGAAAACTATTACAACCATTTCTTGGTTGGCAAAGCTGTGTGCGCACGCAGCCAGCCAATGTTTGCATTCTGCGCATGCTTCTAAGACTCAGTGAACGAACCGGCCACTGCGATTGGGTAGCGATCGCAGTGAGCATACAGAGTCTTCACACAGTGATTGACAGGAAGTGACCATTTGAGGGTGGTGGTCAGAGAAACCCAGGCGTGCCTGGGAGTTTAAACGCTGTTACAGGGCCGTGCATAATTAAGCCCCTGCAATAGCTTACGCTGGCAGAAGTGTAGATCGCGACAGGAAGTTTAGCAGTTTGTGCGGTAGGGTCAGGTCAACTACAGATGGTTCCGATGTTACCGATGATTTCGCTGAATTGCGGATGCATGTCATGGGAAGCGGGCGGCTTTATACAGTGGTGGGCGTCTTGGTATAGAGCTGCAGTTGCCATGTGATTGCATTCATTAGTATATTTTCGCAGCGAGCCTTGTGATCCCTCTTACCTCTATGTCTGTCTGTTATTACCCTGTTTTGTTCTATCAATGTTTCCAATTGTAAAGCGCAACGGAATATGCTGCGCTATATAAGAAACTGTTAGTAAATAAATAATAAAGTGTCTGCATGTCTTCATGGGACATAGGGCCTGATTCAGACCCGGTCGCTCTGACAGAGCGCTCGCTCTGAATCAGAGCCGGGTTTTTTTTTTTTGTTTGTTTGGTTTTTTTTTTTGAAGAACGGCCTCCTGGCCGCTCGCATAGCTGTGGGTGACCACCCACAGCTGCAGGGAGCGGCCACGATGATGGTCGCGATGATCAAGATCATCGTGACCATCGGGCTTGCGACGAGACCCTTGTGGTAGGGTCTCGTGGCCGCAAGCCCCAGAGAGATTTCGGCTCTAACAGAGCCGGAATCTCTCCACTGACATCACTCGTGATGTCAGTGGGGCTGCCCTCAAACGACAGGCGTTCTCATGAGAACGCCTCCGTTTGGGCAGCCACCCGCCCAGCCCGCCCACCAAAGGGGGCGAGCTGTCACTCAACATCGACAGCTCGCCCCTTTTGTTGCGAGACCCGGAGCGACGGAGTGCCCGTCGCTAGCCGGGTCTCGCGCATGCGCACGACGGATCCGGCTCCGTCGTGCGCATGCGCTGTGGGCCACCATCGACTCGGTTGCGAGCGCTCAGCGTTTGCGACCAGGTCTGAATCAGGCCCATAGTTCAACAAAGTAAGGCATAACATAACATATATTGTAGGAAAAGGTTACAGTAATGGAGCAGAGTTCAAAAGGACTTCTAACAACGGGCCAGAGTCGGATTTGTCCGCAAATCCAATGGTTCTGGGTCTGCGCAGGCACAGGCCTCATTCTGCACATGTGTAGAACAGGTCCTGCGTGATCACTCGCAATCCCCCCCCTCAGCCGCAGCAAGATTGACATGCTGCAGTGTTTGGGGGGTGGAGGGGGGCTTTGACTATTCTACGAAACAGGCAGCATGTCGCCCAGTTTTGTAGGCGTGCCGAGCACAGGGCCTGCATCGGAGAACGTAGACTTCCTGGACCCGGCAGAGGGATTCAAGCCGCCAGGCTGAGTAAGCTTCAGCTGACAGCGGACAAAGAGGTACTTTCCTCCCTAATATGCACATATGCTCTGGGAAATAAGTGCAAACTACGCATGACTTTTTAATGCGTTTTCCACACATTGCAGTTTTACTAATACAATCCACTATACTAGTAAGGAGTGTGGATGCATGAGAAATTGGGCTCTGCAGCTTTTATAAATTTAAAATTAACATCTTGGAATGCAGTAGCTGGAACACCACACTGAAAATTATTTGTCCCATGTTTAGTGCACTTAGCATTTATTAACAAGAATAAGATAGGTTTATAGAGACCGTACAGATAACTTGAACTAGAACAACCAGACACTATAGCACCCGCCGTGATGCTTACAAAAGTTGAAATTATATAAGTGTCTGACCATGAGAGGTTATTACTATGCTTGAAAGAGCTCCAAGATTCCCTATTCCCTACCTCCACAGTAAGACTGTATAGTACATTTTTAAAAGCCCGGAGAGCACAGGGAAGGCCAACAATGAGAAATTAACAAATGACAACTATGCAGCAGTGCATTTTCCAGTGACCTGGACCATATAATGAACTATTTCCAATGCGGTTAAAGCAAATATAAAAAATTTTATATCCATAAAAACTTTTTAGTGTAACAGTGGCAGCATTTTAGAGTGTTTAAGTCGTGATCTGTACATCCAAAGAGATAAAAAATTGTGCAGGTAGACTTATTAATGGTGGTACAAAGCAGTGGCTTTGTACCACCAAAGCGCAATGGAATTTGCAGCGCTATATAAGAAACTGTTAAATAATAAATAAATAATGGCTAAATTACACTTTGTACTGTAATGTGCTTACTACTGTACAGCTGCACATGTTTTACACCACAATGATCTGTCCACTCAGATGGTAGCATATATAGGTGGTACAACAGGAGCTGGCATCTACAAGGATTATTGTCATTTAGTTCCTGCAAATGAACTTGCTTCCTTTATGTCCTTCAATGTGTGTCAGTTATCAGACCTAGTTGCATTATTAATAATGCATGCTTAGTTATTAAAATAATGCTTGCAGACTATTGCCTCAAGAGATGTTCCAGATGTAAAACACACATGAAAGTCTTTGAAAATATATACTGTACAATTGATGCAAATTTAAGTCTCCTTTGAAACAATAAACAAATTTCCAAACTATTATATAATTTATTTACGAAATCTTTTAAACTTGGGAGAGTAAAAAAAATCTGACCTGATCGAGCTAAATTAGTTATATTTTTTAATTCACCATCCCCTAAATATAAAAGATCACCCATGAAAACCTTGACCTCAAAAATGACACAGACCAGTGTAATATAAAATTGACACATGTAATACACTAAATTGATGACCTAATGCCGCATACACACGGTCAGATTTCTTATCATATATGAACAATAACTATTGTAAAAATCGTTCAAATCTTTGACATGTTGGGCATGCATCGACCAACGATGGGCGTTCCCGCATGCGAGATAACGATATCTGACATCGACTGTGTTTGCAGTAAGATTTGGACGATTTCATTCATTTTAATTAATGTCAGAAATCGTTCATGGTTGACAAAATCGTTTAAATCGTTGTAGAAATTGTTCAATCGCTCATAGTTATCATTCAACGAAATCGATGAACTGACAAATCTGACAGTGTGTATGCAACATAATGGTGCATACACGTCAGATTTGATAAACGATTGAACGATTTGTACAACAATTTGAACGATTTCATCAACGATGAACGATTTCTGACAGTAATAAAATGAATGAAATAGTCAAAATCTGACTGCAAACACAGCCAATGTCAGAGATCGTTATCTGACATGCGGGAACGCGCATCGTACGTCGATGCATGCCCTACATGTCAAAGATATGAACAATTTTTACAATCGTTACCGTTCATATCTTATAACAAATCTGTGTGTATGCACCATTAGAGGTTGGGGAAGTGTAAGAAAAAAAAAAAAAGTGATAGTAGGCTGCAACTGGTGTCTTTTTTTTTTCTTCAATTAAATACTCTTTCCACCATGTATAATTCAAGCAGAACCAGCAATTACACCAACTTACTGGCAGTAATAAACAGAATGTGGACATACATACATATTACACACACACACACACACACACAAGAGCACTTGAAGCAGCATTTTTTCTGCATCACGAAGGAGGCCCAACAACAGCTGCCGATCGCAGATGCTAAGAATTCCGAGTTTGATGGCTTTGCTAAGTGCCACCAAACAGGAGAAGCAAATTGAGCCCATAAGATCATATTTTAAAGAGACAATGCTAATAAAACATTACACCAGAAATGAAGTTATATAAACACTTTACCTTAAAAAAACAAAAACTGCAGACTCCTGGCCTATATGGAAGCAAGGAACAGTGCAGGTTTCATGTAACACATCTGCAGAAAGAAAGCGGATAACATTAATTACAGTAAATTAGTCAGACAATGACAGATCTCATACACAACTGGTATAGTATGCAAACCAAAACGTGTCACATACCTAGTAACCTTCAATTGGGAGAGGTGTTTTTTTTTAGATTATAGACCACTGATAGGCAACAGGAGATCCTTTGAGCCTTCACTTGTGACCCTACCTCCATCCTGCTTTGTTGTTATAGTGTGTAGCACTTGTTTAAAATGGCTAGTATGTTATTACAGATTGGGGTCTTTCATTTATTAAATTCATTTTAATTATTAGTAAGATTTAGAGCAAGCTGTATCCCATCTGATGATTAGAGGGTCGATCAATGATAAAGTGTATCAAGTTACCTATCGCTGAAGTAGAAATTACATAGCAGTATATTTGCGGATTATGTTTTCACTAACAATAGTGTGGCTCTCCATTCCCATTAGACACATTCATCTTCAAAGAAGTATAATTACATTGATGTGGAATACCTTCTACATACGTCATGTATTGTTTTGTCCAAAGAACTGTGTAGAACTGTATTAGAGTGCACACAATGGACACTGTTGTAGAGATCTTTATGAATATCCACCCTGAGGTATTAGATTGTAAACTCATGGGTAGAGCTCTCTGTTGCTGTCTTCTTGTGTGCTCCCATCTAATCCCTGGGAATCCTTGTATCTTGCCTGTATATTGTTTATAACATTTGTGTATACTTTGTTATGTGCAATGTACAGTTTTATGCTTCCTGAATGTAAGGGTACTTTGGTGCAGCGGGCTCTTAAAATTTCTGGAGATCACACAAGTCAATGGCATGTAACTGCACCACCCTAGTTTCTAGCAAGCACAATGCGCTTGACATAGTGACCACTTCAGTGGAGAGTTTAAGGGGCATATGTATCAAAGCTTGATGCAAGATAAAATTGTGAAATATAGACCACCAACCAATCAGCTCCAAACTATCATTTCTTAGACACAGCCTGCAAAATGTAATTTAGAAGCTGATTGGTTGATGATATAGATCTCACAATTTTATCTCACATCAAGCTTTGATACATATGCCCGTAAATGTGTAAACCAGTGTAAAACCCTAAATGTGTGTGTAATGGTGCATACACACAGTCAGATATGTCAGATGAAGGATTTGATCAACGATTTTTGCCTGTATTAAAATGAATGGAATCGTCCAAATGTGACTGCAAACACATCAGATGTCAGATATCGTTATCTGACAAACGGGAACGCGCATCGTTCATCTGACAAACATGTCAGATTTTCCTTCAGATATGAACGATTTTTGCAATAGTTATTGTACAGATCTGAAGGAAAATTTGACCGTGTGTATGAACCATACGGCTATTGAATGCCGGATACAAGTTATATGGAGAGTATGAAGAATGAGAATCAGTAAACACAACTGTATAGCTCTAAAATAGTTATCTCCGCTTACAACACACTTCAAACTGGTGGTTTATATACTTCAGAGATTGTTACAAATTTAGCCTTCTTTGTTCCAAAACACAAATCACATTTAAAAGCTATGAATATTTCTACAAGACACAATAAGGAGTAGATTTAATAAAAAGTTCTGAAACAGAAATGTAGAATTGTTTGCCACAGCAACCAATCAGATTCTGTATCATTTTGTAGAATGCAATAATGGATAGCTAAAATCTAATTGGTTGCTATGGGCAAAACTATTAGTAAATCATCAATCCCCAAGACTGGTAAGATTCAATCATGTTAATCATATGACCTTTAAAGAAAGCAGTTTATAAGAAGACATGATGAACAAGGTAGACCCTACTAATACCCCTTTTCCACCTAAATTCTGGGTCTGACCCGGAGTTGGAACAAAGTTCCTATCCGGATCAGACCCGGAATTTTGCCGGCGCCGACTCGGGATATTCCCGAGTCAGCTCCGCTCACACCTCAGTCGGGTCTGCATAGACCCGGCTTTTGCGGAGTGAAAGTGGTCGCTTGGAGATGACGTCATCTCCAAGCGCCACTGAAGCCGGACCAATCGGCTGGCTAGCAGCGCACTCCAGGTCATCGTGACCCGGAGTGCGCTGTTCTCACAGCAGGGTTTCACGGGCTACGCCCGTGTTAAACCCTGCTAGTTACCTGGGTTGGATTGCCGGGTCACTCGACCCGGCGATCCAACTCTCTCCCCTTTTACACCAGGGAGCTGCCCGGGTTAACCCTTCAAAAACCTGGGTTTTAGCTCCGGTGTAAAAAGGGTTATTACTCAACCATTAAAAACCTCTGTGGTAGAATAACATAGTAGCAACATACAACTAAAAACATATCTTCAGAGGTTAATGCTTTTCAAGTGGTAACGGAAATACACAAAATCAGAGGTTCCCAAATGGGGTCCTAGAGGCTCCCCAACAGTTCAGGTTTTAGAGATATCCATGGTTGAGCACAGGTGACTTAATTAGTGCCTCAGTCAATTTAATTTAACACCTGTGCTCAACCATGGATATGAGTAAAACTTAACTGTTGGGGAGCCTTGAGGACCACGTTTGGGAACCTATGCACAAAACAATTATACTTGCTATTAATACATTCTTTACATAAAACATAGTTGCATTAACATTCACACTTCTGGGGAAAAAAACCCATTCTAAAACAAATTAAATTTGCATAAAGGGATTAGGCATAAAATGGGACCGAAACCACACAAAATGCATACAAAACTAAAACAGAGGTAAACAAAAAAATAAAAATAACACCTTATAAACAGGTTTACTTTCCCTTTAAATCAAAGTGTACAAAGAATAGCAAAAAAAAAAAAAAAAAAAAAGAGTAATCACTAATCAGGAGTCTATTACACAGACGATAGGGAGATCTATTTCACAGAGTTTGCATATTTTAATGCGGGGAAATGTATCACAAAAAGGTTGAAGTTAAACTGCAGCAACTTCCAGCTTTAGATGACTAGCTGGCTTGTGGGATACGGTCTTCCTTCCAAATGAGGGACACAGAACAGCGTTCCAGCCTTAGCAGTGCATAGAAGCAGCAAGAAAACAGCAACTTACTCTGAGATGAGCCAAACCAAATCATCCCCAGAAAATGACACCCATCATTAAATACCCTGTAACTCAGCATTTGCATTAGTCACATTACTGGGGGGCAAAGTTATTACCACCAAAGACTGTTCACACACCAGAACATTGTGGGGTGGCTGCTGCACTAAAGTTACTAATCACTGAGCTACCTGACACACAGACCCCACTCACTGCTGCTTCCCACCCCATCAGGTCAGCGTAGCTGTGCTACAAGCAGGGTAATAACACAGGGTAATACAGTAAACCCGGGTACATATAGTCCCACATACACACATGGAGGTGCAAATCCACACAGCACAAGCTGCACATCATTATAGACCCCAAAACACATATAGTCAATAATAACACAATGTACACACACACACGTCATCACACAGCTGCATGACAAGCCGGGGAGAATGCATCTTAGTGTACATATCACACAGCACTGGAGGTGTTACATAACACACAGGCGTTTCCGTACACAGCCGTATACTGAGGCCTCTTTTCATACGCACAGTACAAGTTAATTTCCTATAAGACCATGGCAGGGTCTCTCACCTTGACGGTTATGGGGTCCGGGTCCGGGTCCGCCGGGCTCCCGTCCCGTCGCTGTGACACCAGACACCGGCCACCGACAGCTTCCGACTGCGCAGGCGTCAGCCTGCCGGAGCGTGACGTCAATAATTAGATTCCTCTGCCCCGCCCCCTGATAGCCGCCGCTCACATTCCATGGATGGTCACATGGTTTCCGGGGTCCTCAGGATTACACGGAGGGAGGGGCAATCTACAACCGTTCGTGTTATGGCGCCGTTCCGTCGCAAGTTTATGATGTCACGTCTCACGAGTATGAAAGAGTACACTACATTTACTGAAGGGCATCTATCCGTTACCATTGATTGACTACTGACTGAGGGCCTGATTCAGCAAAGAACGCATTTGTTAATACACATGCAATCGGCCGATTGTTGTGTACTCTGCATGTGTATGCGGTGCGGGTGCGCGAACCAGCCATTGCGATCGCAGAGACTACGCAGATTACTACGCAGATGGTTGCTGCTATTTCCTATGTGGCTAAAGGACCTTTGTGACGTATCCACCACGTGACCGCTGCAGGAGGCTGAACCGCTACTGCGTTATCATCCACGTGGGCATAGAGGGGGAATAAATATTTGTGGCGAGCCACCGTGCCCGAAGCACGGCGAGAGTAGTGAGCCCGCGAGGGGACACTTTTGGTCCCCTGTTAGAATCCCCACCCCTCCCCCTTTCAGGTCGGGTCACGTGGGTGTGACATCACAGGTCCATCAGCGCTGTATAGTCTAGACCACAGGTTCTTAAACTCGGTCCTCAGGACCCCAAACAGTGCATGTTTTCCAGGTCTCCTCATAGAATCACAAGTTAAATAATTAGCTCCACCTGTGGACCTTTTAAAATGTGTCAGTGAGTAATGATTACACCTGTGCACCTGCTGGGTGACCTGCAAAACGTGAACTGTGTGGGTTCCTGACGACCGAGTTTGAGAACCACTGGTCTAGACCTAACCCTGTGTAGACCCATCACAGAGTGATTGACATGAAGTGCCGTTTGTGGGTGGTGAAGGGGGGTGGTCGGTATCAGGCGTGCCAGGGTGTTTGAACACTGTTGCAAGGGTGTGCATAAATTATCCACCACGACGGCATACGCAGTGTGATAGCGATGCAATGAAATTAGCAATTTCTGTGTAAGGTCAGAGCTTGTGCAAGTGTGCGTGAGGCTGCGATGGTACTTGATGTTACCGATGGTTTAGCAGTCTTGCTAAACATTACGGATGTGTGTAAAGTAAAGTGGGCGTCCTTATGTAGTGCAGTGGCGCCATTGCGATTGCAATGGATTAGCATACTATCGCAGTTGCACTGCCTGCATAATCAATATTTCATTTGCAGTTGCGTTCTGCAATGAATCAGGCCCTGAGTAGTTAGCAGACGTTTCAGACAGTCCTCCAATATGTGTGCTCCCTGCTTTCATAACACATGGATCACCCTGACCTGTTATATATCGGACATGTTTTTCAGTTGCCATACATCTTGTCGAAGGTTAGGTTGTTAAACATCACAGCTACCAGCCATATTCTTTAATGTAGTCCTTATTTGTGATATACGAGGGCTGATTGAAAAGTAATGAGACTGCTTTTTTTTTTATTCAGAATCGGATGACTCCACAGGATCTGAACATTTTTCTTTTTCAAAGTAGCATCCTTCACATTCAATGCATTGTTTGCAGCGTTTCTACAAAGATGTGCAGTAAACTGTTTTGTGACATCACTTTTAGTGTTGCAGCTGTGACATTTTTCACTTCATCATCTGTTGAGAACGTCTTTCTGTGCAGCTGTTTTTTTTAGGGTTAGGAATGCCCAGAAATCACAGGGCTCTAAGGGCCTGATTCAGACCCGCTCGCAAGCGGGTTGATGTTGGCCCAGTGCGCATGCGCACGACAGAGCCGGCTCCGTCGTGCGCATGTGCGAGACCCGGATAGCGACAGGCAAGCCGTCGCTCTGGGTCTTGTACCAAAGGGGGCGTGCTGTCTATGGTGAGTGATAGCTCGCCCCCTTTGGTGGGCGTGGCTGCCCAGACGGAGTAGTACCCATGGGAACGCCTACCGTCTGGGGCCGGCCCCACTGCCTTCGGCTCTGATAGAGCCGAAAGCACTCCAGGGCTTGCGGCAACGAGACCCTACCACAAGGGTCTTGTCGCAAGCCCGATGGTCTTGACCATCGCGACCATCTTCCTGGCCGCTCGCTATAGCTGTGGGTGGTCACCCACAACTATACGAGCGGCCAGGAGGCCGCTCTAAAAATTAAGAAAGACGGCCCTGATTCAGAGCGTCCGGCTCTGAATCAGGGCCTAAGTCCAGGAGGGTGTTCTAGTGCTGCCAATGCAACAGCAGCAACGTGGTTGGGCATTGTCTTGAAGCAAAAAACAATGTGCCTGATTAAGACCCGCTTGCTAGCAAGCGGCCACTCGTTGCAGACAATGTTCGCTAATGTGCGCATGTGTGTAGTTCGCAATGCACAAACTAGTACGAGCGATCGGATTATGCTCGCTCGCCCTGCAAAGACAGCCCAGTGGAATGAGTGACAGGAGAGGCTGTTTGTGGGTGGTAACGGGCAGGGCAGTAGTAACGGGGGAGTGGAGTTGTGGACGCAGGCGAGCTAGAGTGTTTCCACGCCATTTCTGGGGCATGCATAATTAACATGCAGTGTCATAGTACGTGTCAGCTGGTTGACAAATACGCTGAAGTGCTTGCGGTAGGGTACAGTCAACCGCAAGTGCTGCGGTCAGATCCGATGGTTGAATATATTTCCTGGAGATGACGTCCGCTAGTGGGCGGCTAAAGACTGGCTGATGGGCGTCTGTAAACACAAAGTGATCACTTGCCAAGACATAGTGGGCGTGCTAATGCCTTGCCGTGCGAGCGCCTGCCTTGACGTCACTTAACTGAATTTCCATACGCTGGGAGCGAGCGGTCGCATCCAGCGAGCGGGTCTGAATCAGGCCCTATGTGTGATGAGGTCATCAGTTTGACTGTCACTATGGCCCTGATTCAGAGCCGATCGCAAGCGCTGTGTCCTCGCAAGCGGCCCGATGTTTAGGCACTGCGCATGCGTCGCAACAGCAGCGACTGATGTCAGTAGTGGACTTCCTGCTCTGAGCAGGGAGTTCACTCGGCCTTGCTGCAGCATATACCCCTCCATAGGGTCTCGTTGCAAGGTCGATGGTTGTGATTATCGCGATAGTCTACTGGCCACTCGCACAAGCTGTGGGTGGTCTCCCACAGCTTTGCGAGCGGCCAGAGATCAGAAAAAAATAAAAAACCCACAATCCCAGCATGCGGGCAGCGGCAAGGAGCGGCTCTGAATCAGGGCCTATGATTATGAGTATGTGGACCTGGCAATGCCGGCACTGGGATGTTGACATGGGTGTAATGCTATTTGAATTATTCATTGGGATCTCCTTCGCAGCATGAGAGCTCTCTGGGTGTCAGGAGAGCTGCAGTGCTTGTGGCTGGTCAGACTTAACTTACATGCTGCGTGTCTGCTCGATGTTACCGATGTTTACGCAGTTGCACATGGATATGAGAAGGCAGCAGGGTATATAATCGGGAAGCCGGCTGCCTTAATACCGGCAGCCGGCTTCCCGACTGTCATGTCACGGCGAGGGTGAAATGCCGGACATTTCCCCGACACCGGGAGACCGGCGCCCGGCATGCCGATCGAAGGGATGCCGGGCACCGCAAGCAGACAGCCGCAGGGGGGGGGGGGGGAGTTAGGTTTAGGGCACCCGGGGGGGACTTAGGGTTAGGCAGCGGGGAAGGGGGGGATTAGGGTAGGTACTTAGAGTGGGGATTAGGGTTAGGCACTAGGGGGGGGAGGTTAGGCACCCGAAAGGAGGGTTAGGGGTTTAGGTTGGGTTAGTCAATACTTACCTATTGACGATCGGGATTTCCAGCGCTGTTGAGCTTCCGCTGCCGGGAACTCTGCTTTGGTCGGCCAGGCGCTGCCGGGAATTGAATCGCCAGCCGCATGGCAGCAGCAGGCGTCCCTATGCTTGGTTAAGCTTTGGAAGGCATTAGCATGTTTTAGCAACTGCGATCCGTAAGAGATCACAGTTGCGAATGCATTAGCATCCTCTGCTGAATCAGCCCCTGAGTTCTCTTTATAAATTGCTTCTGTTTTAGTTGTGTGTACAGATTGTATTCTGCCTTTATACAGCTTTGCTGTAGTGTATTTATCTCTCATTAACTTTTTTTTATCAGCTGACGATCCCCAATAATCTTTGTCTGCAGACACTGCAATTCCTTCTGTTTTTGCCTGATAAGTCATTATTAAACCTGTGGGAGAGAACCGTCATATTTTACTCATTCTTTAGGGACATAACTGACAAACCATCCTTTCAGAAAAACTGTTCAATGGAGAGTGATGCCCTCTGGTGGGGACAAAGTATATTTGATGGTAATATATATCAATTCAGTGCGTGAACTGAGAGCCTGATTCAGACCCATTCGCTAGGCTGCGTTCACACGTAGCCTGCCGATGTTTGCAATCTGCGCATGCGTACAAGACGCAGTGTGCCTACGGGAACTAGTCCATGCGATCGGGAAGCGTTCGCACCCTGTACACAGACGCTCCGCAAGCATGAGTGACAGGATGTGCCGTTTGTGGGTGGTGACAGGGGTTGGTCGATGGTAACGGGGGTGTGGTGGTGCGAATGCAGAGCGTGCATAATTAAGACGCAGCATCAGTATACACGTCACATGGCTGAATTACACACAGCAGCACTCACAGTGCTTGCGGTAAGGTTTGGTCAGCCACAAGTGCTGCGTATGGGTCCGATGTTACTCTATGTTACTGATTGTTTAATACACTTCCTGGAGATGACGTATGTTACGAAGGGAAAGTGCGCATCTTGTGTCAGGCTGGTAGGCGTCTAAAATACACACCGCGATTGCACGGCAAGACATAGTGGGCGTGCTAATGTTTTGCTAGCATTTGTGGGATTTGCATACTCAGGCTGCTGGCGGCTGCGTGCGAAGTGCGAACGCATCCTAGCGAACGGGCCTGAATTAGGCCCTGAATTCCCTCTCCTCTTTAGTTGCTGGGTAGGTGTCACAGTTCATTACAATATTCAATATAATTATCCTCCTTTCTCATTAATCAGCGGCCCCAGTAGCGTAAATATAATATGCTATAAATGTAATCTTTTTGGATTTTACACGGCAAACCTGCATGGTAGAGTCAGTCAAGTAATTTTAATAATAAAAGGAAACAGCGCAGCAGCTTGTCACCTTTCTAGCTAGCACCAGCCTCACCTTTTCAGGAGAGTGCTGCAGCTGGCTTGAACTAAAATTACCTAACACTCATGACTTGTACATTCTGGGCCTGATAAGGAATTGAACAGAAATCGCTAGTACAGTAGGTGCTCCTTTTCCACTAAAATACCAGGTCTGACCCAGGATTTGGAGCACGCTTCCAAACCAGGTCAAACCTGGGACAGACGCCTTTCAAACCACGCACCGACCCGGGTTATTCTACTGTAATCTCTACTTTCTATTACCTCCACCTTAGACATGACCAACCTTTAAAGGCATTTCTCAAACTCAAGTGAGAGGAGGACATGGGGTGAACCCGTGAGCAGTAATACTAGAGGTGACTGAAAGGCACGAGCCAGCATAGACAGACTAGGATGGGAGTCAGGTGGGAGACCCAGGACTGCAGCCGGGACATCCTATATTGCATATGCGCTTTAAGAACTGTCCGTTGACAATTCTGGCCTTCAGCTGGTATTTGTTACTTTTTCAGCCATGAACGGATACTGCATGTGATTGCCACACATTTTATATGTTTTATATACAAGGGCTGATTGAAAAGTAATGAGACTGCATTTGTTTTTCTATCCCACAGGTAGACGTGGCAACAATATGCTGGTTATTGTGAAGCTGATACATTGATGTGTCTGAACCTGCGGTTGGACTGCCTTAGTCTTCTTTGTTTGGTTACAGCGAGTGGAAGATCTTTGTACATTTCATCATGGCGGATGAGGAAGACGTGTCTGTGATATTATGTCAGAGACGTGTGATTGTATTTTGTGTTAAACTTGGAAAAAGCGTGTTTCCATACACTGGACTGTTGTTTGGATTCCATATTATAATGATGAATCCAGGATTCATCACACGTCACAATCGGTGTCAGGAAATTGGGTATCCTCTCCGACATTCGAACGGTGTTCTTGTACGATTCAACTAGTCGCATCTGCTCTTCTGTGAGATTCTGGGTACCCATCTGGCACACACGCGATGCATTTTCAGTTCCTTTGTCACAATATGCTGAACCCCCACTTTCCTACTCTTTCTACCCAGGATCTCCTCCGATTTCTCAATAATGCCTGTAAGCTTCTGCCTCGAGTTTGTATCAAGAATTGTTTTACAATGTGATTCACAAAACTTATCTCTCTCCAAATAGACAATATCTTATGGGTTTGTCTCGGTCATGACGGATTCTATTCATTTGTTGTATATTTCATATGTAAATATGTATCATGGATATATTGTTATGGATTGTGATCCACATTTTATAGCTGTTCTCTATTACTGAGATTTGTCTTTGTTCTTTTGATGTCATTAATATGAGAATTTATTGTGTAGATAATTTTTTTTTTCGATGTACAGACAAGTCTTGCTTCAATAAAAAAAATTATAAAAGAAACAATATGCTGAACCCGTTTTGAATGAGATGCCAAGTGAAGCCAAAAGTCTTCGTAAAGTTAACCTTCTGTCATTTTGCAACATCTCCGCAGCTTTGGCAATGTTGACATCTGTAATCGCGGTGGACGGTCTCCAAGAACGTGCTTCGTCAGTCACTTGCTTATTACCCACTAATTGTTTCTCCACCATATGCTTGCCGTAACATTTAGTGAGTTTCATTTCCGCTTCTTCCAGGTTTAACACAAACTTCAATCACACATCTGACGTAATCTCACTGACACGTCTCCCTCATCCGCCATGACAAAACATATGTTTACAAATAGTGCAGTCACTTACGCGTTTCTCTGCCTCCTTAGTGATCAGCGGCTACACTTCTGAGGAAGCCGCTGAATACTAAGGAGGAGGAGAAACGCGTAAGCGACTGCACTATTTGCAAACCAGCTGGTTGTTACCACCTATAGATCTCCCGGGAGAATCGTGAGTACATGCTTTTTAAAAAAAGCAGGGGACTGAACTTTTGCTTGTATAAGAAATAAAGTTCCGTTGCATGCTTATTGATTTCTTACTAACACTATGGGCACAAACTAACAATGGTTTTGCAATAACAGAGTATAAGCCTGATATGTATACATGCTTGTTGTAATTCTGCTAAGCATTACTGGCACAAAAAACTATGAAGTTTATGCAATATCGCCCAAAATTATTGCTGCTTTCAAAATTACTGACTGCATGTTTCACCACTAACCTAAGCAACAAAAAAACATATATTATTGCTGGAGCTTTGAATATACCATATCTCCATGTGTGCGAAGGATATAAGATGCTCCCGTATCCATTGATTATTAATAATATACAGATCTGTATTGATTTTTTTATTGATTTTTTTACATGGGTTTGTCGTTATTAAGAAGATATACCGGCCGGTTTCTGTTTCTTGATTCCTAATATACACAAATAATTTTTCTATTTAATGTATTTTTTATAATTTTGTTATTTATGTTGATTTTATTTATTTTCTCATAACATATTAAATCATTTTTGTCTATAAGCGCTGTCTATATTTTTGCATACCTATGTAAGGAGACAGTCTACTTGAGAAGATATATACAGTGTGAAAATCACCAGTTCAGTACGAATTGTGAGAATATTCCGGGACTGAAATTGTAAAAGTACATCCAGATATTTGAAAGCGCTGGTGGATTGGTATTCCTGATTTTGTGTGCATTTATGTTGGTGGAGGAGTGTGGACCCTCTGTAGGGATACACACTGCTAGCTGCATTCTGTGTGCACTGTTCACTTTATTTGTATAGTGTCTTTCAAGCGATATGCAATTGGGAAGCCGGCGGACGTAAGCCTGACAGCCGGCTTCCCAACTACTTTATCCCGGCGAGGGTTAAATGACGCCTGTCATTTTACCGATGCCTGGAGACCGGTGCCCGGCATCCCGATTGAAGTGATGGCGGGCGCCGCTGCGGACAGCCGCTGGGGCGGTGAGGGTTAGGTTTAGGGCTCCCTGGGGGGACTTAGGGTTAGGCATCCCCCCGTGAGGTTGGGGTTAGGCTAGGGGGAGGGAGGGCTAGTGTTAGGCACCCCCGGGGGGGACTTAGGGTTAGGCCCCCCCCCCGTGGGACTTAGGGCTAGGCACCCCCCTGTGGGACTTAGGTTTAGGCGCTTAGAGGGGGGATTAGGGTTAGGCACTGGGGGGAAGGTTAGGGTTAGGCACCCCTAAGGAGGGTTAGGGGGGTTAGGTTAGTTGATACTTACCTGGGGATAATCGGGATTTTCAGCCGTGTCGGTATTTGAACCGCCGGACTTGTGTCCGGTGGTAATTCATATGTATTCCTTTTAAGCATACTTGCCAACTTTAAATAACTCCTCTCTGGGAAAAAGATCCGTCGTGGGTCCGAGTGTAGGGAGAGTAGGCAAGTATGCCTTTAAGTCTCCATGTCTCTCTCCTCCATGAGGCATTTAGGAAGATAGGCGCACTCTCACTTGAAAGAGCGGTGGGGAATATGGACCTTATTCAGAGTCTGTCGCAAGCGCTGATGCGCTCGTTACCGACTCGATGGTTAGTCCAGAGCACACGCAGCAGCCGCACTGCATGTGCGCAAGCCCCGGAGCGACAGAGAAACTCTGTCGCTCTCGAGCTCGTTACCAAAGGGGCACTGTCGATGTTGATCGACAGTTGGCCCCGTTTGGTAGGCGGGCCGGGGGGGGGGGTGTGGTTTCCAAAACGGAGTCGTTCCTTAAGGAATGCTTGCCGTTTTGTGGGCGGCCGTACTGACATCAGCAGTGATGTCAGTGCCTGGGGCTTACGAGTGCCCAGACCCAACCTTAGGGTCTGGTCGTAAACTCCGATGGTCGCGATGGTGATCACCATCGCGACCATCAACCTGGTCGGTCGTTAAGCTGTGGGTGGTAACCTACAGCTTAGCGATCGACAAGGAGGCGGCCATTCAGGATGCAAGCAGCCTCCCTGATTCAGTGCGACCGCTTGCATCTATCGACCGCCTCTGAATGAGGTCCAATGAGTGGCTGGGAGGAAGATCGGGATTTTTTTTTCTGTAAGTAATAATTATTAATTATTATGAAAATAGAGACTTTAAGTTACTATATCTCCCCCACTGTGGCATTTAGAAGCTATGATAACCCTTGTTTGAAAGAGGGGACATTCCTCTTTCAAAATAGTTGCTGTCCCTCTTTTAATCTAGGTGCCTCTGAAACGAGGGAAGCATCTAATATCTCACTGTGCTCCTTAGATAAATTCAGAAGCAAAACTTGGTAAAAGAAGAATTCAGCAGAGGTCTGGTCCAGTGGCGAATCCAGAGGGGCAGAGCGGGGCATGTGCCCTGGGCGCCGTTGGACCCGGCGGTGCCCAGGGTGTGCTTGTTTTAGCACTGCAGCCAATAAGAGTCAGACAGACTCTAATTGGCTGCTGCACCCACGGCCGGAGCTGGGCTGGAGCTCACTCATGAGCTCTGCCCCCTGGCTCCCACAGTGGGTGAATGGAGAGATGTCATGACACCTCTCCCATAGTGTTGAGCGGGAACGCAGGAGTGGACGATGGTGGGCACAGGAGCAGGGATTCGGGTAAGTATAATTATATGTATGTCTGTGTGTTTTATGTGTACACGTCACTACTACTGGGGGCACTGTATAAAGGGCACTGTATAAGGCGCGCTACTAGGGGCACTGTATAAGGGGCACTACTACAGGGGTTATTGCATAAGGGGCACTGCTACTGTGGACATTGCATAAGGGGCACTACTACATTGGGCATTGCATGAGGGTCACTACTACTAGGGGCATTGCATAAGGGGAACTACTACTGGGGGCATTGCATAAGGGGTACTTACTACTGGAGGTATTAAGGTCCATATGGAATGGAATGTTCCCAGAGTGACGAGCAACGGTTGTGTGTCATGTTGACACGCCCCCATTTATCAGTGTCCACATCCACTTTTTCGGAGCACACGCCTTCCCCGCGTGCACATAGTTGGGGGGTCTCCGTTTTTCATCTTGTCCTGGGCTCCAAATACTCTAATTATGCCACTGGTCTGGTCATAGGCCCTGATTCAGAGCCGGACGCTCTGACAGAGCGCTCGCTCTGAATCAGGGCGTCTTTTTTTTTTATGGAGCGGCCTACCGGCCGCTCGCATTGCTGTAGATTGCCACCCACAGCTGATGCGAGCGGCCAGGATGACCATCAGGCTTCCGACGAGACCTTTCTGGTAGGATCTCGTGGCCTCAAACCCCAGAGAGCTTTCGGCTCAAACAGAGCCGAAAGCTCTCCCACTGACATCACTTGTGATGTCAGTGGGGCCGGCCCCAGATGGAAGGCGTTCCCATGGGAACGCCTCCATCTGGCCAGCCACCCCCCGACCCGCCCACCAAAGGGGGTGTGCTGTCACTCAACATCGACAGTACGCCCCCTTTGGTGCGAGACCAGGAGTGAAGGCTTGCCCGTCGTTATCCCGGTCTCGCGCATGTGCACGACGGAGCCGGCTCCGTCGTACGCATGCACTCTGGGCCACCATCGACCTGGTTGCGAGCGCTCAGCATTTGCGACCGGGTCTGAATCAGGCCCATAGTGTGAAGTTAACAAGCAATAAAAAAACAGCAGCGGTTAATTTGCCTTAGCCTTTTCTGGTATTTGGTCATATGGAAACTGTTATTATAACTTTTGGTACTAAAAAAAAAATGTATACAGTACCTAATACTTAATTGTAATCATATTTGTATATGTCTCCAAAAGGGTGTCATAGGGCCATGCATACAGATGAACACAGAGCAAATTGAAACATTACATGTGTGATCAACAGGTCCTGGTTCTTTATTATTTACTTACTTTATTATATAGTGCCAGCGTATTCCATTGCACTTTACAATTGGGATGTTAAAATTTAGATCACAGTTGCGAACTTACCGGCTGCTCCCACCAAGAGGGGGCGGCCAGGCCGGCTCAGCGAGATGTAGGGAGGAGGAGGGGATGTGGGGATGTCACAGCAAAGTGGGCAGGCCAGTGGGCTTGGTGACTTGATTTTGTCATCGTGGCCCCAGCTTCCCACTACACAATGCCACGATTACCAACAGGAGCGGCACCAGATTTTCTAATGTGCTAATGACTGAAACGCTACTTCTAGGGTTCAAGATCACAGAAAGACAACTATCAAGGGCCCTTTTTAGTGTTAATAAGTTCCTAATTAGGCTCTGCCCAATTACCAGTATCTATTATCTTCACAAATCTATAGTACTACAGGGCCATATTCAATTAGGCTGCGAAAACCCGTTATTGGCTATACTTTATCGCCGATGATGTTATTTTCGCCGTTTTCACTTTTCCCCATATTCAATTTAGAAGTCTTTGTCAAAATCCAGCGATAACTTTTCACCAAAAAAGTGCAGAATTGGGGCTTTGGGGTACAAAGTAAAAAAAAGTACTCTGCACCCCTTGGAATGTCCCTTAAAGGTATTCTGTGTAAAAAAAAAAATAAAAAAAAATGTTCAACAGGATACCCCCCAAAAATGTACTATCATTTTGGGGGCAAAAAAAAAAGTAGGGGGACAAACTTATAAACTAGCGAAATAGACTCAGGGGGGTCCCCAAGAATGTGGCAGGTATTTTTTTAGAATGCAGTTGCTTGCGGCAGGTGTATTTTTAAAAGTTCACTTTAGGGACTTAAAAATATTGTTGCACCCATTTTCATGTACCCCAAATTTGATGGGACTAGTTTTATTTTTTTTTAAATGTTGCTAAATGCTATTCTTCACCACTTTGTTAAAGATGCATTAAAGCACCTGTAGAGACCGTTTAAAAACCCCAAATACCTTTAGCAGGGCTTTTTGGGGGTACCCATAGTAATCCCCCATGTTAGTGCATCTTTTAGTGGTTGACGGGCTGATTTCCCCAAAAGTGACAGGACTTTTCGCTACTTACCTTTCCGCTTGGTCCCGTTTTCGCTGATTCCAAATTGAATACGGGAATACGCGGGCACTCGCCCAATACTTTATCCCCAAGAAAAGCTCCGATGATGGCGAAAAGTCCGGCAACAGACTTTTCGCCTCTAATTGAATATAATAATATTTAATTTGGGAAATTGTAGATAGAACCTGAAATGTTTGTTGTTACATGAGTTAGAATGTGGATTCTAGTTGGCACACAAATCAAACAGTGCTTAGAGAGAATCACTTCCAGACACATCAAATGTCGACATTTCAATTAATTTATTATGAACCCTTTCCCCCAGTAAAATACTGATTTTCATATATTCATTGAAATAGCAGTAACTGTCAATGAACACTAGATGGCCCTTTTGACATGGTAAAAGCTTCTTCAAAAAAAATTTTTATAGAAATTCAGCACAGAAAAAAATGATATAATTCTTTTTGTGTCACATGGTATATATATAATTTTTTTGGAATTATTACTGGCTACATGAATTTATGTCAGTACAGTATATCATTTTTCTATATCATACAGAATCAGTGATGAAAAAACAATGCAAACTGTCAATTGTCTGTAGCCATGGATAAAATGTAAAATGTTAAAGCATTAAGCATTATTCTTACTGCCTTCAGTGGAGGTCATTTACTGAGTGGAAACCACCCACTTTGCACTGCTGATCAGCTTTGGTCCTGCGGACACGTTAGCATAGGCGCCAAGGCACTTCGGATTATGGAGAAACGTAGCTGCGTTTGCAGTGGAACAGTATTTTTAACAAGCAGTTGGGAAGAGTAATGGTGTATTTACTGATGGTGTTTTGTAGAGCAGTGGAGAAATTGAATTTCAGGTTGTAGAATCAGATCACTGCAATGACAAGGTGGTGGTTAGGTGCATTTAAGTCATATAAAAGCATCCAAACTGAAATGGCTTTGACTGTTATCATCACAGTAGATGAATATTAAGCCACATCAAGCGATATAGTGAATTACTGTATAGCAGTTGCTCCTGCAAATATTGGTGTCTATAACTTGGCTGGAGAAAATCCAAAGCTTTATGGGGCCTACAGAGGTGCACGCAATTCAGTTACAGATGCGGCTACATTGCATGCTCGGAAATAAATGCAGATCTCTGTCTGTATTCTAAGTTGGCAGCATCTGCACAGCCATATCACCTATATCCATTCGCTTGTGAAAGTAACCATCATTACATTCAGGCCAATCCTTGGTGAAATCAGATGGATCTCAGAGTACTTTCACCTCTGAATAGCCCACAGTTTTGAATACATGCACATGACACACTCTTGGAACACTTATCCTATGTGCAAATACCCAGTTCTTACCCAGTTACACCCACTCAGCCGAAAGTAGGGATAGGCTGAGTTGCTTTCAACTGTCATCACAGGCAGCCTGTTCTCCGCAAGCAGGCTACTGAACCCTCCTGCTGCCGCAACTATATTGCTGAAGGAATCTCAGACCTGGGTGCCTGTGCAGAAGAACCGATCCATCCAGCTGTTGGAACTCAAAGCCGGAGATTGGGGCGTCTGCGCAGTAGGGTCTGCCTGGACCAGCATGCATGGTTCTCCTAACAACAAGTGTTAGGTGATTAGTTTCTCTTGCTTCCTAACTCTTGTGCTCAACCTCTAGTGTTTTCTACATTGGATACCTGTTGCCAAACTTGAGGGCATATTCAATTGCAGGCGGGATATTGAAAAAAGTGTATAGGAAAGATTCCTGGACTGCACACCCTGAATATATATAATGGGAGGTGCTACCTGTTGAGACTTATTGCAGACACAGAAACAGACAAATCACAGGTGCACAACTCCAAATTACTGATTATATATAAATACATTGTGCAATAAAATTTTGCAATTAATAGAGGATTTTTTGCATAATCATGGCCAAGGTTATGGGCCTACCCACCATATCCAGGTAACCTCTGTAGGGTAGGTCCCTAACATACTAGGGTTCAAATCCAGAGCGCAGGACACCCCTAAATCGGCACAGCCGAGCCACCCCAGGGCATCGCTACAATGAGAAAAGTGAAATGTCAAGTAAGAAAGGTAAGAGAAGCTATGGCTGCATAGAAAGGTGAAAATACAAATATAATAAAAACAAAAATTAAAGTGTTAAAATAGTGCAAAAAAGAAAGAATGTGTTATAATGTGATGCCCTGAAACAGACCAACCAAAACGATCCAGGGTACCCACGCCTCAAAAATCAACCCAAAGTTGCACTACAGTATATAACTTGTAGCCATAGATGCTCTTACCTTTCTTACTTTACATTTCACTTTTCTCATTATAGCGATGCCCTGGGGTGGCTTGGCTGCACTGATTTAGGGGTGTCCTGCGCTCTGGATTTGAACCCTAGTTTGTTAGGGACCTACCCTACAGAGGTTACCTGGATATGGTGGGTAGGCCCATAACCTTGGCCATGATTATGCTAAAAACCTCTATTGATTGCAAAATTTTATTGCACAATGTATTTATATTTAATCAGTAATTTGGAGTTGTACACACTGTGATTTGTCTGTTCCTGGGATATTGAAAAACCCTGCGGCGTTGGGTTTTTCAATTGCCTGTGGGAAAATGAGCCATGGTAATTTCTATAGAAATGAACATGGCTTTTTTTCTCACAGCTTCAGAGCAAGTCCAATTTTTCCAAAAATATTTATTTAAGGAGAAATTTTGGAACTTGCTTCAGAAGCCCTGGACACTCCCCTCTAATGTCTAATTAGGCAATTGCAAGTTTCCATTTCGCTTTATTAGTCAATAATTACCTGCCACCTCCGCCTGCAGGACTACCCAGTCTAGGATCTTCATGATTGCCCTGCGGGAGGAGTAGTTTCACTACCACCATTCGAGGTAAGGGGTGCGAGGGGCACAGGATGCCTGCTGAATAGGGGCAGTCTTGTGTGAAGCCTTGAGAGACTCCCATGGCCAAGCTGTTGGTGCCCCATTGCTGATTACAGGGTTATGGAAGCAGCCCATTCCCTCCACACAATGACCCAGGTGAGCTGGCACAGTGTGTGTTATACTGTGTCCATGCATGTGGTGTGTAGCAGGATATGCGGCTGCTTAGGCATCCTCATGTGGGATGCCCAGCTAATACCAGAGTGTGGGGATAGATGTACAGGTCAGCAGATCCATGGCTGGTAGGTACCAGTTTCTGGGGGTGACAAGTAGGCCTGGGCTAGACCTGCCTGTCACCGCCAGCAGCTGGTACTTGCCAGCCATGTATCTGCTGCACTGTACGTCTATTTCCGCACTCTGGTATTAGCTGGGCATTCCGATAGGACCAAGCATCTCTTCCAGGTCACTTTTTTTCATGAGAGTGGTTCAATGGGTAAGGTAACAAGACCTCTCAGGTGTGTAATGTTCTCTACTTAATTCTAATTTCCCACCAGGCCAGAGCAGGTAGACCACTGCTTCCACTCACGGCCATTAGACTGTGCCTCATATCAGTCATACTGTCCTAACATCACTTGTAATATTGCAGGGCTGGCGTAGTGTGATCAGATTTCTGCATCTAAAGGGCACAGCAGCTGAAACTCATTGTCAAGGTGTACAGTGATAACGTCATGTCATGAAAACAGGTTTGTGTTTGGTGCACTGCCTTTGACAACGGCAAGACAGACATTCAAGATGAGCAGCGATCAGGCCGGCCAAGCACGTCCACCACAGATGACAATTTCTGCCGCATTGAAGGTCTGATTCAGGAGGGCAAACGCATTCGAGTTAAGGATATTGCTGAGGAACTGAATATATCTGTGGGCATACTGTGCACAACACTGTTCATGAGAACCTAAGGTACAGGAAAAAGTGTTCACGCTGGGTGCCAAAGCAACTCACAGAAGTTCACAAAACCAATAGGATGGGAATGTTTCCCTTGTACTTGACGCTGTACCATGAGCAGGGAGTGCGATTCCTGCAGCGTATTGTTACAGGCTATGAAACTTGGGTGCCTCATTTGACACCAGAGATGAAGCAAGCATCCAAGACATGGAAACATGTATCCTCCCCACCTTCAAAGAAATTTAAACCAACTCCATCAGCAAACAAGGTAATGGTGACAATGTTTTGGGACCACAAGGGCATGCTTCTTCTTGATTTCTTCACTGAGGGAGATACTGTGAATGCTGTCCACTATGGTAACACATTGCGGGGGCAATTTGTCAAAAACTACCTGGGTTGCTGCGAACAGGCGTCTTATTGCTGCACCATAACGCCAGGCCACACTCAGCTGACCGCACACGTGGGAGGTATTGGACCATCCTCCCTACAGCCCTGACCTGGCACAAAGTGATTTCCATCTCTGGACCACTGAAGAAGCCCAGGGTGGTAGGCGAATCACAACTGACGGTGAAGTTCAGCAAGCCAACACGTCCTGGTTTCAGGCACTTATCACTGATATCGTCTATGCTGTGATAGATGCCTCGGTGTACCGCTGGAACAAATGCTTAGAAAAGTATGGGGACTATGTGGAAAAATAATCAGTACCAAGGCCATACTATTGATTATATATATATATATATATGTACGAGTTGAATAAATGTATGAAATGAGAGGTCTTGTAACCTTATTTATTGAACTACCCTTATATATTTATTCAATGTCTGATTTCAACCTAGTCAAACAGCTTCATACAAATCAAGCTAGTAAGAGGTCCTACATTGGTTATATTTTAACAAAAACAATTTTGGATGAATGCTGAGGATCCAGTCTGTAAACATACATATTATTGATATGTTTAATGGCAAACACTGTGCAATCCCTGACAGCTTCCCATGTGCAGATGAAGCTATATAATCCAGGCACCCACGTATCATGTCTGTGCGTAATTCAGTGGCAAAATGTGCAGGATAAAGGTTTAAGTGGACTATTTATTATTGGTGGGTCAGTGGTTTAATTCTGTATCAAGCACATTTTAGCTTCAATTTATCAATCTGTTGCTCCTCTTGGATCCTTGGCAAAACCCCCATTGTGATTTAGTAGTTTTCTCCCCCTTAGTTGCAGCCTAAGGATGCTGACAAGGAGTTCTAGCAACATGTGCATACGCATTGAGATTTAACCTGGAGGGGACCTTGCAAAGTCTCCCCAACTTTGCAGGTCTCCATTGCTGGGTAAAGAGGAGCACTATCTTAAGACAATGGTACCTAGCAATAAAAATCAACATTAAATTGAGTCACTTATCAGTCACCATAGCAGGCTGTGGGGACTGTGGTAACAGGCGAAATTAGAGGGACAAAAGGAGAAATAAGTGATATTTCTGCACCTGTCCTCTGGCGAAATAGCAGCAGGCAATTATACGGGATGCAGTCAGGATACTGGCGACACAGATATCCCGACACTGACAGCCCGACAGGGGACTAAAGATAGGCATCGAAATCCTGACACCTATCATTAGCACCACTACAAAATACCGGCACCCAGCATACTGAACGAAGGTAAGCCAGGTGTCTTATTGTCTAGCCGCGGGAGGATTAGATTTAGGCACCCCCGGGAGGACTTTGGGTTAGGCACCCCCTGGGAGGGTTAGGGTAGGGAAAGGGGGGGTTAGGCACCACAAGGGGGGTTAGGGTTTGCCCCCCCCCACCGGGAGGATTTGGTTTAGGGTGCCTGGGGGGGTTAGGTTTAGGCACTAACGGGGGGAGGTTAGGGTTAGGCACTAGGGGGTAGTTTAGGGTTAGGCACCACTAAGGGAGGGTTAGGGTTAGAGGGGGAGAGGGAAGTTTTAGGTTACTTAACAGCCCCAGTCGGGAATTAGGTCTGTCGGGGTTCTGCTATTGGTATTTGATCCGGCAGCTATTCAGCCGCTGGCATTAAATACCGATTACAATTATACCCCATCAGCAAAAAAGGGGTTACACTTGCTTTATAAACAGAGCCCTAATTAATTATTCTGGCATGGTGGTGGATGAGAAAGGTGCAGACATGAGGAACACGGCAACTGCTGTTCTTTTCATCCATGACTTGACTGTGTCACATGTATATCAAGTGAAGGCCAACACTTAATATGACACCCAGCCAATAGTCTTAATTTGCTTAGCAACAGAGCTTGAGAAAAATGGGCCAATGGAGGATGACATGATTTATGCAAAGTAAGATTGTCACAGATGAGGTTCAGCAGCCAATGAGACCACCAAGTTCAAATCATGTTACTAAACAGTACAGTTGAAGTGGATTTAGGAATACAGACACTGGCTAAGTGGAAAAAAAACTTATATATATATATACATGCATTAGGAGTAGGACCCATGACATGAGTAGAGAAATGTTTGAATGTCACCAGTGCTGGACTGGGGTATGAAGGGCCCTCCAGGGAATGTAGTTGTAGGGACCCAAGCTTACGTGGTGTGGCCAGCCATCAGAAAGAGTGGGGCCATCCAGCGCAGAGCAAATTGCCCAACCATTAGAGAGGGCATGCAGAAAACAAGGTTCCTTTATAAAGGAGCGGACAGGGGCATGTCAGGACCACCCACTTTGATTGGCAGGAGTGTTAATCTTGGTGTAGTTTCCATAGAAACAAACCAACCATGATCCTGCTCCACCCAGTTACTGACCCCTAGAGGAGAGGATGGGACCTTCAGGCTTTGGGGCCCACCAGGGATTTCTCCCGTACACCTGTGAGCTAGTCCGATCCTGAATGTCACAGAATATTTCAACATTTTACAGGTGCATTTTCTCATGTAATCTGTGATTTTGCTTCTTCAGAAAGATAATACTTCATACTGCATAGCTTCAAAACCATTGAATGATTCCAGGGACATGACAACTTATTCAGTTTTGTGTATTGGCCCTCCCAGCCTTGAAGCCACACACCGCAAACCAACTGAGTACCATAGGGATATGGCAGGACACATTATTCAAAGTAGAAATCTACCACCATTGCTTTTGAAACCAATAAGTGACATACTGCAGGTCAGTATCCCTCTGGCTACTTTAAACACCTTGTTATAGTTGGGATATTACAACGAACAGAGACTTAGGGGTAGATTTCCTAAAATACATGTTTGACCTAGTTTTAAACACACTTTGAATCGCTGGCACACAAGTGAATTTTTGTCAAACACACAAACTTACCAAGTTTCGTGTTTGAGCGAATCGTGTTTTCCGATGAGGTAGTGTGATCTGTGCAAAGCTTCTGTATTGTATTTGTAGTGAAAGTGTTAAAAAAAAATGGAGTGGGGTCCTCCCCATTAACATAACTGAGCCTGTTCTGGTACAGAAAAATCAGGGGAAATAGGGGGAACCCCACATTGGTTTTCCCATAATCCTGTACCAGAACGGGCTCAGAGGTCCAGGGCTAGTTATGCTTTTGAAGGGGAACCCCACACCTTTTTTTTTTTTAACACTTTATTTACCCTATAGAACAGAACACTGACATGTACAGTGCTTCTGCACAACATGTTGCTAAGAAGGCTATTTTAAACTTCTATTTGGTGCCGAGTTTGCTCCATTTACAATTGCTGCGGTAACTATGTGTGCCCCCCAACCCCTGCCTTCCCCTTCCCCACAGCTCACCTCCCTGTCTCCCACCTACCTGACCGCTGCAGCCGCGTACCCCGACCTCCCATCTGAAGAGGAGAAAAGAGTAAAGTTACACACACAAAAAAAGAATATATATATATTTTTTTTAAACTTTACTGTGTTCTGCTGGGAGAACAACAGTCGGAGCAGCAGCCAAAGTTGGAGGAGGGATGAGGACCTGCCCACCTGAAAGCAGGCAAGTGTAACCCGCTATACGCCACCTGAGAGTGGCGTATAGTAACACCATCAAATTCCGAAAATACATAATTTTCGGAATTTGATGAATAGCCTAATTTCTATATCCCCATACTAATATATGGGGAGTGTGGAAATTAACGCAGGGGGACTTAACAAGGATATATCAGTGATATCTCCTGTGTTAAGTGTGTTAATGAATACTAAAATAACGGTAAATAAGGAAAATGTCCTTAAAACCGTTATTGTAGTGTTGATGAATAGGCCCCCCAGTCTTATACCTCAGAGGGAATAAAGACGTACAAGCAGGGAACGGATGGCAAGCAGCACATATCTTAGGCTATCAGTGACCAAGTTGTACAATGATAACTATTAACTATTGCAATTTAAAGTTGAAATGTTGTTGTCTAAAGATAATTTGTGGGAAGTTTAATTATAGACAGACCAGAGATTAATAATCAGGAATGGGACATGAAAAACAGACCGGCATGTGCAGCCATAAGCTTATTAGTTGAAGATTCAAGAATAACACTAAGGGTATGTGGGACGCACAGCAGAGGCTACATGAATGAATCAGTTTAAACTGCATATTATTCCTGCTGAGAAAACTGTACCGGATGAGAGCTCAGATCTATAGGAGAAGATATAAAATGCAGCCACGTAGTAGCCAGCTTACCTGACACATACAGTGCACTGATAAATGCTATGGAAACAAGGCCTGAAGCAGAACTGGATTTTGTGAAAAATAGACTCATAGATAAATATCAGCACACAAAAGAAATGACACATGATAACATGGACAGTAACACAGAAAAGGGTTCCGGACTATAGATAGACAGTAAAAAAGTCGACAATGTCTAGATAGCCATCAGATGTTAGACAGTCAATACTAGGTCGACAGGTACAAAAGAAAATTGTCGACTCAAAAATGGTTGACACATTATTTTTTATTTTTAGGATTAGGGATAGGTTCGATGAGAAACCATTAGCTGGAGAGAGACATCAGAGAGTATCTAGAAGAAAAGGTCTCATGGATTAAGCCTCATCGGTTGAGAAGAGGTGTTGGGATATTACAACAGACTGAGCTTAGGGGTATATTTAGAAGTTCAGGTTTTTAGAAGTGGAGATGTTGCCCATAGCAACCAATAAGATTCTAGCTATTATCTTCTAGAAAGTGCTAGATAAATGATACATAGAATCTGATTGGTTGCTATGGATAACATTGCCACTTCTATAAAACCGCACTTAAATGTCGTTTGCATGGTTACACTGGAGGGACAGCAGGTGGTGTGTTGTCAGTCTTTATACAATTATGTACTTTGTTGTTGTTGTTACAGGTTTGTTCTAGAAGAAGAAAATGTGAAGATACTGAAGTAATATCTGTTATTCATGTAATCCTGACATGTCTGTAATTGCATATAGCCAAACAGTTTATTATAAATAGTTATACCAGGGCCGGATTAACAATGAGGCTGATGGAGCTATAGCTCCAGGCCCCCAATCAAAATAGGCCCACCAACAGCTGTGCTCCTGCTGTTGACAGGAAAACATTTTTTCCTGCTACAGCAGCCTGCGGCCTGCCAGTGGCCGTCCGAGGCCCCACCCCCAACAGATGCAACCTGCTCCCCCCTCCTGGCCGTGTCATCAGGCGGATCAAACACTGTCAACGGCGGCATACATTAGAGACATATAGCGGCGCAGTGGAAGGCTTCACTAGCCCTCCCTGCGCCGCATATGCAGTGACACAGCGCTTCTTCTGCACCACGTGACATCGTGATGTCACTAAGGTGCCACCCTGCCATTGAAGGAAGAGAAGCAGCAGTCTGAGGCAGCTCCATGAAGGCGGCCCTACAGGGTGACTGATCCTGACTCCTGAGGTGAGGCATCAGTCCTGCTGGCTGCCAGCCTGCCTGCTGTGTGATAATAAGTTGTGAATAACGCACTGCAGGCTGAGGCACTGATAGAGATCATATATATATATATATATATATACATATATTGTATACAGGGCCGTAGGGAGGGTGGTGCGGCCGGTGCCTCCACACAGGGCGGAAGCCTCCAGAGTCACCGGCCACCCACTTCCCGGCTCCAGAGGTCTGCAGGAGGAGACCTCCTGCAGTGGTGCTTGGCGCACCAAGAACGCCGGCGAAAGGTCCCGCCCGCCATCCATGCTCCTGGATTGAAAGGTAAGTGCTCAGGGGGAGGAGGGGGGCGGGGTGGGAGTGAGAGGGGCGGCAGTGCTGCACAGGGCGCACTGCCATCCAGATACGCTGCTGATTGTATATATATATTTTTATATTGTGTGTATATATATTTATATATATATATATATATATATATATATATATATGATGTGTGTATATATGAAAATTATGACTATGGCCCTGATTCAGAGCCGGACGCTCTGACCAGAGCGCTCGCTCTGAATCAGGGCCCACCTCCATAAATATGGAGCGTCCTCCTGGACGCTCGTATAGCTGTGGGTCACCACCCACAGCATATACGAGCGTGCAGGATGATGGTTGCGATGGTCTTGACCATCGCGACCATCGCCACTGCGTACAGAAGCCTGCGGTTGAGTTTCTCAACCGCAAGGCCCGGAGTGATTTTGGCTCTATCAGAGCCAAAATCACTCCCACTGACATCACTAGTGATGTCAGTGGGGCCGGCTTCTGACGGTAGGCGTTCCCTTGGGAACGCCTCCATCTGGGAGGCACGCCCCCAGCACGCCCACCAAAGGGGGCGTGCTGTCAATCAACATCGACAGCACGCCCCCTTTGATCAGACACTACGAGCGAAGGAAAGTCATTCGCTCGTCGCGTCTCACGCATGCGCACGACGGAGCTCCCTCCGTCGTGCGCATGCGCAGTGCAGACCATCGACCCACTTGCGAGCGGACAGCCGCTCGCGAGTGGGTATCAATCAGGCCCTATGTGTATATATTAAAAATATACAGATACCGTGTATGTTTTTCATGTATATACACATATCTACTGTATATAATATATATACTGTATATTATATATACACACACTTCTGTTAAGGGTTTACAGTGTCCTGATGCAAAATTC
Source organism: Taudactylus pleione (assembly GCA_031769625.1). NCBI lineage: Eukaryota > Metazoa > Chordata > Amphibia > Anura > Myobatrachidae > Taudactylus > Taudactylus pleione. Next base: position 119,287 of record JAUIMM010000850.1, on the reverse strand, counting down.
GAGGCTAGTTATGTAGCACACAAACATAATATTTACCATGCTTAATATCCTCACTGGACCGTCCATGACACTGCTTCACTGCAGAGACCCATTCACATTATTTGTTTACAGTTCACTTGTGGTGTGGATGCTCTGTGACGCAGACCTATGATGTCATCACACTGCGCAGGATCCCACGGCAAAACAAAACCATGGATGGCCCAGCTTTGGTATTTAGGACCTTATTCCCGCTCGCAGACTAGCAGCAGAGTGTCAGCGATTGACAGTCTGCTGCCATTTGTGGGCGGGGAGGGGGTTGCGATGCCCTCCATTTGCCGAAATGGAGGCATGTCGCTGCCGTTGGGAGGGAAGGAAGAAGCCAGGATCTCCGTGGCTGACGGAAATTTCCTGGCTTCTTCCTCTCATCTGCGTTGGCCGGCTGCGTGACCCCATGGGTCACCTTAGCCGGCCGATGTTCCACAGAGTATCCGATGCATAATGCAGCAGGGGGCATGATGCCTTCTGTGCATTACCATATCAGCATAGACGGAATTGCAAAGCTGCTTTCCAATTCAGTCTGAAGCTGAATCAGGCCCTTAGCTTGATAAGTATTAAGTTTGTATGCACCCTGACAAAAATGTTTTATAAACATTGAAATGTTGTTTCACAAAAAACACAGCCTGTCTTTTCTTTGCATTAAGTGCCGGTGCGACCACCTGTACACATATATATATATATATATATATATATATATGTGTGTGTGATTGTAATTCTGTATCTATCCGTCTATCATCTAACTATCTCATATCGATCTACTGTATCTAATGTTCGAGAAAATCACGGTCTAAGGCTGACTTCCTCCATTTCAAATTTATTCTCTCATCCTACAGTGCTGCCCTATCCTTCTCCAAACAAACATAATTCAAGAACCTCATCTCCTCCCAGTCCTCAAACCCCCAGCATCTCTTTGCCACTTTCAACTCCCTCCTCTGCCATTCCCCTCCTCACCTCACCTCCTCGCTCTCTGCCCTTGACTTTGCCACCTACTTTACATCTAAAATTGACTCCATATCCCATCAGACCCTCAGCACTCCTCCCCCTCCTTTCCCTGACCACCCCTCCCCTTCTGCCTCACCAACTCTGACATCCTTCTCCCCTGTTTCTGGAGAGGAAGTCATGGCCCTCATCCGGTCCTCCCCTCCTTCCACCTCCTCTCTTGACCCAATCCCTTCCCATCTCCTCTGTTACCTGTCTCCTTCTGCCTGTTCCCATCTTGTTCACCTCCTTAATCTCTACCTATCATCTGGCACTGTCCCTTCTGCATTCAAACATGCCCTTGTCTCCCACATTCTTAAAAACTACCCTTGATCCTAACATACTGTCCAATTACCGACCCATCTCTCTTCTCCCTTTTGCTTCCAAACTCCTTGAGCGTATTGTTTACAACCGCCTTACCACCTTTCTCTCCTCCAACTCCCTCCTTGACTCATTTCAGTCTGGCTTCCGTTCTCTCCACTCCACTGAAACTGCCCTCACAAAGTCAGCAATGACCTCCTTGCTGCCAAATCCAAGGGCCACTACTCTCTGCTCATTCTCCTTGACCTCTCTGCTGCATTTGACACTGTAGACCATCCTCTCCTCCTGCAAAACCTTCACTCTCTTGGTTTACGTAGCACTGCCCTCTCCTGGCTTTCCTCCTACCTCTCTGATCGTTCCTACTCTGTGTCCTCTCATAACTCCTCTTCCCCCACACTTCCACTAACAGTAGGAGTTCCCCAAGGTTCTGTTCTTGGACCTCTCCTTTTCTCCCTATATACATCCTCCTTAGGTGAACTCATAAACTCCTTTGACCTCCAATATCATCTCTATGCTGATGATACTCAAATTTACCTTTCCACCCTGAGCTCTCCCCCTCACTCCTTACCCGTATCTCCTGCTGTCTCTTCATGGATGTCCCAGCGCTTTCTTAAACTTAACATGTCTAAGACTGAGCTGATCATCTTTCCACCCTCTTCCACTACCTCACTTCCCAAAAAAGAATTATCTATTGATGGTACAACTATCGCCTCTAGCCCCAAAGTGTGCTGTCTTGGAGTTATCCTAGACTCTTCCCTCTCATTTAAACCACACATTCAGCACCTCTCGCAGTCCTGCCGTTTCCACCTAAAAAATATCTCCAGGATTAGACCCTTCCTCACCCAGGATGCCACTAAAATCCTCATCCACTCACTGGTCATCTCCAGATTGGACTACTGTAACCTTCTCCTAGCTGGCCTCCCAGTCTCTCACCTCTCTCTACTACAATCAGTTCTCAATGCTGCTGCTCGGCTCATCTTCCTCTCCGGACGTTCTACATCTGCTTCCCCTCTCCTTCAAGCCCTACACTGGCTCCCCTTCCCCTTCAGATGCCAATTCAAGGTTCTTACACTCGCCTACAAAGCCCACACCAAATCCTCTCCCACATACATTTCTGACCTTCTCTCCCTTCACACTCCCGCCCATCCACTTCGCTCAACAAATGCATGCCGCCTCTCTTGCCAACTGATTACTTCCTCCCACTCCCGCATCCAAGATTTTGCCCGTGCTGCTCCCTACCTTTGGAATGCTCTCCCTCTTCCTATCAGACTCTCCACCTCTCTACATATCTTCAAACGGGCTCTCAAGACCCACTACTTTATCAAGGCCTTCCAGCTCTCATGCTAACCCACTTCATGCTCTTTCCTCCCTATCTTCCCCTTCTGTGTCACGCCTGTCTGTCTGCCCCTCCCCTTTAGAATGTAAGCTCTCACGAGCAGGGACCTCTTCCCTCATGTGCTTCTCTTTACATTTTCTTCGACTCTTTACTCCCCATAAGGGCACCTAACACGTGACTACCAGCTCCCGGCTGCTTATTGTGAGTGTTTAATCGCTACTGCAGCAATGTATATAAATCGTGTCCTTGTCCTGCACTGTAATGTACTGTAAGTTACTTGTTTCTTGTTCACTTATTAGTTCTATGTACTATGTAAGGTGCCGCAGAACACTTGTGGCGCCATATAAATATAGGATAATAATAATAATAATAATAATAATAATAATAATGTAGAAAGAGCCCACACGTACATGCAAAAATCCACCTTTCTGGGGTGCTACATAAGAAAATCACAAACTGTATTCCAGAGCCGTGACTTCAACCATTTTCACATAGAATATGAACACTCTCCTTGTACAGTTAAAAAAATAGAGGTTTAGTTATTTACCACCCATAACAGCATGTCCACTGAAACTAAATTGCGGTATACATCCATAGCACATTCAGTGCAACTCAAATAGAAAATCCAATAGGTAAGACGACATTTTGGTCATCGCTGTGACCATTTTTAAGACTTCCAGCCATCTAGTACAACCGCTCCCAACAGAATCATACATCATGAAGTATGATTCTGTTGGGAACGTTTGTACTAGATGGCTTCAAGTCTCGAAAATGGTCACGGTGCAGGCCAAAACATTGACATACCTATTGGATTTTCTGTTAGAATTGCACTAATTCTGTATATATATATATATATATATATATATATATATATATATACTGTGACACAGTTAGGTTAGGGGGTCCCTCTCCTGGGTAGAGGACTCCTTCCTTACACACACACACACAGCAGCAGGGAAGCAGCACATCAGTCTGGATGCAAGTACAAGCTGGTCGACGCCAGTCTTTATTGTACAATGTCAGAAACATAAAGAAAACATAAATATAAATCCTAGCCCTGTCGGGGCACTAACTTCACAGGTAGTTCCCTCACTACCAGAACCTGGCAGGGCCTAATGCCCTCGCCAGCAACAAAAGCACAGCACAACACTCACAGTTAGGTATCCAAGTGTCTCTGAGCAAACTCCCTGTCTGCTCTCCCAGGTGAGACAATCAGCCCTCAACACACTAGGCTTATATTGGCCACTCTCAGGTGGAAAACTAACAAGCCTGATACCAGGCTGCAAGAACCATAACCTGGAGTGGCCGTGGGTGGAGCCCTCCCTCTCCTCTCACCCACAACCCCCAGGTCCCAAACCGGCTTTTCAAAAAGCCGAAACTCAAGCCTGCTACACTGCAGACTTTCTACTGGGGGTTTAAAACACAAAAGACAGGAATCTGGGACAAATGTACCTGCCACAGACCACTTTACCAGTGATCCTATCACATATCCCCCCCCTTTGTTTCGACCTGTGGGGCGGAACAACTGAAGCCCCCAAACAATGAACGCGTGACAATGCGTCAGCATTGGCCAGCTGGCTTCCTGGCCTGTGTTCCACTGAAAATTTAAAAGTTTGTAACGCCAAGAACCATCTTGTAATTCTCGCATTACTGTCCTTATTTTCAGACATCCACTTCAGAGGGGCATGGTCAGTGATCAATTTGAACTTTCTTCCGACCAAGTAGTACCTGAGAGCCTCTAACGCCCACTTTATGGCCAATGCCTCCTTCTCCACTGTGGCATAGTTTCTCTCATGTACATTCAACTTTCTGCTAAGATAGAAAATAGGGTGTTCCTCACCCTCCTTGTTCTGGGACAGGACCGCTCCTATACCTACTTCTGATGCATCGGTTTGTACTATGAATTCCCTTTCAAAATTAGGAGTCGTCAGGACTGGTTGGGAACACAACGCTACTTTCAACTCCTGAAAAGCTTTCTCTGCCTCAGGACTCCATTTTACCATGACTTTTTGTTTGCCTTTGGTCAGGTCAGTCAGTGGGACTGCCATGGTGGCAAAGTTGGGTATAAACCTCCTGTAGTACCCCGTAATTCCCGAGAAGGCTCTCACCTGCTTCTTATTCAGAGGCCGTGGCCAGTTTTGTATGGCATCAACTTTATTGAGCTGAGGCTTTATCAGGCTGCCAATGGTGTATCCCAGATATTTTACTTCCTCCATGCCTAGACAACACTTTTTTGGGTTGGCTGTCAAACCTGCCTTATAGATGGAGTCCAACACTGCTTGCACCCTGGGTAAGTGAGACTGCCAATCAGGACTATGAACGACCACGTCATCCAGATAAGCAGCCGCATACCGTCTATGGGGCCTTAGAATCCTGTCCATCATTCTTTGGAAGGTAGCAGGTGCCCAATGTAGCCCGAAGGGCAACATCTTGTACTGAAACAAGCCCTCTGGCGCTGAAAAAGCTGTCTTTTGTTTGGCGCTCTCGGTTAACGGTACTTGCCAATACCCTTTGGTTAGGTCAAGAGTGGTTAAATACCTTGCCGTCCCTAGTCTCTCAATCAGTTCATCCACTTTTGGCATCGGGTAGGCATCGAATTTTGAAACAGTGTTCAACTTTCGGAAGTCATTGCAGAAACGCACACTCCCGTCGGGCTTTGGAATCAACACAATGGGACTTGACCATTCACTATGTGATTCTTCAATAACCCCTAACTCTAGCATATTTTTAATTTCTTTCGACACCGATTCTCTTTGTGCTTCTGGTAACCTATAGGGCTTTAGATTAACTTTAACCCCTGGGTCAGTGATGATGTCATGTTTAATGACCGAGGTTTTCCCAGGTACGTCAGAGAACAGCACCCTATTTCTAATCAGAAACTCCTTGACCTCTTGTTGTTGAATTGCCGACAGGGTTTTTGCCACTGTCACTTCGGGAACTAAGGGCCCTGGACTTACTGGAGGGTCTTGGACGGCCGACAGTACCGTTCTATCTTTCCAGGGCTTTAACAGATTTATATGGTGTATCTGTTCCGACTTTCTTTTCCCCGGCTGGTAAACTTTGTAATTGACCTGCCCCACTCTTTCTAAGATTTCAAAGGGCCCTTGCCATTTAGCCAAAAGTTTATTTTCCACAGTGGGAACCAATACTAACACTCTGTCCCCAGGAGCAAAGCTGCGTAACCGAGCATTGCGGTTGTATACCCTCTGCTGTGCCTGTTGAGCCTGTTCCAGGTGCTCTCTCGCTATCGGCACTACCGCAGCAATTCTCTCCTGCATTTGAGAAACATACTCAATCACCGTTTTGTAAGGACTAGACTGCCCCTCCCATGTCTCTTTGGCAATGTCTAGTAACCCCCTTGGGTGTCTCCCATACAACAAATCGAAGGGTGAAAACCCGGTGGAGGACTGGGGAACTTCTCTTATGGCCAACAATAAATACGGCAATAAGTAGACCCAATCCCTACCATCCTTGTCGACCACTTTCCTAAGCATGTGTTTTAACGTCTTGTTAAACCTCTCGACCAGCCCATCGGTTTGGGGGTGATAAACCGAAGTTCTTAACTGTTCGATTTTGAACAGGCGGCATAACTCTTTCATGACTTTGGACATAAACGGTGTACCCTGGTCAGTTAGTATCTCCTTAGGTATACCCAGCCTGCTAAAGGCATGAACTTGCTCTCTGGCAATGGTCTTGGTTGACGTATTGCGCAACGGGATCGCTTCCGGGTACCTGGTAGCGTAATCCATTATGACCAGAATATACTGGTGTCCCCTGGCAGACTTCATTTAGGGTCCAACCAAATCCATCGCTATTCTTTCAAACGGCACCTCTATGATAGGCAATGGAACTAGTGGACCCTTAAAATGTAGCCTGGGAGCATGATACTGATACTCAGGGCAGGATGCGCAAAAGTCAGATACCTCTTTATGAAGCCCGGGCCAGAAAAACCTCTGCATTATTCGCTCAGTGGTTTTCTCTACCCCTAGATGGCCTGCCGTTATATGACCATGGGCCAGATCCAACACTGTTCTTCTGTAGGCTTTGGGAACTATTAGTTGTTCCACAACATCTTCCCCCTTCTTAGTCACCTGATATAACAAATCCTGACACATTGCCATGTGGGGATAGGACAAAGGACTATCAGGGTCTACGGGTTTACCATCAACTACTTTTACATTCTCCCTGGCTTTTACCAAAGTAGGGTCATTCAACTGCTCCACGGCAAAGACCTCTTTTCTGACCTCTAAATCAGGCAGACGATCACCTGGCCCAACAACACTTCCCACCTCAATGGGAGGCACATCAGTTGGCGGGCCACCGTCACGTTCCGCATTCTCTAGTTCGCCAACCATAGTAGAAAAAGGGAATAACTCTGACTCAGAAGAAACTCCCTCCTCCACTACATCGACAACCTTCTCAAATGGATCGGGGTTGTTCACCTCTGGAACTAAACGGCTTTCCCACAACTTCCAGAAGTGAGCAAAGTCTCTCCCCAATATTGCATCGTACACCAGACCATGCACCAAACCCACAGAAACTATAGCAGAGCCACATGGTGTCTCGATGTTCACCTCGGCCGTAACATAATATCGAGTATCCCCATGTATGCAGGTCACACCAACAGTTTTCCCTGTATGCCTCAAGGGGTTCACCAGCTCAGCTTTTATAAGTGTCACCAAGCTACCAGAGTCTAACAGTGCCTCTACTCGGTTGCCATCTACAGTGAGTACACACGTGCTTATCAGTCTCAGCCTGCCGGTCAGCCGTACAGGCTATCTGTGCAAAGAAAGACCCCCTGTGGTAGACATGAGCAGTATCACATTGCATAGGTTCAGTTGTAAGTGCACAATTAGCGGCAATATGGCCGAAGCCACCACATCGGAAACACTGAGTCATATTAATGTCTAGTCGTTTACGGGGCAAGAACCTTCCCGGCCTGGCAGGCCTGTCTCCAGGTTCTACACCCTCAGTCTTAGGTACATTCCACCGCCCAGCACCCTTCTCCCCTGGAACAGTGTCTCTGGGAGTTCTCCGGTGCGTCATCGGGGCTCGGTAGGGCATACTCATCAGCTCCTCAGCCACCACGTACCTCTCCACCAGCTCGACCAACTGGTCCGCGGACTTAGGGTCTGCATGGCTCACCCACTTGCGCAGAGTCGCAGGTAATGATCGCAGGTACCGGTCCATCACGACCCTTTCCACGATCTGTGGTCCTGTCAGCGTCTCGGGCTGTAGCCATTTTGAGGACAGATGGACGAGGTCATGCATCTGTGAACGTGGAGGCTTGTCCATATGGAACTCCCAGCGGTGGACCCGTTGGGCACGAACAAAGGTGGTGACTCCCAAGCGAGTTAGGATCTCCTATTTTTGTTTTTTATAGTCCTTGGCATCAGCCAGGCATAAGTCAAAATAGGCCTTTTGTGGCTCCCCAGACAAAAAAGGTGCCACCAGACTGGCCCACTGCTCCTTGGGCCAACTCTCCCTTTCGGCCGTTCTTTCAAATGCAGCGAGATAGGCCTCCACATCATCACCCGAAGTCATCTTCTGGAGGAAGTGACTGGCTCGTACGGAGTGAGTGGTGGTGGGAGGACCAGTACCAACATCTCTGGGCCGGGCGATCAGGTGGTGTACCACCTCTTTTATGGCCTGGCTGTTTTCCGCTAAGGCCCGGCGGGTTTCCTCGATGGCAACCTGTTGTTGCCCCTGGGCTGTCTCCAAGGCCGACAGTTGCACCCTGGTGGATTCCTGCAGAGCCCTGGTAGATTCCTGCTGAGCTGCTGTAGCTTGGAGCAGGGCTTTAATAATGTCCTCCATTTTGTCCTGGGGTGTAGGTTGGAAGCTGAACCTTGCCTCTCTGAGCATGGGCTGACGCCTCCTCTATGGGACTCCAAGGACACAGCGTTATTTCCACACTCACAAATTGGGTGTCTGTCCCTTTAATTTTTAAATGGAAAGTTTTCCTCTTGCTGCAACTTCAGTGTATGTGGGTGCGCGCATTCTCCACCATATTGTGACACAGTTAGGTTAGGGGGTCCCTCTCCTGGGTAGAGGACTCCTTCCTTACACACACACACAGCAGCAGGGAAGCAGCACACCAGTCTGGATGCAAGTACAAGCTGGTCGGTGCCAGTCTTTATTGTACAATGTCAGAAACATAAAGAAAACATAAATATAAATCCTAGCCCTGTCGGGGCACTAACTTCACAGGTAGTTCCCTCACTACCAGAACATGGCAGGGCCTAATGCCCTCGCCAGCAACAAAAGCACAGCACAACACTCACAGTTAGGTATCCAGGTGTCTTTGAGCAAACTCCCTGTCTGCTCTCCCAGGTGAGACAATCAGCCCTCAACACACTAGGCTTATATTGGCCACTCTCAGGTGGGAACCCAATCAAGCCTGATACCAGGCTGCGAGAACCAAAACCTGGAGTGGCCGTGGGTGGAGCCCTCCCTCTCCTCTCACCCACAACCCCCAGGTCCCAAACCGGCTTTTCAAAAAGCCGAAACTCAAGCCTGCTACACTGCAAACTTTCTCCTGGGGGTTTAAAACACAAAAGACAGGAATCTGGGACAAATGTACCTGCCACAGACCACTTTACCAGTGATCCTATCACAATACATATATATATATATGTGTGTGTGTGTGCGTGTGTGTGTTTATTCTTCCATGGGTGGTATGTTTTCTGGCTCACTATCCAAAATCTAAGTGTGTGGCTCCATGTTTATACAGCGTTCCTGCTAGGCTCTTTTAGGGGGGCACTGCGCCCTGCCTGATTTCAAAATGGCAGAATACGTTCTGCCCCTTTTCGCGGCACCCCACTAAAACAGCCTGCCAGGTGCCATCCTTACCAGTGGGCAGCAGTGTCCCACAGGTCGGAAATATAGCGGTGCAGTGGTCACAACCGGTGAATGGATGCTAGGCGCCCCACGTGGTCTTAATCCACCACTGTGTCCATTTCCCACAAATATTGTGCCACCGTGGCCCACTACAATTAAATTATCCTGGTGGTCCCCACATACCCCAGTCTGCCAATTTTCATGACCATAACAAAATAGAATTAAGGCACCTTATAAATAAAAATAGTTGCATTTTGTTAATAATCCATATTTTGTGGGATTTTTTGCACATATTCAGTGGTCGATAATATAACAAGTGGTGTTTGCTTCATATAAGCAAAGAGGGGAAAGATATTAAGGTGGTTGAAGGTAGACATCCATGATGCTAAGCCACTGTACAAACCACACCCCCTTTATAGACTTGTGGCGCCATATAAATATAGGATAATAATAATAATAATAATAATAATAATAATAATAATAATAATGTAGAAAGAGCCCACATGTACATGCAAAAATCCACCTTTCTGGGGTGCTACATAAGATAATCACAAACTGTATTCCAGAGCCGTGACTTCAACCATTTTCACATAGAATATGAACACTCTCCTTGTAAAGTTAAAAAAATAGAGGTTTAGTTATTTACCACCCATAACAGCATGTCCACGGAAACTAAATTGCGGTATACATCCATAGCACATTCAGTGCAACTCAAATAGTTGTCACACACCAGCCGTGCTGGTCACACCTCCTGTGGCAGCACACAATAGGCCATTCATAAAGGTCAGATCCAGGCCCATGTGGACCTTAATCTGGTACTGAGTTATACCACAAAGAGCCTCCCCCTTGTGTGCCTACTGACAGAGGGCCTGAGTCAGAGATGGACGGAATTGCAGAGCTGCACACAAGCGGCTGTGCAATTCCGTCCATCTAAAATTACAGAAGGAGGTGTCAGACACCTTCCTGCTGCATCTGCGTGATCCCAGCGCTACAACCAAGGTCAGAGCCTGGGACCACCATCTTAGTGGCTATTATTGTCCCTTTGGCCAGGCTATGGTAGGCTGAAGCTTACTGCAGCCTGACCGAGTCCTAGTCGCTTGCGAGGCCAGGAAGTCTGTGTCTATGGACACAGATCCTGGCCTCGTCACTCCCGGAAAACGGGGGCAACACGCCCCCCGTTTCTGTGAATGCTGCACAGGAACGCCCCCGCTCCATCTATGGACACAGACCCTGGCTTCGTCATTCCCGGAAAATGGGGGCAACACGCCCCCCATTTCTGTGACTGCTGCACAGGAACACCCCCGCTCCGCCTCCCAAATGCTGCAGCCTGTCAATCAGGCTGTCTGGGAGGCTCTGTGAGTGAACAGATGGAGGTCTGCACATGCGCAGTCTTCCCATCATCTGAGATGTGCGCTAACCAATGGGTTAGCGTACATCTCTGAATCAGGCCCAGAGTATGAAAGAAGAGATTTGATCTGGTAACTAACCATCCTCTGCTAACAGTTCTGTCTATGTGAATGGGTAAAAGGGAATAGGCAACTAATCCTTAGGTAGAAGTACCTAAAAAAGTGACAACTCAATGGTGGGTTCAAGACAGAGCCTCCCAGAGGAGAGGGCAACAGATAATATACAGCAATTTAAAATGAATGTATTGAACAATATTCTACTACAAATGTTCAGAATATAATGGTTTGTATCCAGTGAGTATAAGATAGAATTTCTATGGATTATCTTCTGTAAGAATTTCTTTAGTGTATTATGACTGCTGCCAGCTATGAAAATCTGTTTCTTTCCTCTATCTCTCTCTCGCTCGCTCGCTCGTTCGCTCGCTCTCTTACATACACACACACATATTTTTCTCGTCTTACAGATTCTTTCAATTAAGAGCATGAAGCTTCCCCTCTCCCTCCCACTGATCGCTAAGGGATCTCTGGTTGCGTTTAGCAGTTACTTGTGCAGGATTTTGCCTGCACTCACGCAGCGTGTTCTGCCCGGGGCTGTAAGCCATTTAGAAGCAGACCCTGCTCAGATGGATACTGGTGCTGGAAATGAATAGAGTTCTCTAAGGCAACAATAGGTGGCCTGGGGACCCTGTTACCACAAGAAAATACAGTTACCAGGCATTTGAGACGTTATTGCTTAATATTAAAAAACAGATTTCTATAATCTTTGAAATATATGGTATTTTTTGAGTTTTAAGAAGTATAGCTAATCATACTGTGTTTTGTGAATACATACAGTATGTGTGGGCAGGGATGTTACTGCAGTTTTTCAACCTATTTTGAAATGTGTTATTTTTTTATCTGATCTAGTTAGGATTATGTCCTAAATGTGGGAACTTAATTCATCGTCTTTACTGGAGTGGGCAGACAATACTCTATAAACTGTTGCCTTTTATCAGAATACAGTGGAAATATATGTTTTCTTACCACAATGAGGATCATATGACATTCTGGGCCTGATTCAGACCCGCTCGCAAGCACTATGCGCTCGCAAGTGGGTCGATGGCCGGGCAGTGCGCACGCGCGGTGTTCGCACTGCGCGTGTTAGAGCCCTGGAGCGAGTGAGAAATCACTCGCTCCGGCGCTCACATTCAAAAGGAGGCCGAACAAATAAAAACATGCGGCCGCCCTGATTCAGGCTCTCTGTTTTTAGGTGTGCTCCTGCCCCACGGCTCCCGGCTTATTATGGCTACACTACAAGGTGAATCAGTGCAAACACTCTGCAGTAAGCAAGGAACATCCCACTACAATTCAAAATGAGCAACTACACTTGAAATCACTACATTTTAAGGTGTACTATGGGGACGCAATTTTTGCATTTCTGTCATATAAATATTTACTTTTTGGGAATTAATAGTGTTCTTACAATGCGTTGCCATGGTTTTATCCATCCATAAAAGGATCATTTTGCGCAAGATTGCTCCCATATTCAGATAACAAAGGCAAGTTAGGTTAAGTTTGGATAGTCCAAAAGTGAACTAACCCCTTAAAAAATGTTAGTGGAGTTCCAATTACCTTCACCTGTAAACTGAGGGGAATATTGTAGAACTTCAGAGGCCCAAGCATGAATAGAAACTTGTGTAATCCCGAACACTTAAAATTTATTGTCAAATATCTGCCCAGAAAATAAAACATTGTGTACAGTATATCTCTATTAGAGATGAGCGGGTTCGGATCTCAGAGATCCGAACCCACCCGAATTTTGGGGATCCGGGGCGATCCGAGCGCAGCTCAGATCTCCCTGCCTGCCCCGGATCCCTGACCCGAGGCAAAACCTCGCGACCCCTCTGTCGAGTCGGGAGGTTTTGTTTTGAGCGAACTTAATGCTTATTGGCTGAGAGAGTCGTCTGTCACGGCTCTCAGCCAATCAGCGTTAAGCCCATTGAAAACAGCACAAAAGAGGAAAAGAAGATGGCGCCCGCCATCCCCCGCCGCCTGACACCACCGGCACCCCCTGCTGCCGACACCGCCGGCAGCCCCACTGGCAGCATCTCCTGCTGCCGACACCACCACTGCCGACACTCCTGCACTGCTGCCCAACGTACTGAGGATACCGTTAGAGACCCCACACTGCCGACACTCCCACGCTGAGGACACCACCAGCACCCTTGCCCTGCCGACACAGTCAGCAAACCTGCACTGAGGACACCACTGGCACCCCCGCTCTGCCGACATCGCCGGCACCCTTCACTGAGAACACTGCCAGCACTGCCATTCCATGTACTGAGAACACTGCCAGCAACCCCCGCACTGCCGACACAGTCAGCAAACCTGCAATGAGGACACCGCTGGCACCCCTGCACTGCCAACACAGCCAGCAAACCTGCACTAATGACACCGCTGGCACCCCCGCACTGCCGACAGCCAGCAAACCTGCACTAAGACACCGCTGGCACCCCGCACTGCCGACACAGCCAGCAAACCTGCACTAAAGACACAGCTGGCACCCCCGCACTGCCGACACAGCCAGAAAACCTGCACTAAAGACACCGCTGGCACCTCCGCACTGCCGACACAGCCAGCAAACCTGCACTAAGACACCGCTGGCACTCCCGCACTGCCGACACAACCAGCAAACCTGCACTAAAGACACTGCTGGCACCCCTGCACTGCCGACATCACTGCTACCCTTCACTGACGACACTGCCAGCACCGCAGCACTGCCATTCCATGTACTGAGGACACCACCGTCAGCAACCTCGCTCTGCCGACACTGCTGTCACAGTTAAGTGCACTATTGGTGTATCCAACCCACACTGAATAACACACTGTATCCATGTTGGAAATTAGAAACTGAACTGCCACATGTTAGTGCCACCCACTGTGTCACTTAGCTTAGCAGCCAGCTAGCTGGATGCAACCTTTTGGCCTTAACTAGATGAAGCAAATGATATTGTGAGGTGGTCAAAATTGATTGGAAATTACTGGAAATAAATGTTATTGAGATTAATTATACTGTAGGAATGAAAACAGGCCCATTTTATGTGATTTTAGCTGTTTTTATGATTTTTTAAGAAAAAATCCAGATCCAAAACCAAAACACGAAAACAAAACACGGAGGTGAGGTATTGGCAAAACCAATCCAGATCCAAAACCAGGGTAGATCCAGATCCAAAACCAAAACACGGGGGTCGGCGCACATCTCTAATCTCTATATAATCATGTACGTAGCGACCATTGATTTTATCACACTTCATTCTACCCATACAATGTCTTGCAGATCTACTAGTCAGTTTGAGCAAATCTGTTCTATTTCCAGATGCAAACTGAACAAAAATACCCAAACGGATTCATAAAACATTAGTATTAGTTCTTCCCTCCTATGCTACAGCATTTTGTTACTCAAATTGTTAAGTTGGGTAAACATAAAGCCATTGTGATTTATCTCACAAAACAGGAATAGGCACTTGCACTGCAGACTCCTATTTATTCATGTACTTAAATAGCAGCTGCAGTCAACAAAGCATCTTCCCTTTACTAATGTTTCTTTATGTATAAATATTCTATATTTTGGAGTTACAAATATTCTTAAATGGCTTATTTACAGCTATCTGCAATAATCTCCTCTCTCTAATGTAACATTGAAAACTAGGAATAGGTACCGCATTTTGAAAAACTGCATGATCATCTAAATATATTAATGAAATTACTAAAGAATTGCAAATACAGGACATTGTTATGGACACAAATCTGACATGGATATAATCATCTTATATTTATAATTGCTCGCATAGGGCTCGATTCATTGTTGTATGCTTTTAGCCTAGCTGCTGTGTCTTTGGATGCAGCAGCGATGTGAAAATATGCTAATGCCACTGGCGGCGTCTTTGGTAATAGACACTTCCTGCTGGCTCCTGTGATTCGTGTCCGTCAATCAGGCTGTGGCATCCGGGGCATTGCGAGTGGGCAGACACTGATCGGCACATGTGCAGTACAGATCTTGCATGCTTCGATAGGCCACCATCAGAGTTGTACTCAAAAATCGGGTTTGCGTACAACTCAGAATCAGGCCCATAGTTAGCAAACATTCAAGGGGCAAAGAAGAATACTCTTTACACATACAACTTAGCTTATTATTGTGTACACTCACTCACCCTCCCAAGTCAGGTATGCTAGCCGACATAGTGTCAGGTGCCTGCTGAGTGAGTGAAGGGAGAGTGCAATGTAGAATTCCCTGCATGGTCCTCAGATACTCACAATCCTGGTCCACATACATAAGCTTGGATGTTGAAATATTGATCAGTGGTGACTGCTGTTTGAGCAGTGGGAGATGAGTATGGCCTCACACCAGGTGGCATTAAATTAAATGCACATACCATCAATTTTTCAAGCTTGTAAAACGTATTTGAACAGATCTGACAATGGAACCTATTCTTCCCAAACTCAGGTTTGTTGAGTGTTTCTGAACACTTAATTGTTCCATTAATAGTATTTAAGTGCATGAAGGTAAATTACCCTAAATTCATTATTGGGAGTGAGTATGGGATTATTGGAAAATTGGATTCCATTTTCAGACTCAGTAACATGCGTTTTAAAAACACTACCACTTTGTTAGTGGGTAAGAGGCCTTGGACTTTTTCTCTGCTCACAGAGTTTAGAAAATGTGAGATTAGCAGTAAATTCTCACATTTTTTAAACTCGGCCAATGTAATAGAACCTGAGAAATAACAAACTCGTATGTTATTGGACTCAAAAAACTCTCACGATTTAAACTCTCATCCAGATGTTTTTCCATTTTGAAGATAAAACTCAACCAATGTAATAGTGTGAGCGTCTACTGCTAAACTCTCACATTTTCTAAACTCTCCCCCTATTACATTTGGCCCTTAGACACTATTGACTCAGAATTGGATGAAGATGCCCAAAATGTGTAAATTTGCTCCTGCGCATGCACTATATGCTAAAATGTGCTATTTGCGCCCGTGAACAGATATGCACCAAATGTAGAATCAGCCCCTTTATTGGTTATCACTGTAGTTTTCACAAGTTCCTACTTCCTCATGCATTTTTGGTGTTTACTAATTTTGTTTGTGTAATAGGTCTTCTATGTAATGAATGCTGCTTACCGCTGGTATATAATAGGGGTGTGCACCGGCCACTTTTCGTGTTTTGGTTTTGGATCTGGTTCTTTCTTCGTGTTTTGGATCTGGTTTGGTTTTGCCAAAACCACCCTTCCGTGTTTTGATTTTGGTTTTGAATCTGCACAAACACGTGGCCCATCTAGGAGTAACACTGCAGTGGCAGACAGGATGGCAGTTTGAAAAACGAGTACATAATGCAAAGATAAAAAAGAGGTGCAAGATGAAATTGTCCTTGGGCCCTCCCAGCCACCCTTATGTTGTATAAACAGGACATGCACACTTTAACAAACCAATCATTTTAGCGCCAGGGTCTGCCACACGACTGTGGCTGAAATGATTGGTTCGTTTGGGCACCCACAAAACAAGCTGGCAATTAATCTGTCCCTGCACAAACTGGCTCTACGAAGGCAAGATGTCATCCTCATCCTCCTCATCCACGGATTCCTCACCCTCTTCAGTGTTGTGTACATCCTCATCCTCACAAGTATTAATTCTTCTCCGCTGGAATCCACAACCACAGGTCCTTCTGTACGTTCTGGAGGCTGGTCTCCCTGGAAGAGTTGATAATCATTTTGATGAACATCATCTTCTCCACATATTGTAAAAGCAACCTCCTATGCCTTTCACTGACAAGGTTCTCGGCTGCACTAAAAACTCTTTCGGAGTACACACTGGAGAGGGGGCAACTTAGGTAAAATAGAGCCAGTTTGTACAGGGGCCTCCATTGCCTCTTTTTCCTGCCACTACAGGTACGGACTGTCTGACATGCCTACTTAGATGCTGTCACCGATGTAATCCTCCACCATTCTTTCAATGGTGACAGCATCATATGCAGTGACAATAGACTTGTCAGAAATTGTTGGCAGGTCCTTCAGTCCAAACCAGATGTCCAAACTTCACCCTGCCTGCCCTGCATCACTGCCACGGGGTTGCTTAGGATATCTAAGTTGTTTCCTGGCAGCCCCAGTTGTGGAAGAAAATGAAGAAGGAGCTGTTGCCGTGTCACGTTCCGCTTCAGCTGACAGTGTTTTCACCAGCAGGTCTTTGCACCTCTGCAGGCTTGTGTCTGCCAGAAAGAGAGACACCGCGTAGGCTTTAAACCTACGATCGAACACAGTGGCCAAAATGTAGTGGTCTGATTTCAACAGATTGACCACCCTCGAATCCTGGCAAAGCGAATGAAGGGCTTCATCCACAAGTCCCACATACCGAGCGGAATCTTCTGCAAAAGCCTGATGAGGGGAATGACCTGACTCAAGCTGGTAGTGTCTGAACTGACTTCACGTGTTGCAAGTTCGAAGGGCTGGAGAACCTTGCACAACACAGAAATCATTCTCCACTGCGCTTGAGTCAGGTGCATACCCCCTCCTTTGCCTATGTTATAGGTAGATGTATAGACTTGAATGGCCTTTTGCTGCTCCTTCATCCTCTGTAGCATATAGAGGGTTGAGTTCCACCGCGTCACAACCTCTTGCTTCAGGTGATGGCAGGGCAGGTTCAAGAGTGTTTGCTGGTGCTCCAGTCTTCGGCATGCAGTCGCTGAATTGTGAAAGTGGGCAGAAATTTTTCGGGCCACCGAAAGCATCTCCAGCACACCCCTGTCGTTTTCCCAAAAATTCTGCACCACCAAATTTATTGTGTGAGCAAGACATGGGACGTGCTGGAATTTGCCCAGATGTAATGCCCGCACAATATTGGTGGCGTTGTCAGATATCACAAATCCCCAGGAGAGTCTATGGCCCATATTCAGTTTGAGCCGAGCCACGATACTTTAATGCGGCCCGGACTTTCCACCGACTTCGCCTGTTTTGTAGGCGGTAAAGTATCGCGGCCATTCAGGCTTTACCCCGTATTCAATATGAAAGTACGCGTAAACGGGACCAGGTGATACTGAAACAAGCGGAAAGTACTGTCAGTTTTGGGGAAATCAGCCGGACACCTCCCCCCAAATGATGCTCTGACATGGGGGTTCCCTATGGTACCCCTTGATTTGGTTTGCTGAAGGTATTTGGTGTTTTTAAACAAGCTCAATAGCTGCTAAATAGTGTTTTACTTTACCTGATGCAGAATAGTATTTTGGAGGTTTTTTTCAAGAAAATAAGTTATCCCAGCAAATTTGGGGTACTTGAAAATGGGGGTCAGCATATTTAAAAGTTGCTAAACTGAAGTTGAAAAAATCATGAAAAATCCACCTGCCACAAGCACCTGCAATCAAAAAAACTCTTGGGGCATACTTGGGGACCCCCCCCAGAGTCAAGTTCGCTAGTTTTTAACTTTGCACCCCAACATTTTTTTTGCCCCCTTTTTCAAAGTAAATTTTTGGGGTGTCCTTAAGTGTCTGAAGGCTGCACAGGGGTTCCCGCAACGTGGCACCCCAAAACCTCAATTCTGCACTTTTTTACGCCTGTCATTCATAGACGATACTTTACCGCCTATTACATTGCATTGACTTTCCACCTAGGCAGAAAGTCTTTCAAATTGAATATGGGGTAAAAGTCAAACAGGCGAAAATTACGTCATTGGCGAAAAGTTTCCGCCAAAACCACACGGAAACTGACTTTTCGCCTCAAATTGAATATGGCCCCAGGTTTGGTAAGTGATAGGGCGATGGTTTCCCTCAGTTTCTCTAAGAGGTTGTCGGCAGTGTGCCTCTTACTGAAACCGGTGATACACAGCGTAGCCTACCTTGGAACGAGCTGGCATTTCTGAGATGCTGTTACTGGTGACACTGCTGTTGTTGCTGCGTAAGGCAATACATCTACCCAGTGGGCTGTCACAGTCATATAGTCCTTAGTCTGCCCTGTTTCACTTGTCCACATGTCCATGATTAAGTGGACATTGGGTACAACATTTTTTAGGACACTGAGGACACTTTTTCTGACGTCTCTGTACATTCTCTGTATCGCCTGCCTAGTCAAGTGGAATCTAGATGGGATTTGGTACTGGGGACACACTACCTCCATCAATTGTCTAAATCCCACTTCACTAATGGCGGATACCAGACGCACGTCTAACACCAACATAGCTGTCAAGGCCTCAGTTATCTGCTTTGCAACAGGATGACTACTGTCGTACTCCATCCTTCTTGCAAAGGACTGTAGGACGGTCAATTGCTTAGTAAAAAGTAGTTGTGTCCCAACTTCCTCTCTGGGATGATGAACGACTCCCAGCAGAGGCGGCAGCAGTAGGCGTAGCAATGCAGGTTCCTCCGGAGGAATCCCGGATAGGAGAGAAGTCAGTTATGCCAGTGACATGGCCTGCAGGACTACTTCCGATCCTGATTGAGGAGGAAATTGATGAGGAGGGAGTTGCTGGTGTGGTTTGCAGGCGCTGACTTTTTAAGGCGCTGACTTTTTAAGCGCTGCAGGTTAACGTCCTTACCCCTACTTATTACACCTTCACATAAGCTACATATGGCAAGACAGTTGTCCGGATTTGGATAGAAATAATTCCAGACCGAAGAGGTGGATTTTTTGGTCTTCTGCCCAGGCATGACGACAGGATTTTTCGTCCCACGGACAACAACTGTCTTCCCCGGTGCCTGATTTAAACAAACCACATCACCATCAGCATCCTCCTCATCAACTTCCTCCTCAGCGCCAGCTACACCAATATCCTCATCCTGTTGTACTTCATCAGTGACATCTTCAATTTGAATATCAGCAACTAGACTGTGGGTGCTCCTTCCAGCACTTGCAGAGGGCGTGCAAATGGTGGAAGGAGCCACCTCTTCCCATCCAGCACCGACACACTTGGACTCTCCTTGGGGATTTGTGATATCTTCTTAGAACGCACAGTTCTTTGCTGTGCTTTTGCCAGCTTAACTGTTTTTATCTTTCTAGCGGGAGGGGGAGGGTTTCCATCAACATGTGAAGCTGAACCACTAGTCATGAACATAGGCCAGGGCCTTAGCTATTCCTTGCCACTCTGTGTCGTAAATGGCATATTGGCAAGTTTATGTCTCTCCTCAGATGATTTAAATAAATTTTTTTGGGCCATTTTACTGAACTTTGGCTTTTTGGATTTTACATGCCCTCTACTATGACTTTGGGCATCAGCCTTGGCAGACGACGTTGATGGCATTTCATCCGTCTATGTAATGACTAGTGGCAGCAGCTTAGGAGGAAGTGGTTCTTGATCTTTTCCTAATTTATCCTCCAAATTTTTGTCCTCCATTATTTTTATGGAGTGCATTAATTTTATGGAGTGAATAACAACTCCTGTAAAAATTATTTGGATGAATTAAATCACCCCTTTTTTATTTGGAGTGAATATACACAGGGCACAGGTCAGCGTAGCCCTATAATACACACGGGAAGGCCCTGTAAAAATTATTTGGATTAATTAAATAACCCCTGTAAA
The DNA here is from genome assembly GCA_031769625.1 of Taudactylus pleione. NCBI lineage: Eukaryota > Metazoa > Chordata > Amphibia > Anura > Myobatrachidae > Taudactylus > Taudactylus pleione. Next base: position 98,831 of record JAUIMM010000850.1, on the reverse strand, counting down.
AATTATTTGGATGAATTAAATCACTCCTTTTTATTTGGAGACTGGAGTGAATACACAGCACAGGGCACCATAGCCCTACACCACACAGGGCAGCCCCTGTAAAAATTATTTGGACTGAATATACAGTACAGGACAGCCCACTGGACTGGACTGGACTGATACAGCAGAGCAGGTCACCCCCAGACAGATACAGCAGCACAGCACCACTGGACTGATACAGCAGAGCAGGTCACCCCCAGACTGATACAGCAGCACAGCACCACTGGACTGGACTGATACAGCAGAGCATGTCACCCCCAGACTGATACAGCAGCACAGCACCTCTGGACTGGACTGATACAGCAGAGCAGGTCACCCCCAGACTGATACAGCAGCACAGCACCACAGGACTGGCCTGATACAGCAGGGCAGGTACCCCCAGACTGATACAACAGAGCAGGTCGCCACACCACCCCATGCCACTTTCTCACAGACACTAGAGAGGCACGTCCTCTCACTACCCTCTCCAGGACTGGAGTGAAGATGGCGGCACAGGATGATGATGTTTTGCCTCTTTCCGGGAACCGTCTGGCAGGTATACTCGAGTCAGACTCTGTACCCGGCTTGGATCGGGGGGTCTCGGGGGGGTTCGGATTTCAAAAATATGAACCCACTCATCCCTAGTATATAATATTATTATTATTATCCTTTATTTATATGGCACCACAAGGGTTCTGCAGCACCTTACAAAGTACATGAACAAATGAGCGTACAAGAAAACATTGACTAGCAGTTTGTGAGAGCTTACATTCTAAAGGGGAGGGGCAGACAGACATGGGTGACACAGAGAGACAGGAAGGAGCAAGTAGCAGAGGGTTAGGATGAGAACTGGAAGGCTAGGATGAAGTAGTGGGTCTTGAGAGCCTATTTGAAGATTTATAGAGAGGTGGAGAGTCTGCTAGGGAGATGGAGAGACTTCTGAAGGTACAGTAGGGAGCAGCAAAGGCAAAATCTTGGAGGCAGGAGTGGGAGGAAGTAATCAGATGGCAAGAGAGGTGGCATGCATTTGTTGGGCGAAATGTGCTGGCAGGTGTGTGAAGTTAAATGAGGTCTGAGATGTAAATGGGAGAGGATTGAGTGAGGGCTTTGTAAGTGAGTATAAGAACCTTGAATTGGGTTCTAAAGGGAAAAGGAGCCAGTGTAGGGCTTGTAGGAGAGGGGAGGCAAATGTAGAATGTGTGGAGAGGAATATGAGACAAGCCGCAGCACTGACGACAGATTGGAGTGTCAAGATTTGGGATTCATGGAGGCCAGATTGGAGGAGGATACAGCAGTCTAATCTGGAGATGACCAGTGAGTGGATGAGGGTCGTAGTAGCATCCATGGTGGGAAAGGGTCTGATCCTGGAAAAAATTTTGAGATGGAAATGGCAGGACTGCGAAAGGTACTGAATGTGTGGTTTGAAGGAGAGGACAGAGTCAAGGATAACTCCAAGACAGTGCACTTTTGGGGCTAGAGGAGATGGTTGTGCCATCAATAGATAATGAAATTGAGGGAAGTGAGGTTATGCGGGAGGGTGGCAAGATGATCAGCTCAGACTTATGCCACGTACTCACTGGCCGATATTGTGAATTTTAATGATGTCATTCTCATTCACAATATTGTCCAGTGTGTATGCAAGATATCGTTAACGATGCGCACTCCCGTGGATCGTTAATGATATCTTTCATCGCCTGAACATGCAGGCCAACCTGACGATATCGTCAGATTGTACATGTTCAGGGATGTTGCCTGAACATGTCACTGAATGATATCGTTAATGATATCGTTCAGTGTATAGGCTCAATGTTGTTAACAACCTTGAGCCCGGCAAACACTTAACGATATAGCTCATGGAGCGAATTGTAAAGTGTGTATGCGCCTTTAGACATGTTAAGTTTAAGAAAGTGCTGGGACATCCAGGAAGAGACAGTTGGAGATACAAGTGAGGAGAGAGGGGGATAGGTCGGAGGAGAGGTAGATCTGAGTATCATCAGCATAGAGATGATATTGGAAGCCAAAAGAGTTGATGACTTCACCTAAAGAAAATGTATAGAGGGAGAATAAGAGAGGTCCAAGAACAGAAACTTGGGGAACACCTACCTTTAGTAGAAGTGGGGGGTAAGATGAGTCATGATAGGAGACAGAGAAGGAACGGTCAGAGCGGTAGGAGGACAACCAGAAGAGGGCAGTATCATGTAGACCAAGGGAATGAAGGATTTGCAGGAGGAGAGGGTGGCCCACAGTGTCAAAAGCAGCAAAGAGGTCAAGGAGACTGAGCAGAGAGTAGTGACCTTTGGATTTGGCAGCAAGGAGGTCGTTGCTGAAATCTGTGGGCAGTTTCAATGGAGTGGTGAGAACTAATAAATTGAGCAGCATCACCCATAGCTCCAGCTGTTGCTGATTCACTCTGTTTGCAGAAGGCTGAGAATCATTGCTTATGTAGTTCAGCAGCAGCTGGAGTGTGTAAGATTTGCTATGAGAAACAGAGAGTTTGATGCTTTTACAGATAGAAGAAATCAATCTGATTGAGAGCACAGTACAGTACTTCTTCTGTCAGAGGAGCTGTCCATCCACTGCTGGTGCTGATCCTTATAAGTTAAAGCTGATGCTAATGTTCTTGAAGTCCCCAAAGATAACATGCAGACATGCTTTCTATTTATATTGTACTAAGAGCATTGTATTTTATTTATTTTAACCCATTACAACCAGCTGAAGTTTTCTGGCAGCTTTAAAGATGAGTACGTTTGTAAATTTTTCCCTTTTTGAAGACAAAATAAAAGGAAAACATTCAGCAGCTGCTAAGCAAGTTAATTAACAAGGCTGACCCGGCCTGTCCCCAGGGGGGGCAAGTAATGAGAAAACAAACAACCTCTGATTATTTTAAGTCCAGAAATTCTCATTTCAAAGTCACTGGCCAGAAAAGGCTGAGGAATTCCATGAGCTGCAGAGGAGGAATCTGTTTTGCACACACAGCATTCCCCATGGACAGGACAGTGCACAGCTGCATACAGAGCAAAGCAGAAGGGTCCTGCTTCACTTCATGTTTAATTCAGGGGAGCTTCGTCTTAGCCTTGTGCACATTCCAAATCTAGCTCCGCTTGCACTATTGAGACGCAAGGAAAAATCCCATATGATTAAGGCTGTTCCAGTTCTGTAACCTCGTTGTTGCCAGATATATTTTAATTAACTATAAACAGATACTGGGGTACTGGAAAGCCTGCAAGCTTGACTGCTAGGTGGATTCATTGTTAGTTAAAAAAGGAGTTAACAATGACCGTGATATATTTGGGTTAATGTTAAAAAGCAATACCTGTTCTGATAACTATGTTACAGTGACCTCTACTTACATTCTTGATTTAATGCGTTTAGTATGGTCTGAAGAACTTGAAGCCCTGGTTGTAGTTCCTCAAGAAATATAGAAACTATGCATATAGCCTTAGAAATCTACCAGTTATAGATACTGGCCATGTTAACATTACAATATAGCTCCAAATCACTGTGAATCTGCAGTTGATTTAATTATAGTCTGTAACATCTGCCACTTGGAATAATGATTCATCATGTGCTAAATTTTATGTCATTCAAGGCAACATGCCAAATTTTGATGCTATGGCATTAATCATTTAAATGTGTCTTTGCTCCATTCAAATGTTACACCTGTTTTTTCTAAAAATACCAAGTAAATACAGTAGTATATCAGAGTATAAAAAGAACATAACTATCTATTATCTATCAATGCATACTGTACACATACACAGGGTTGGTTTTGGCATCCCGACAGTCAGAATGCTGGCAGCAGGATGCCAATGGTGAAAATACAGGCAAATTTCGGAAGTTATTTTCATGCTAACCCTAATTCTAACCCTAACCCACCGCTCCCGCAGCCTATCCCTAACCCCCCCACACCCTAACCCCCCTCTCCCCTGCAGCCTAACCCCCCCCCCCCGCAGTTTAAACCCTACCGCAGCCTATCCCTCCCCTCCTGCAGCCTAACTGTCCACTCCCACAGCCAAAGCCACCCCCACATCCTAACCCTCCCCTTCTGCAGCCTCCGCAGCCTAACCCCAACCCTCATACTTACCGTTAGATGTTGTCAGCATTCTGACACATCAGGATCCTGAGTATTGTGTCCATTGGGATTATGACTACATCCCCCATGCACATATATGTACTACCTCTGTAAAGCAATTCAGGGTTATCAGCATCTTGATAAATTAGGAGTAAAATTGCAAACATTTTAAGCATAGATAATTGTAAGTTATGTTTTATTTTATTATGACCAGTGACTGCATATATTGATTAATGAAGTAATATTGCCTTGTGCTCCTAAGTATATTTGGAGTCTATATGTGCATAATGTTGGGTTTCGTTCTGATCGAAATGAATAGTACACACACGTGACCATTTGAGTGAGTACAAATGAACATACATTATTTACAAGTAACAAATAAACAAATAACATACAAAATATACAGTATACTCAACTTAGGTCTAGGTATTCAGATGACACAGGCAATTTATCCTCTTCAACATAAGATGTACTTCATCTTCATCTGGGGAGCCCTCGTTTCAACAACGCCCAGGTAGTTCAATATACATTGCAGGCACCATGTGCTGCAGTCTCAGGTCCATGCAGGAGCCAAAGAGCCTTTGTCTAGGTTTTGATTTATATACCCTAGTATGGGGTGTTGGCGTTCCGGATATTAAGCCCATATTAGTTACATACTGGGTATCAAGCACTGATTGGTACAATGTAGCATTGACCATACCTATGACTTGCACATGATCTGTAAGCACTAAGATATACTCAGACAAAGAAATACAGTAATGACGTATCCTAGTATGTCTGGAGATAAGCTCTGTTTCAAAGCCCCCTTTGTGTATATAATATGGACATCACTAACAGTTACCCATAATTCTTAGCGTCTATACACATCTTACTATGGTCATTCTATTGGAATGTGGCTAACTGTCTACTGATAACACCATATAAGCTATGAATGGCTCATTATACATCTACTAATAGTGACAGGTACAAGTTAGGGCCCCTCAATTTATGTCTTGTTTGACCTCAAAAGGTGAATATGACCATTCTATGCTTAGACTGCAACTACAATCTCTTTTCAAACCTCAATGGGGCCTAACACAGGTTGTGTTACAACTTATATGCCTTTGTAGAAATTAATTATTTAACCCATAGACTCTGAAATTCTAAATGTGAACTTTATTTTTGAAAATGGATAGGACACTCTACAACTGGTTCAGAAGAATGATCTAATATATGAAAAACAGGTATGTTGGGGAAAAAAATCACTTTCCAAATTAAATATTTGTTGCTGTTGTGTGATGTTCATAAACAAGTGTGCGCTGTCTGTGTCCCAGATGTTGTTTGAAATTGGACTTATCTGATTGTTTTTTTGGTCCTTCCTATTCTTTACCTATAGACTCAGAGGCGTATCTATAATGGGTGCAGGGTGTGCGGGGAACACAGGCCCCTGGGTCCATGGGGGCCCCGCACTGCACACCCTGCACCCATAATATTACTTACTTCTCTGGAGTCCTACATCAGCGCGGGGGTCCGGCGCTGTAAAATGACTGGAAAATGGCTGCAGCGGCCATTTTCCCATTGTTTGTGCAGTATGGCCGTGGTGGCCATTTTCCCAGTGACCTGTGCATTTATTATAGACTCTGGGCACACTCTAGTGCCCAGAGTCTATAACTCCAGCACTGGCCGCGCACAGCTCAGTGCGCTGCCGGGCGGAGAGGAGGGGGCCCGTGTTGGAGACTGCACATGGTCCCCCTCCTCTCTAGAAACGCCCCTGTATAGACTAATCACTTATATTGAGATAAAATTACCAAGCAGACACATCCATAGCAAAATATTTTTAAAACATATATTTAATTATAATAAAAGTAAAAAATATTGCAGGTACATTTATAGAGATGTCAAAACAATTACCTGATACGGAAAAGACAGTCCACTTTGTCACCTTAAGTCACAACATTGTTTTCATTTAGGGGAAAGTCCTCTGTACCAGGGTGTTACAAGTTACTGTGACGTGACATTAGCCTTGACAACTGTGGCACCGTGGACTGTTTCCACAAAGAAAACAGCATTTGGATTGATGTTGATTAAGTGGACTTTCAGATAAGCTGGCAGCAGGAGTGCGCAATTATCTATTATAGCTTTTTATGTATAACATGTGCTAAACTGTACTACATCCACAAATATCTTATTTTATTTGTTAGCAAACTTTAAATATATATAATAGAGCAGTTTGAAACCTTAACTATTTCTAACCAGTTCCATATTAAGGCAGCTGAAAATGAGGAGGCGTCTAGTGTGAACAAATTTCCTTTGGCTAGTGTCATCAAAATATACAGAGTATATTAGGATGCAGGCATACAGGGGTACACCCACTGCCCCTCAACTTAAGCTTTGTTCTCTTCAATGAAACTTTAATGAATTAGACACCTCAGAACTATAATAGATCCCTATTGCGATTATAAGAGGCATTAACACAGCCACTGCAATGAAGAGTGAATGTTTGACAGAGTACAGATGCAACTTGCAGTATTTTTCCTGTCTATGCTCTATGGACTTTCACTCTGCATTGCCTCAAATGGCTCTATGGGTGGCCATTGAGTTCCTTATAGGGACCTGTGATACCATTTTAAAATTCTGTTTAAATCCTATTTTATTTAAATCTTTGAAAATAATACATCTCATGTAGAGGGGCAATGGGGCCAGCTGTTCAGGCTGAAGAAGCCTTATGTGCTCACTCACACTCAGGGCGCCTGGTGCCTCTATGTGAATCACTTAGGCAAACAACTGGAACATTTCAATAGTTTTATTTCATGTATGTAAATATGAAAACCCACAGGATATAGAATATGATAGGTTACAAAAGGCAGGGTTTAAGAGCCTCCTAAACAATTCTACCCCAAAGGGGCTATAATCACCATTTTCCCCAGAGCACATACCCTTCAATCCTCTGCCAACAGAGGCAATATTAAGTAATATGTCCTATTGCTTTTAGCATGTACACAAGGCAATAAGGCCTGCGTAGGCTTGATGATCACTGGCAATATCCCACACCAGCGCAACAGGAGCGCCTAGTCTAAAGTATCTCAAAGTACAAGATTGTACACATATATAATACATGTGCACTTTATATAGAGTTAAAACTTGTCTGTGATGGATGTTTGAGCAGGGCCGTTAATCTGGTAGAGGGTGTATACTGCACTGTCAACCAATTTGACTGGGCCAATGGACAAGGGAGGTATTCTCATGTGCAGCTCATTTTCCCTGGTCAGTCATGGGGGCAGACATCTCTTTTTGTGAGACATTTCTCAAAGCTTGGAGAGAGATAAAGTGGATGGAGATAAAGTACCAACCAATCGGCTCCTAGCTGTCACTTTACAGGCTGTATTTAAAAAATGACAGTTAGAAGCTGATTGGTACTTTATTTCTCTCCATTTTCTCTTTCTCCAAGGTTTGAGACATCTCCCCCTTGAACAGCAAGAGAACATTTGCTATATTACATATACATTGTTCAGCATTATTGGGGGTTGCTTGGGAGTAGGAAACATGGGGCTACCAAAATCTCAGATTTAACCCTAATATGTAGCATTGTATAATTGGCAAAATATATGCTTCACTGATTTAACTATGGAACCCAACTGGCAACATTTATGTCACAACAAAAAAGCAGTATGTTGAGGTACACTATGTATATGATCGCGGACAGACCTATGCTTCTATCTCTCACATGAGATGTCTGTTTATTTTACTAGGTCTGTATCTATTTAATTGATCTATTTCTCTGTCTGTCTATCTATTATCTCCTGAATTTCCCAGGTAAACAGATACAGTAGAAGTGTGATTTGGGCAGTGAGGCATAGACCTAGTGAGAAAACAACAAATGCATCCAGAATTGCAATCTTTATGAGCTGGGGGGTAACAGTGAGATAGATGTGGAGACATAGAGGTTTGTAGTGTTATTACAGGGAGCAATAACAAATATATCTTTTGAGGAGGATGAAGGCAGAGAGATAGTCTTATTACTTCCTGCAAGGAGGAAAGTGTAACTTTGATGTATAAGTGAGAGGTGAGACACAAAATATACAATGGTTGAAGAATGAAGCAGCAAAAAAGAAAATCGGTGACTGAGAGGATATTGATATAAGTTTTCTATCTAGATATACTAAATCCATCACTGACAGGCAACAGCATGGTATCTGTTCTTACCAAGCCCATCACTTAGTACGCAGCCAGGACCATATTTGGAGGTGACTCTGCACTTTGGGAAACCTTGTAGACCAACCGCTGGCATCACTACTACACAAAAAAGCTTCTGTTACTCCTGGCAGCGGTGGGCAGCAAAGCAGTCCTTCAACAATGGATTCATGATATCTCTCCATCTAAGGTTCTTGCCTAGGGACCATTGGTCACCAAGGGGTAAAGGTGCCCACACATATACCGATGTGCTCACGATACGATTTTATGGCCAATTTCCTCATGAACTGTCACGGGAGCTCCCTTGCCGTCGTGATCACGATTTTGGAAAAAAGACACCCAATCTGTCTTACGATCTCACGATCTATCGGATCGTACGCATCGTGAGATTGGCCATAACAAATCGTGAGTTGAAAAAAAAAATAAAACAGGCTCTTGACTATTGGAGGGAAATTTAAATAGCCATAACAATGGGAGGGGCTAGCTTGGGAGTATAAAAAAAAGCAGGCACCCTAAACTCTGTGTACATTCTGCTCTGCTACTAGATGAGGCTAGGTGTATTCCTGCTGAATCCTGTACATTGCTACTGTGCTCTTTGTATTTGGCTTGCCTTATACAAAGTTTATTCTACCTGCAAGTGTTTGCTACCTACCTGCATTCTATACTGTTCCTGAATTCTGTACTGATGCGTCCCTATCAGTATAAAGTGTTGGTCGCTGAAGCCGGGGTCCGGGAGATTAGGAAGAGGGCCCAGCGAAGAAGGACGAGAGCATGCTGGACCAAGGAGTGGCTGCTACAAAGGGATACCCGCTCTCACATGTCCCTGCTGATAGAGATCAAGGAGAACAACCCGGAGGACTATCGGAACTACCTGCGCATGGATGACGCCAGCTTCCAAGAATTGCTGCATCTGGTGACCCCCCACATCAAGAGACAGGACACAAGGGGGTGGAGGGCAATCCCTGCTGAAGACAGACTGGTGGCTACCCTAAGGTACCTGGCTACAGGAAGGTCACTGGAAGACCTAAAGTTTGGGACACTCATCTCACCTCAGTCCTTGGACGTCATCATTCCGGAGACCTGCAAAGCCATCGTAAAAGTGCTACAGTACCAGTATTGCAAAGTAAGTTAAAAAAAACACACATTGGTTTCTTGTGTAAAGAAAATTATTTTTTTTATTTCTTTCTAAAACAAAGAAAAAAATAGCCTTCATTAACTACAATGAGCACTGACCTGCAGGCAACTGAAAGTGTGCACTAAACTGTGTGCAAAATACTTTTTTTATTACAACTTTACAAAAGAACATTATCACCAAATTTTATGAATCCCAATAGGTAGCTGGCTGTATGTGATAGGGTGGGTCAGACACCAGTTTGAACAGGCCAATACACACATGGCACAAGTACACATTGTGGCCCCGGCTTCCAGCAATGTGTACTTGTGCCATGTGCGTAGTGACCTTGTTCAAACGGCGTCATCACCACCCTATCCCATGCAGCAAGCACCTATTAGAATTCATAAAATTTGGTGATATTAAAATCAAGAAAAAATTTACATCTCTGTATATTGGGGCGACTCATCTGCTGCATCCAGCAGAGCATTATACAAGGTGGTGCTGGTGCTTGGGGTGCTTGGTGGGGGAGTAATATCTAACTGGGCAGGGGGGGGCGGACATACCTATTTGGGGCAGGGGAAAATAGCATTGGATCTGCAATGTATGTCGAATTTGAGATATTTTTGCTCATACAGCGACTCAAGAGGTCGTAGTTTAACCTTAAAAAATTTCTTTGGATATCTGCATCCAGATTTCTCAATGTGCTGTTCACATGAGCTGTGAAATCATCAATTGCATCTGGGGGTTTCTGCAGCAGCCATTCTGCGTTTTGTAAAAAATGGTCCTCGCGTTCTGTCAAATTCTCCTTTCTGCCTTGTTTTTATTTTCTTTTTTTGGGGTTGTTGAGAAGATGAGGGTCCAGGTGGAACTTGACTTTCCACTTGTGTGCTATTCTCCGGATCACTGTCGCCACCGAGCAGACTGAGGTCCGGTGTGGATGCTAAATCAGGGTCTTGGGTGGGAGTATATATAGGGAAAAAAGATGTAAAAAATATTATAGTCATGTTTTAACATCTTTTTTTACTATTTTTACAGTTTCCTAACACCGTGGAGGAGTGGACCAGCATCGCGGAAGATTTTGAACAACGTTGGAATTTCCCTAACTGCGGAGGAGCCATCGATGGGAAACACATCCGCATCAACCCACCTGCCAACACCGGATCATATTACTACAACTACAAAGGATTCTTCAGCATCGTTCTCATGGCAGTGGTGAATGCCAACTACGAATTTCTGTTTGTGGATGTCGGCAAGAATGGGCGTGCTTCGGATGGTGGGTCCTTCAAAAAGACGGCTTTCTACCAGAGACTCGCCAACAAAACCCTCAACCTACCCTCACTGGACGAGACAAGGCACGGCCTAAATTACGTTTTCGTTGCAGACGAGGCTTTTGCATTACATGAACATGTGATGAAGCCATTTGCACACAGGGGCCTGACCAGAGAGAAAAGGATATACAACTACCGTCTATCCCGGGCAAGGCGCATTGTGGAAAATGCGTTTGGAATAATGAGCAACCGCTTCCGCATTTTCAACACCACCATCAATCTACATGTGGAGAAGATAGACTGGGTCGTGATGGCGTGCTGTGTGCTGCACAACTTTCTGCGAAGAAAATCTACTCAACGAGGACCAGTCCCAGCTAGACCAGAAGATGTAGGACCCCTGGAGGACATTGAACATTTGACATCTGTGTCTGCACCAACAACTACAACAACATCCACCGCACGTGCCAAAGAAGTGAGGGAGGAGTACATGACCTATTTCAATGGACCAGGTGCTGTACCATGACAGGAGGACTATCTGTGAACTACTGACTAAATTGGACATTTGGGATTTAACAACAAAAACATTAAGGATTTTGGTTTAAACTGTGTCACTACTTACCAAGACTTCTGCAACCTCCTCATCTCCCTCACGTTCAGACATCAAGATGATTGATTCCCTTTGAGGCTCTTGTTCACTGATGAATGAAATCATTTGGTAGTACCACAGCGCAGGAGTATATATTTCATCTGTAGCCGCTCCTGATTTTTTGGAGTCATCCACCTTCTTTTTTTCTTTGATGTATACTGTCCTGAGATTTTGTATCTTTTGCCGTACAGTTTTCAGGTCTGCATCAAATATGTATTTTTTTGTATACACCAACAGTTCCTCGAGTGCGGCCAACTTCTGCGACTTATTGTGATACTTCCGAGAAATGATCTTCCACAGACAGTCTTTCGAGTGCAGGATTTCAATGAATCCTGTAACGAATTCACGTTCTGAATCCATGGACATTATCTATGAATAAGAAAAAAAAGGACATTTAAATATTTGTGTATATAGTTTTGTTAAATGTAATGTTGTTATAGTTCACATTTTTAATGTTTTAATATTTTCTTTTTTACAGGTTTTTAAATGTTTGTTATGGTATTCTAATCATGTTTTCTTTTACAGGAATGTTATGTGTTTATTGCTTGGCTAATATAATGTTTTTCTTTGTTTGACAGTATGGGTTTTCCACCTTTGGGCCTGTCGTTGTGGTAGAAATACAGATCCCAGGATGCCCTAAAAACAGTTTCAAAGGTGGGTGGCAGGTCATCCTGGGATCTGTAGTTCCACAACAGTTGGAGACCGAAAGGTAGAAGACCCCCAGCTTTAAATAATGTGTTTTTAAATGTAATGTATGGTGTTTTTTTTGTAAAAAACGTGTTTATTTATTTGAGGTATTACACACATTGGTGGGCAGTGGGAGCTTAATGCATGACCCAGCCACCACCCGCCTCAATACGGCGGGCGGTGGCTGGGTCATGCATTTATTACCTGGGGGCATACATTGGTGGGCAGTGGGAGCTTAATGCATGACCCAGTCACCGCCCGCCTCAATACGGCGGGCGGTGGCTGGGTCATGCATTTATTACCTGGCGGCACACATTGGTGGGCAGTGGGGAGCACATATTGGTGGTCAGTGTGGTTGCATTTAAACTGTACAAATACTCACCAAATATACAACAAAACAAAAATCCAGTGTGCAGGCTCCCAAAGTGCGACTGTCTTGCTCCATACACGATGCTGCACAAGATGGCGATGGGGCGTGTCCAGGCTTCTGTCAGTCAAATTCCACATTGTGTGATGAATCGTACGATTCATCGTGAGGAAAAAAACCCTCACGATCGGCGTCCATCGTGTTCATGGTTGGCTAATCTGCCCTACAGCACGGCAGATCAGAAGATGCGATATATGACTAGCGGGGACGCGCATCGGCATCGTGCTCGTGAGTATAAACTTACGATTTGTACTTTTTTTACCCGATTCGTCGTCGAAATCGGCCAAATCGTTTAAAATGTCGCTATGTGTGTGGGCACCTTAAGATTACTGTAACCTGGTTTTATGTATGTTTTTTTGGCCAAAAAGGGGGGAAGGAGAACCATATCAATATATCGCCTAGCGCCATGTAGGGTCTTAATCAGAATTCCCTAGATATGGTGACCTCCAAACGTCTATTCTATTGTAAAATGGATAGGCTGGAAATCATCCATAATAAAAACAAATGAACAACAGCATTATTTCAGTGCTGGAGAAAATGTACTCTCCCACTCGGCAGCATACTCTCCAACTCTGCCACAAGTTAGCACTTACAAAATGTTTGCACGGTTACAAAATGTTTGCACGTACCTCCTAGGATGCTGCTGAATTGATATTGTCTCAGCCTCCTATCTCTCCATGACTTAGCTAACTCACTTGCACATCTTCCTACTACTATACCATAGATGTAAGTTTTTATATTCTTGAAGCCATTTTCCATGGATGGATTACTGACTTCACATACTATCTTGGGGAGCAGGTTTCCATTTGTTATTTTTCTGTCACAAGTCGCTCGTGCGAACACTGTATGACCATTCGCTCAACTCCTCCTATCAACTGTCCATCATCCCTGCTCTGTTCTGGATTGGTTCCGAGGGTATTTCCTCCTGATGCGAATGCTGCTCCAATGCCGGTGATAGCGTTTCACGTGTTTCCGGTTTTGGCGTTGTCTCCTGTTATCCAGTCGAGTACCCAGTCCTTCTGTCAGCTTTTGTTACCTGCCGTTTGTGTCATCTAGGCGGCACAGTCCGCATATCTACTACCTGCCGTTTGTGTCTCATCTAGGCGGCACAGACAGCACTCAGTGTCCAGAGTGCACAGTCCAGCATCCAGCGGCTTGTGTTAACCTGGCGGCACAGGTCGCAATCCAGCGTACCACCACTGGTGTCAACCTGGCGGCACAGGCCGCAATCCAGCGTCCAGGGACCGCAATCCAGCGTCCAGGGTCCGCAAACCAGCATACCACCGCCTGTGTCAACCCAGCGGCACAGGCCGCAATCCAGTGTCCTAAGTACTCAATCCTGTGTACCACTGCCTGTGTCAACCTGGCGGCACAAGTCCCTCATCAGACCACTGCTGCCAAGGCTGCTGCATGGCCCAAAGGCCACATCTTGTTTTATGGCCCACAGGCAACAGCTTGCCAAGGTTTACCAGCCCTCAAGGCTCCTGCATGGCCCAGAGGCCGCATCTTGCTCTACGGCCAACAGGTCACAGCTTGCCAAGGTTTACCAGCCCACAAGGCTGCTGCACAGCCCAAAGGCCGCATCTTATATCACTGCCCTCGGGCCACGACTAGTCAAAGACTTACCAGCCCTCAAGGCTGCTGCATAGCCCAAAGGCTACATCAACTTCTTCAGCCCTCGGGTCACAACTAGTCAAAGTCTACCAGCCCTCAAGGCTGCTCCACAGCCGCAGCTAGCCAGTGTTCCAGCCCTCAAGGCTGTTACTGGACTCATTCGCTCTTAGATATACCTGAATCCTAACATTTTGTTACTATTGTTTGTATGTTTATTACCTTTCACTTATTTGTTTTTAGTTATATTTTAGGTTTAACTGTTAAAATACCTTATCTTCACTAGAGCTAGACTGTCTCTTTCTTGTAATCAGGTGACCTCTGATGTCATCATGCTTGGATAATTTTTTTTGTTTCCTAATTTTTCTCCTGTAGATTATTAATGAAATTTTATTTCTTTGAAAATAAATGGGACTCTAGTCATAAAAATGTTTCCTTAACCCCCTGCCCCCTACCCACCTGCCTTAAGTAACCTCTGCATGTTTAGACAATCTAGGACATTGATATACAAGTATAATAGTAGTGATGTGACCCCACGACCCTCCCCCCAGACATGATTACTCTGGCAGTGACCCATGTACATAGTAATATTAGCAGTAATCCCCTAATTTCAATAATCCAGCAGTACCTCTACATACCACAATTCTGGCAATTGTCCCCATAGGGATGTAGTCAGGAAGCTGGCAGTCGAAATGCTGACCGTCGGCTTCCCGATTGTGAAGTCCCGGCATGGGACTAATGATAGGTGTCTAAATACCGATGCCTATCATCAGACCCATGCCAAAATCCAGACGACCGTCATACCAATCGTAGGTAAGCTGGTCGTCGGGAGTGCTTAGCCGCGCGGGGGGAGGGTTAGGAGTAGGGACTCCCAGGGAGACTTAGGTTTAGGCACCCCCCCCAGGAGGGTTAGGTTTAGGCTAGAGGAAGGGGGGGTTAGGGTCAGGCACCACCGGGGGGAGGTTAGGATTAGACACCCCCCTGGGAAGGTTAGGTTTAGGGTGCGGGGAGGGGGGGTTAGGTTTAGGCACCCCTGGGGAAGGTTAGGCTTAGGCACTAGGGGGGGGGGTTAGGGTTAGGCACCCCTAAGGGAGGGTTATGGGCCGGAAAGGGGAGGGATAGGGGTGTTACTTGCCTTAGTCGGCATCTTCAGCTGCCGGCCTTTCGGTATCGGTGTTTCATCCGCAGGGCTGAGGTCCGGCGATGACTCATACCGATTCCTCTCCATATATGATTACACTAGCAGTAACCAACATAAAGGTACTCTAACAGTTTCAACAATTGTGAAGGAGGCTTAAACTATCCCCTCTGCACTATTGTGTGCCATGTATTTGCAGCACTGAGCATACACCTGCTACATGCAACACTGTAACCAGCTTAAGCCATGACATACACAACGGAAATAATTGGCCAAGTCACCTGTGAATGTGCAATGGGTGTCCATCTGTGTGCAATTACAAAATGGTGCTCACATGGGTGCAGAGAGTTCTTGGGAGTGCCAATCTAGGCTTTAGAATACATTTTTCAGGTGCTCAATTAGAATACATTTGTCCGTGGTATCAAATGCTGCAGAGAGATGAAGAAGGATTAAGACTGTCTCTTGCCATAGGAAGATCATTAAGCACATACACCAGTTCTGTTTCAGTGCTATGTCGTCACCTCAATCCTGACTGGAATAGATCATGCATATCATGGGTTGACAGATTCCAGTTGAGTTGCAACCACTTTCTCAATAACCTTTTCTTGAAAAAGAAGGTTTGATACCAGTCTATTAGTCGGGTGGGTTGGGTGTGTGATGTCGGCGCTTGGGATCCTGGCAGTCAGAATCCTGATGCCGGCACCCCGACAGGGTTAGGATAGCGACACCTGTCGACCGCTACCCCCCCCTCCCTCGCCGGTGCCTAAACCTAACCTCCCCCTACCCCTCCCCCCAGAGTGCCTAACCTTATCCCTCACTTTAGAGCCAAACCTTTAATGCTAACCCTCCCGCTAATCCTGCTACTTACCTACGGGATTCTGGTGGTCGGGATACCGTCGTCGGGATTCTGACAGGTGTTGGGATTCCAGCGCCAGCATTCTGAGCGCCAGAATCCCCATGGTCAGAATTATGATTGCATTCCAGTTAGTCATGCAGTTGGAATCTAAATTAGTTTTTTTAAGAAGAGGTCTAACAATTGCATCCTTCGGTGGTTTAGGAAAAATGCCTGTCTGCAAAGAGCTTTGTACGATTTTTGCAAATACAGGGCCAATTATGTCCATATACCCTGCTAGAAGATTGGTTGAGGCAGGGTCCGATCACAGGTAGTGGGATGCAACATTTGGGTAATTTCAGCAATGTCTTTTACATCCATTGGATCAAAGCTGGACCATGAAGGAGGTGGCTTACATTCAAAGGCTTGGACTAAAACGTAATTACCATTACCATAACTAACGCAGTACTACTGTTGCTATAACACAGTTGCTGCTATTACTGCTGCTATAACTAATGCTGATACTATAAGTGCTATAGCTAATAATTATACTGTATCTTGCCAAATATTGTGCCTTGCTATATTACGGTATCTTTCTGGCTATACTTTACCTTGGCATAACCGGCAGTGGCGTCACTAGGGTAAGTGGGGGGTGTGGTCCACATCGGTTGTCACACTCCAAGGTTGTGGCACAAAAACACATTATTGTGCAGCGCCTGGCTCCCTATCGCTGAGGAGAAGCCTGCAGTGCAAGGTGAGTCTCTAGGGCAGGGGTTCCCAACCACGGTCCTCAAGGCACACTAACAGTCCAGGTTTTGAGGCTAGCCAGACAGGAGCACAGGTGACTTAATTAGTACCTCAGTTATTTTGATTTAACCATTTGTGCTCAAGCCTGGATATCACCAAATCCAGGACTGTTAGTGTGCCTTGAGGACCGAGGTTGGGAATCACTGCTCTAGGGGCAGCCTAACATCTCTGGGAGTTCTAGGCACACCACAGAGTGATGAAATGGAGGGTGAGATGCATAAACCCACTCCATCCTCCCAGCTTTTCTCTGTGCTCTGAGTGTATCCATGCCAAGAATAAAGAGCCTATTCACATCTCATGTATATTTCATCTCCTCTATGATTTCACTGCTATGTCCTTTTCAGCCTGATTTAGCCTCTTAAACATTTCATGATCATTTTTAGAGGGCCTTTTGGATTGAAATTTCATTTTTTTCAGTTAGAGCATTTAATACATTAAATCACACATGCTATCAATAGGTTTTAGATTTTTTTCTCCATGATACTGTATATAAGTTAAATGAGGAGATGGTCTGAATAATTGCATTAATATACATACTTTATGGAGAGTTGAAACTGGACATTGTTGTGAAGAATACTAAAATGTTTCTAGATTAATAGTCTGAGGATTATTATCACAAAATAGTAATGTATTCTTTACTACAGAAAAAAATCTACTTCTGCATTGTACTGTATATATTTTTAAAGGTCATAACGTCACTTTGCAGTAGATTGTATACCTGCAGCAATAACTGGTATGGGGCTGATGCACAGTAGGTAGTGCACCAGTTGGTGTGGCATATTTGCCACTTTTTGGCACTGCGCACATATATATGGTGGTATGATCAATGTGTTATCTTGAGACCTGAATAGATTGTGGCAAGGAATATATGCAGAGGTTTTAGAACATGCAAACTAACTCTTCACCTCTCCTGGATCACTGGTTACCATCACCATTTACATTTAAAAGAATGTTGTATTGTCTGTTTGAACACGGCAATTTAGCATATTTCGACTTGTTATATATAAGACACATTTATCCTTATTTATTAACATGTTTATATTTTGTACTAAAAAGGAACTATTCAGGACAATTTAGGAGCAACACTCCTCTCCCTGCTTGTTACATACAGCTCATTGACCTTTTTAATGAATATCCAGTAAAAGTTGGATTTTAATTATTCACTGACATATCTTTACAGAGTGCCCCCCACTTTTTCTCTGCTCTCTGTGAGATTAGATTACATTTAACCTTGGGGAGCACCACCGACACGTTATACTTTCTCTGATATCCTTGCAATTGTTGGTTCACACATAAACACACTTTATTATAATATAGTCTGTTGCAGGATCTCCCCTTGTTTCCTTTATTTGTAGACCAATGTCTCATTCAGGACAACAATCAAATGATCTGCGACTTTGTACAGAGATGCTGCTGCTTTGTACGCAGATGCTGTGACATAATAGGCAAATGCTTGGATTTGCAAAGTTGGAGGAGGGTGTTTCAATACATCTCCCAGAGGCTGCGCCATTTGCATATTTTTGCATAGTAGCTGCGTACAAGTTCGTAACTGCGATGGCATTAGCTTACAACTCCTAATTAGGCCTTAAGTCACTAAAAATACGCAAGTTAGACCCACAGTATCAGAAATACTGGCCTTTCCTGGGCGGTGACTGGAAGGTGGCTATTCAGACACAAGGAAATGGTCCGTCTTATGGGTGTTTTATGTGAGTATCGCAGGTGTGACACTGAAATGGTCGCGTACACAGACACCTATTCGCTCACATTGGAGGCCATACTCAGATGAACAATCTGCACCTAGCATACTGCTGGTGTACGGTTTAATGGTGTTACTGATGGTGACATCTAATATAGGGGGGGAACTACTGCCGGTGCAGCAGTCAGCAGCTGCTACCAGTCCGGGATTGCCTTGTACTGTGCGTGTTGCGTTACTTTGAGCAACTACAGATGTGTCCTCATACATCTTAGCTCCTTGTGCGTTAAACAGTCGTTCTAGTCACACCAGCGACCGAGCGTTTTTTTATACATCTAGGACACACAAGCAGTTTCTGCTGATTAAATTGATATGTGGCGTGCCTATAATCTGTGTGTGACTGCGAGTGTATCTGCATGCGAAATGCTACATTACAGTCACAGCCACTGACACGGTAATATAACATTTCGCATTCATCCTATTCACATTGCTGTGCGAATAATATGCATTTGAAGGGAAAAAGTCGCACAAAAAGACACTTGGCGCTACCAAGTCCCATGGCGCCATGCTTTATGTGTAACGAGACTTGTAGTGCACAGGGAATAGATGTATGTAGAAGGGATGGGGGAGCGGCGCCGGACCCAGGCCCCCACCGGGCCCCTCAGGAAGCCCGGGCCCGAGTAATCTGTACCCGCTCCCCCCACCTCTCAGTGCCATTGGCGGTAATAGAGTCTTCGCATGTAGGCTTTTCAGAGTGAAGCATGCCCTGAGTTCTTCCACATGCGTGCTGATAGTGATTATGGCTACTTCTACAAGCAGACGGACAGGGGTGGTGTGGCCACATAGATGCAGGCAACGAATGGCACAGACAAAGATTCACATTTATTTCCGACTAGCATGCAGCTGTGAATTAGGCCATTATGTTCAGACGTTTGGGCAGTAAAAGGATTACTGGAAAAGTTGCAATTTGGAACTCCTCAATGCGTTCAGCTCCTACCATCAGCTCTGACTCCTGTGAGAAACCACAACCATGTCTAATATTTTATTACTAGTTTCATTGAAATTTCAAATTATATTTTACAAATTAATTCATTTTTTTCTGTTCCCTTAACCCATTTGAGGGGTTTCCCTTAACCCCTTTGAGGGGATTTCCATTGAGAGCATCATAATGCTTTGAAATATTGTAACTGAGCAAGTCTATAATGTACTTTTCTCTGAATTTTAATGTATCTCAGATCCTAGTGAGAGATTCATAGTCTATCAATAATTACCCATCATTTATTCAAAGCCATTAAATGTGAATGTAATTGAGAATGTCACTCATGTTGATATAACCCTGAAATTGCTTCTTATTAAAAAAAATCTTCAAAATATTCAAACCTGGAATAATTTCCATCTCAATTTTATTGCAATGGAGGATACAGTCTGACCAGAAAAACTGAATTTACAAATCTGTACCTCAAGCTTACATACTGTAGTTATACAATGTAAAGGGGAAATAAAGATATTCCAACTGGTAGACATACAGTATATCATACCTGCCTACTTTTGAAAAAGCATTTCAGAGAGATTGTGAAAGCAACACCTATGAGCGCGGCGGTAACGTGGACGTGTATTGCTACATCTGAGAGGTGTGTCATAAAATTGATTTACATCCACATGTAAATGAGCCCCAAAGCAGTTAGTAAGATCTACTTGTTGATGATAACACACTGATACTTCTCAGAAAATACATGTAACCATAGGGATCATTGTGCCTTATAACCAATGCAGGGAAATTATACTAATGATCCCATTTGAATGTATATATCTCTGTTTTTTCTTTTATATAACAGTGTCATAATGGGGGTAAGGTGAAATGAGGGAGATTGGTAGACTCTTCAGGGAGACAGGGAGATTGCTGCTATTTCAGGGAGTCTCCCTGACAATGAGGGAGAGTTGGCAAGTATGCAGTGTATGGTGAAAAAAATATAAATTTATTTATTAAATTATCCCTCCATATCTTGTAGATAGTAATGCTAAATTCAGTATCACATGCACAGTATCTGTACTCTTTTATACAAACATATATAGTATGAGGTTATCACTTACACCTGTGTAGTTGTAATTGTCAGTTGAAACCACTGAGGGTAAGCAGATCTATGTAGATAGGGGGTGGGTAACTAAAGGAGCACATATCTCCTGTACATATGGCTTTAGCCTCTGGATGTGGAAGCCAATGAAACAAGCCTGGTATAAGAATGAAAACAAAAATTTGTGCTGGTGAGGAGACATTGGATCCTCACCTTTGCAGGGTTAGCCATCCAAACCAACCCATCAATGGTTCTGATGAAAAACCAATTCACATTTTGCCACATTGCAGCTGGAAATATGTATAATGAAAACATTAAAGCTGTTGCTTTAAAGTCATGTCTGGTATAATTTTTAGCCCACCCTTTTCGTCAGTTACATCTTTTATATTTTTTCTCCTAAAGCCCCCATTCATGTCTTAAATCATAAAAGTAAGTGAATATTGAGACTATTTCACATGTCACACCTGCATATTCAACTTTTATTTTTTATTTTATTTATTAAAAAGGTTTTTAATGAATAAAAGTGCACTTTCCCATATGGAAGTCATCTGGAAGGTGCAAAAGACATTCTGCATTGGGTGCCTGCTACAAAGCACATCTTGCCAGAGGGAACACTGTGTGTTTCTATGTATATGTAACCCTGTCTGTATGTGCTTCCGTGTCTCTATATGTAACCCTGACTGTCTGTGTGTGTATGTAACTATATGTAACTCTGGACCTCATTCAGAGTCGGTCGAAGCGGCCGCACGGTCGTACGCCACCGATGTTCGCTATACTGCGCATACGTAAAGTTTGCAATGCGCGTGCGCAAACTAGCCGCTACGATCAGAAATTTCTCTCTCCTTGAACACAGCCAGGTCGGTAGTTTGAGTGACAGATGGAGGCGTTTGTGGGTGGTAACAGGGGAAGGTGCTTGTAAACGGGGGAATGGAGATCCGAACGCAGGCGTGCCTCATTATGCGAACGGCATTTTATGGGAGTGCATACGGATTATGGGAGTGCATAATTAACAAAGTAGCATCATGGCACATGTGACATGGGAGGTTTTTACACTGACATGATCGTATAGCTTAAGAGAGGGTATGGTCAACCTTAAGCTCTACGACCAGTGCCGATGGTTCCCGATGGTCTCGATTAATCCTTATATGCCCGGAGATGACGTGCAAAGCGTACGAGAAGGGGGCGTATTTTTTTGTCTTCCGACCGCTTCCTCCCCTTGGTCGGCCAACTACCGATCCGAACTTAGGGACGCAACTTGCGAGGGAATCATTTGAATATCCGGCCCCTTTTTCCGTACGACTGTGCGGCCGCTTCGACCGACTCTGAATGAGGTCCTCTGTCTGTATGTGCTTCTGTGTCTTTATATGTAACCCTGTCTGTATGTGCTTCTGTGTCTCTATATGTAACCCTGTCTGTATGTGCGTGTTTGTCTATATATGCAACCCTGTCTGTATGTGCATGTATGTCTCTATATGTAACCCTGTCTGTATGTGCATGTATGTATCTATATGTAACCCTGTCTGTTTGTGTCTATATGTATCCCTGTCTGCATGTGTGTATGTCTCTATATGTAACCATATCTGTATGTGCGTGTATGCCTCTATATGTAACCCTGTCTGTATGTGTGTGTATGTCTCTATATGCAGCCCTGTCTGTATGTGTGTATGCCTCTATATGTAACCCTGTCTGTATGTGTGTGTATGTGTCTATATGCAACCCTTTCTGTATGTGTGTATGTCTCTATATGTAACCCTGTCTGTATGTATCTATATGTAACCCTATCTGTATGTGTATGTGTCTATATGTAACCCTGTCTGTATGTGTGTGTATGCCTCTATATGTATGTCTGTATATATTTTTTTCATGCAAAGCTTATGTGTTTTATTTTCTTTGGGGGCCATTGTGTTTTATATTTTTCCTATCAGGGCTAAGGTGTTTTTTTATGTGTAGCTTATGTGTTTTATATTTGTATGTTTCTTTTTCTATTGGGGTCTATATGTTTTTTTATGTGAAGCCTATGAGGTCTATGAACTAAGCTTTGGAGAGAGATAACAAGAGATATGGTAAGAACTTACCTTTGTTATCTCTGTTTCTACGAAGTCCATAGGGTCCACAGGGTGACCTTGGGGTATAGCTGGATCCTGGATCCTCGGGCACCACGGAGTTAAAGCTTTTAGCTGCTCCCAGGATGCACTTGGGTCCAACCTCCCCTATACCCCACCCCCGAGCCACAGGCACCTCAGTTGGTAAGCAGCCCAGGCCGGAGGAGGAGACGAAACAGAGAGAAGGAAGACTGGAACACACAAGAACCATACTCACAGAAATGGGAGACGGAAAACTGGTGACCAGTCACAGAGCCCATATGAAGCCAGGTGCGTCAGGGCGGGTGCCCTGTGGACTCTATGGACTTCGTAGAAACAGAGATAACAAAGGTAAGTTCTTACCATATCTCTTGTTTTCTACTTCAGGGTCCATAGGGGTCCACAGGGTGACCTTGGGGATGTCCCAAAGCAGTCCAACTAAGGGCGGGGACGCTCCTGTGCTGATAGGAGAACCCGGCGCCCAAAGGATGCATCCTGAGAGGCAAAGGTGTCAAACGCATAGAACCTCAAAAAGGTCTGAATGGAAGACCAGGTGGCCGCCTTACAGAGCTGAACAGCAGAGGCGCCACGGCTAGCAGCCCAAGAAGGGCCCACGGACCGAGTGGAATGAGCCTTAACAGAGGCTGGAACAGGTAAACCCTCCTGCATATAAGCCTCAATAATAACAGAACGAAGCCAACGGGCTAGAGTCTGTTTGTTGGCAGGCCAACCCCTCTTGTGAAAACCAAAGAGGATAAACAAAGAATCCGACTTCCTCACAGAACTAGTCCGGTCCACATAAACCTGGAGTGCCCTTACAACGTCTAAGGAAGTCTCCCCAGCCGAAAGATCAGGTGACTGAAAGGCTGGTACAACAATTTCCTGATTAATGTGGAACCTGGAAACCACCTTAGGCAGGAAATCAGGACGAGTGCGAAGCACCGCTCTGTCCTGATGAAAAATCAGAAAAGGGGGACGACAAGAAAGCGCCCCCAAATCTGAAACCCTCCTGGCAGAAGCAATTGCCAAGAGGAAAACAGTTTTAAAAGTTAGCCACTTGAGCTCCACTGACTCCAAGGGCTCAAAAGGAGGACCCTGTAAGGCCCTAAGAACCACCGCCAAATCCCACGGGGCCACAGGTGGCACAAAGGGAGGCTGGATTCTCAAAACACCCTGGAAAAAGGTGTGTACGTCCGGCATAGCAGCGATCCTGCGCTGGAACCACACCGACAGACCAGACACGTGTACCTTCAGTGAAGAAAGACGTAATCCTAAGTCCAAACCGGACTGAAGGAAAGCCAGAATACGCGAAACTCGGAACACCTGGGGATCATAGTTTCTGGCCTCGCACCACTGAAAGTAAGTGTGCCACACTCTGTGATAGATCCTCGCGGAAGCAGGCTTGCGCGCCCTCAGCATGGTGGTAATAACGGAGCTAGAAAAGCCCCGAGACCTCAGGACGGCTGTCTCAAGAGCCACGCCATCAAAGATAGTCGACCCAGATCCGGGTGAAGACAGGGCCCCTGAGACAACAGGTCCCGCCGTTGAGGTAGGAGGTACGGAGCATCGATGGACAGGCTCCGCAGATCGGAGTACCACGGCCTTCTGGGCCACGCTGGGTGTGCCTCCGTCCTGTTTGAACTTGCGCAGGACCCGAGGCAGCAGAGATATCGGAGGGAACAAGTAAGCCAGTTGAAACCGCCATTTCACCGACAGCACGTCTATCAGACTTGCGCCTGCGTCCCTTGTCCTTGACCCGTACACAGGCAGCTTGTGATTGTAATGGGACGCCATCAGGTCCAGCTCTGGCAGCCCCCACTTGTCCACGAGTAGTTGGAATACCTCTGGATGAAGCGACCATTCCCCGGGATGCACATCGTAACGGCTGAGGAATTGAGGACTCCTGGGATGAAAACTGCCGAGAGAGCTGGAAGATAGCGCTCCGCCCAAGCCAGGACGTGGGACACCTCCGACATCGCAGCTCGACTGCGAGTCCCTCCCTGGTGATTGATGTACGCCACCGTGGTGGCGTTGTCTGACTGCACCTGAACGGCCCTTCCGTGAAGAGCGGTGCCGGACGACTGCAGGGCTCTGTATACTGCCCGCAGTTCCAGGATGTTGATGGGAAGAATCGCTTCCTCCGACCAACGACCCTGAAGTGACAAGGAGCCTGTCACCGCCCCCCAACCCCGGAGACTGGCATCTGTCGTGAGCAGAACCCATTCCGGGATCCAAAAGGGGCGCCCCTCCAGGAGATGCGCTGTCTGCAGCCACCAGGCTAGGGACAGATGCACCTCCGAGGACAACACCAGCATCTGAGAGCGGATCCTGTGTGGCAATCCGTTCCATTCCAAAAGAATCAGCCCCTGCAGGGGCCTGGAATGGAACTGGGCAAACTCCACCATGTCGAATGCCGACACCATGGACCCCAAAACTCTCATCGCTGAGTGCACCGACACTCTGCCACTGCTCAGACAACTGTGAATCCGCAGCTGTAAGGAGGAGACCTTCTCTGGAGTCAGAAAAATCCGTTGCTGAGTCCAGCAGGGCCCCCAAATGAACCATCCGTTGTGATGGGATGAGGGAGGATTTCTTCCAGTTGATCAACCAGCCGTGCGCCTGTAGACAAGCGACCGTCAGGTGGAGATGCTGGATCAGTACCTCCGGGGAGCTTGCCAGCAAGAGGAGGTCGTCTAGATACGGTAGCAACCGCCATGACCGCCATCACCTTGGTAAATACCCTTGGTGCCGTGGAGAGACCAAAGGGTAGAGCCCTGAATTGGTAGTGGTTGTGGAGAATAGCAAACCGCAGAAACCGTTGGTGCGATGTTGCTATAGGCACATGGAGGTAGGCGTCCTGGATATCCAGGGAGACCATATAATCCCCCGGTTCCATCGCCAGTATGATGGAACGCAAAGTTTCCATCCTGAATTTGGGAACCCTGAGAAACCTGTTCAGGGACTTCAAATTGAGGATGGGGCGATGAGAGCCATTGGGTTTCTGCACCAGAAACAGCGTAGAGTAATACCCCATCCCACGTTGAGACTGTGGTACGGGTATAATGACCCCCGCCGTCAGCAAGGCCTCTATGGCTTCCTGAACCTGCAAGGCCTTGGTTTTGTCCTGAGAAGGACTTGTGCAAAAAAACTGGCAAGGCGGCCTGTGCCGAAAAGACAGGGCGTACCCCTGGGAGACCACTTCTCGCACCCAGGCATCCGTGGTGGTATTGTGCCAGCACTGGGCGAATTGAAGAAGTCGGCCTCCCACTCTGGGGTCCCCCAGAGGGAGGCCCGTCCCATCACGCAGAAGGCTTATCTTCTGGCTTGGAAGAAGGGCGCCTAGCACTCCAGGCTTGCTTCTTTGGCTTTGAGGCGGTCTTGGGTGCGGACTGCCTCGGGAAGGACTGACCCTTTGCCTTGCCCTGAACCCGAAAGTAACGAAACGCCGAGCTCCGGACCTTAGCAGGTGTAGTAGCTGAAGGGAGGAAGGCTGACTTGGATTTTGCCAGGGTATCTACTATTTTGTCCAGGTCCGGACCAAATAGTAATTCCCCATTAAAAGGTAAGGCCTCCAAGCCTTTCTTTGAATCCGCGTCTGCTCTCCAAGACCGCAACCACAAGGATCTACGAGCAGACACTGCTGCCGCCGAAACCCTAGAGGTCAACAGGCTAGCATCCAAAGATGCTTCTCCAATGTAGGAGGCGGCATCTCTCATCTGTCCTAACAACGCCCTCTGGACGTCCGGAGATTCATCCATAAACGTGTCCTCCAAGGCGTTGGCCCACCCCTCAATGGCCTTGGCCACCCAGGAGATGGCCATGGACGGCCGGGCTACAGCCCCTGAGAGAGAATAAATAGACTTTAGACAAGTCTCCACCTTCCTGTCCGTAGGATCCTTCAGCGAGGATATAGACGGCAATGGCAAAGTAGCACTCCTGATGAGGCGTGTTACATGGGAATCGACTGCAGGCGGAGTTTCCCATTTCTTACAATGCGCTTCCGGGAATGGATAATTGGACGCCAAGCGTTTCTGTGGCAGGAAACGCTTACTGGGCGTCTGCCAGGCCACCGCCATGTGATCAGTCAACTGATCAGACAAGGGGAACGCTGTAGCAGTAACCTTAGCTTTTTTAAAACTAGGATACCTTGACTTGGGAGCGGGTGCCTCATCCTCAATCAGAAGAATAGCCCGCACCGCCTTAACCAGAGCCCGCACATTGATGGAAGACTTAGTGTCTACCTCCTGGACTGAGGCATCTGAGGCTGAGTCATCCTGTACCTCACCATCATCCGAGAACCCCTCAGAATCCGAAAGATGCGCAGCCTGTGCCATGACTAAGTGTTTAGACGCCCTGGAGGGCACGTCACTGCGCAACATCGACTGAAAAGCCGAAGATGCTGCCGCCAAATCTTGGACAGTGTGGGAAAGCGCATCCACCCAGGGTGGAGGAGCTGTCACAGGAGCCTGAAACGGCACCACAGCCGGCTGTGCCACAGGGGTGGACTGAATATACATTGGCAACCCCGCATAGGGACCAACAGGCTGAGACCCCGGGGGAGTCTGCAATAATTGTGGGACACCCGGGGAATGGGGGATGGCAGGCTGGGGCAACGCCCTAGTAGGGGCGGCAGTCGGGACCGACAGACGGTCCGCGATGGACACCAGCACCTGGGAAAACATCGCCCATGGTGGCTCCTGCGAAATGGGAGGTTTAGACGTACCAGGGACCGCCTGGCACCGTCCGCACAGGCCGTCCTGTGACAAATCCTCCCTATCCACTCCTGCAGAACAGCGCCTGCAGGAGAACAATGCTGGAGCCCCGGAGTGCTCAATCTCCTCCTCAGACATGACTTAGGAAGAAAACGTGCGCACTCACCAGTGTGCTGAACAACAGCCCACAATATGGCACCGTGTAGCACACAACTGTATGTGACAGACCTCACAAATACGTGATCTATATAGGTGAGGTCAGTAGAAACACCCTTCCCCCGCACACCTGTAGGGCTTGTAGGAGAAGGAAAGGGATAGGTACAGGCTGACAGTAAGTAGAAAAAAGACACAGACAGGCAGCACTAGCAAAAGTCACATACCATGCAGGAAGATATACTCACTGCACCTTTCCACTACAATCAACCTCCCAGATTCAGTGTCTGGGAGGGCTATAGCGCTGTGTACACTGTCCTTCTGCAGGGGAGAGGTACACAGGGGGACCGGTCCGCGTGCTCCCTGAGAGTATCCACGCTGCCACAGAGAAAATGGCCGCTGGAGACCTCAGAGGAGGAGTGGCCGAGTAGCTGCAGCTCAGCGACGCCAGACTCCGAGCTGAAAGGCGCGCTGAGCTGAGGGGAGGAGCCGCTAGACAGGGAAGGCTTCCTCCCCTGGCTAGCATATTAACCCCCGGGTTGCCGGCATCCCGCTTGCCGCGATATTAACCCTGGTGGTCTAGTGGTCTGGCGGGGTATGCCTCCGCTGGAGGGGGGGCCCGCCGCCACTGCTAGCGCCCCCGGTCTGTCCCCTAGACCGGGGGCATGGGACTGCATTTGAAAGGAACCCGCGCACCGCCGCTAATCAGCGGTGCGCGGCTTACCTGATCTCCCCGGCGTCTTCCGGCAGCAGTCCCGGGGGAAGCCAGAGTCCGGCTAGTACAGACTCTGGCTTCCCCCGCCGCGATCCCCAGTTCAGTGCTGGCGTCGTGGCGCCAGCAGGGAGAAGGAGCGGCAGCGTGGGCGTCTGTACAGACAGCCCAGCGCTGCTGCTCTAGAGAAAAAACTTATAGTAAAAAATAAATAAATTTAACTAAGTTAAATAAAAAATTAAAAGCTTTAGGGGGCTGCTCCTGCAGCCCACCCCGCAGGGTGACCCGACTCCGGCCGGGCACCATCTAAAACTGAGGTGCCTGTGGCTCGGGGGCGGGGTATAGGGGAGGTTGGACCCAAGTGCATCCTGGGAGCAGCTAAAAGCTTTAACTCCGTGGTGCCCGAGGATCCAGGATCCAGCTATACCCCAAGGTCACCCTGTGGACCCCTATGGACCCTGAAGTAGAAAAAGTGGACGTAGAGAAAGTACCAATGAATCAGCTCCTAACTGTCACTTTACAGGCTGTGTATGAAAAAATTACAGGTGCTGATTGGTAGGTACTTTATCTCAATTCACTTTATCTCTCTGCAAGGCTTAGCACATAGGCCCTGATTCAGACCCACTCGCTGCCAGAGGCAGCTCGCAGGTCTAAAGGATGTTTTTTTTTCTGTGTGTCCTGCCCTCTGGCTGCTCACTAAGCTGTGGGTGACCACCCACAGCTTTTGCGAGTGGCCAGGTGATGGTCGCGATGGTCGTGACCATCACGACCATCGGGCGTGCGACGAGACCCTTGTGGTAGGGTCTCGCTTGCCGCAAGCCCTAGAGCCGGAAGCTCACTACTGACATCACGTGTGATGTCAGTAGGGCCACCCAGAAGCAGCAGGCGTTCCTTCAGGAATGCCTCAGTTTGTCCAGCCATTCCCCCCCACCCCGCCTACAAAACAGGGCGAGCTGTCGATCAACATCGACAGCCGCCCCGTTTGGAGAGAGCCCCGGAGCGAGTGAATTTCTCACTCGCTCCGGGGCTTGCGCACGCTCATTGCCCCACCATCGACCAGCTTGTGAGCACTATGCACTTGCGAGCAGGTCTGAATCAGGCCCATAGACCCCTATGTGTTTTATTATTTTCTTGTGGGAGCCTATGTGTTTGTTTTTTCCAATCGGGGGCCAATGTGTTTGATGTTATTTCCTATCTGTGTTTGTTTGTTTTTTCTGTCGGGGGCCATTGAGTTTTATTACTAAGGATTCTGTATGGTCTGATGCATATTGGAACACTTTTGAAAAGGGAACCCAAATTTATATAGCTATTCCACCTAGAATTATATTATTACAAACTAAACAACTACAAGTACTGTACATCGGTTATGCATGCCAAGAGTCTAGTTCCAGGCCCAAATTAAAATTTTCAACCAAGGGGTGCTAAAATCTAGGGAGGGGCAATCATGCCATGAGGATGATGATGACTTGCAGTAAAAATATGCATATATCTCAAGATGGTACGTCCTAGCATATAGGATGAGTGTAGGTATTTTTTTTTTGTGTATACAGTTTGGGAGAAAGATACAGGGCTGCGTAAAAGTAGATAACCATGCCTGCTAGTTATTGTATTATCAGTGGGAGCATATGATTGAGTATGGTGCAGGCATGTTTTAGGATTGAATGGGTAGGTGAAACTGTAATATTAGCAATGGAACAGAGATGTGAATTTAAAATGAGACATAGATTACAACTGACATGATTGCACTGGGATATTCCTGATTCATGGACTTCACAGGGGGTGGCACATATTGGGAAGTGTGTGGGTCTTCGTTGGAAAATGTGCATGGTTGCTTGGATTGGGGCATGTTTTATTTGCATTGACAGGGCCAGGACAAGTTTTGCCACCTACTGTTCAGCAACGATTTTTCAGTAATGCGCGATAACGTCATTGCGTGATGACGTCATGACGCGGCCAAGCGTCCAAGCCCCTTGGCAATGGGGGCATTGTCAATCTGGGCGGGAGGGTGAGCTCTGAGCGGCGCGCTGTATAGCTATAGTCTGCTTGCCTGGAGGTGGAATCGAACAAGCCGCTCCTCATTCAGAGGAGCCGCACTTCCGGGTTATAGTGCCGGTAATGAAATGGTAGCTTAAACCCGGGCATCAGCGATAGAAGTGCAGGCATCAGCGACAGCGGGACGCAGAGTCAGAGGACTGCATAAGGAGACTGTTTAAAACCTATACACACTCCAAAATGACATGAGGTATCTCTCTCTCTGCCATCTCCACCATTAGTTTCCTTCTGTCTCTCATCTCAAGATATTCCTCCTCCTCTTACTTTCTATTCCATCTCCCCTGATTTCTTCTCTCTCTTTTTTCTGTTTCCCCTATTCTCCTCTTATCTCCCCCTATACCTAAACTGCCATCTGCCCTTATTCCTCCTGTCTCCCCTATTCCTCCTGTATCCTGTATTTCCTTATTCCTTCCCTCTATCTCCCATCTCCCCCCCCCCTATTCCTCCTCTCTCTCTAGCAGGTCCCCCTCTTTCTCCAATGTCTCTCCCGGCTTCCCCTATTCCTCCTCTCTCTAGCAGGTCCCCCTCTTTCTCCTATGATTCTCCCGGCTTCCCCTATTCCTCCTCTCTCTCTAGCAGGTCCCCCTCTTTCTCCTATGTTTCTCCCGGCTTCCCCTATTCTTCCTCTCTCTCTAGCAGGTCCCCCTCTTTCTCCTATGTCTCTCCCGGCTTCCCCTATTCCTCCTCTCTCTAGCAGGTCCCCCTCTTTCTCCTATGTCTCTCCTGGATTCCCCTATTCCTCCTCTCTCTCTAGCAGGTCCCCCTCTTTCTCCTATGTCTCTCCCAGCTTCCCCTATTCCTCCTCTCTCTCTAGCAGGTCCCCCTCTTTCTCCTATGTCTCTCCTGGCTTCCCCTATTCCTCATCTCTCTCTAGCAGGTCCCCCTCTTTCTCCTATGTCTCTCCTGGCTTCCCCTATTCCTCATCTCTCTCTAGCAGGTCCCCCTCTTTCTCCTATGTCACTCCTGGCTTCCCCTATTCATCATCTCTCTCTAGCAGGTCCCCCTCTTTCTCCTGTGTCTCTCCCGGCTTCTCCAATTTCTTCTCTCTCTCGGCTCTCCCTGTTCCTTCTCTCTCTCTCGCTCTCCCTGCTCTCTCTCTCGCCTCCTGCTCTCTCTCTGGCTCTAGCTCTCTCTCTCTCAGGGCTTTCCCTGTTCCCTCTCTCTGGGATCTCCCTGTTCCATCTTGCTCTCTCTCTCTCTGGCTCTATCTCTCTGTCTCTCTCTCTCTGGCTGTCTGGCTCTCTCTGTCTCTCTCTCCTATGTTGGATCCCATCTTTCCTTTTCTCTCTCCCCCAGCTCCCCGAATTCCTCCTCTTGTTCTCCCGGCTCCCTCCTTTCCTCCCTCCTCTCTCTTTCCTGTCTTTTCTTTTCTTGTGTGTGACCTGCAACAGTGAAGTGCCAGCTTTACCTAAGGCTGTGTACACACTTATAGATATCTCTTCAATCTGTCTGGTGGCAAGGAAAATCTGGTCCATTTTCCAGCATCTGGGAGCAAATTTCTATTGTTATTTGCTCCCATACATTCCCAGATTTTCCTTCACACCACATGGATTGGACATATATTTCTATAGTTGTGTATACAGCGTAACAGAACCAACACAATACCAAATGTTTGACTATGGCACATGTTTGAATCCCCTGCAGAATGTTCTCTGTTGTATGTGTACTTGTATGTTATTCTAATATTAATTATATTTGTAGGAGCATAGATTAAGAAATGGGAGGAGTCAGGAATAGTAAGGGGAGGAGTCTATGCCAGGAGCATGATGCTGACGCAAGGTGGGCCTATGTGCTCTTAAAATGCCAGGGCTTATTTTTAGACCCAGTCCAGCCATGCCGCCTTCTATCCTGAGGATTGTGTTCTTCTCTTGTCCCGAGTGTCCAAGTGGCCATCTCCTCTTTTGATGGGTGAGTGGCCACTTCCTGTCCTGAAGATCCAGTGGCTGCCTCCTGTCCTGAAGTTCAAGTGGCTTCCTCCGGGCCAGAGGGTTCAGTGGCTGCTTTTTATGATGTCTATATCCTGCGTTAGTCAACCCTACAAGTATGTATTTAAAAAGTGAAACAGACATTCTGCTTCACATATACTTTATGTATATATTTGCTGCATGTGTGGGAGGAATAATGTTTGGCCACCTAAATACCCTTAGGAGCCTATTCATCATCACTTAATTTTCACAAAAGCAGGTGAAAAATGCACATTTTCACCTGCAATTGCAAAAATGTAATTAGCAGGCCATTCATCTAGAAGGTAAAGCAAGAGATATCACAAATAACTCCTGCTTATCTTCCTTTTGTGGAATGGCCCGCTGTCCCCATACACTAGTATGGGGACAAAATTCATCAATCTCCGAAAATATAATATTTTTGGAGCTTGACTGCAGTAGCATTCACCATCTGCAGATGGCGAATGCTCCTGCTCCAGGCACGCAACCCGCTCCTTCCCAGGTTCCGATGAGGGATCCTTTTGGATCCCTCCACCTCTGTCCGGCTCCTTCCGCCAGATGTCGGGGCTCTTGTGTGCATGCGTGACCTGTAGGTAATGCATGCGCAGTACCTTCACTGCTCCAACAGGAGCAGTGAAAAGATTCACTGCTCCAAAAAGGAGCAGTGAAGCCACTCGCTTGGACAGCTGATTTTGCATCAGCTGTCACCGCGCCAGAGCAATGATCTATTGCTCCGTTAGCCACGGCGAGTTAGAATGTTAATTATTGGGGCCCATTCAGACCCCGATAATTAACATGAATAGACCTTCTGTTGTTTGTTTAAAGTGCAACCTTAAACTTTGCTGGTGTTTTATGTATTCAATGTAAAGGCTACACAGTTCACTTTGTAATGTTAACCCCCTTGTTAAATCCCCCAGGTGATTTGGGATATGAGTGTCAAACCTGGATCATGACACCTCTTTCTAATGCACATGGTGTGGATCAAAATAAATACAATGCTGTTCACATTGCCACACCACATGCAATGATATAGAGCACACCTTCGGACCTTGAAGCAAGGACATGCAGTCATGGTAGGCAGGGGAGGCAGAGCCTCCCCTGTCATACACCCTCTCCTATCATTCTCCCTGTAATGCTTCAGAGTTTTGATATAAAAACTGTTTTTATACAAGTGTGCCTCTGCAGCCATTGACCTCACCGCAGGTTCCGCTGTTTTGATAGGTCGGTGGGAATTCTATATGCCTCACAGAAAGTTGGTGACATCATTACTGCCTGTACTACACAACATTGCACTTGGACAAGATAGGTTTGATCTTGGGGACATACTGTAGAGGCATACAGTGAGGAGACATCACCATCTCAGGATGTTGTAAATAGACAAGGGGGAATGAGGTTCGTGAAAGGATCATACACCAGTACTTCACATGTGAGTTATGATATGATAAATCTGTAAATGGTAATGTTACCCAGGTATGTTTGTATTGCATTCTTTTTGTATTTGTTGTATATGGTAAGTTTGGTTAAATTTGACAAAATACAGGTAGGTATGGGTTTTTTGGTGTCAAATTACAGTATAGCATTTCCTTGTGGACAATATATAAAATACAGACCATGTTTTAGTAATCACTAATTTAAAATATATATATACACATGTTATTTAATTTTGAAAATAAATACAGACAAGGGGCCTGATTCATCACGGACCGCAACTGCAACAGCGTATGCAGATCGGTCGATGGTATGTACTGCGCATGCGTATGCAGCACAGTACGCGTGTATGAGTTAGCATTGCGATCACACTGCGATCACTCACGCAGAAAGATAGAAAGAAAGAGTGAGTGACGGGATGTCAGCGTTTGGGGGTGGTGATGGGGGAGTGGCTGGAGAAACGCAGACGTGCCTGTCCGTTTGAACGCCGTTGCATGGGCGTGCATAAATTAATCACTGCGACGGCATACGCAGCTTGAGTACTCACTGCTTGCGATGAGGTTAGCAATTTCTGAGTAAGGTCAAACCTGCTGTAATTCTGTGTGAGGGGGCGATGTTACTGATGTATATACGCAGGACTGCAAGGTATCATGGATGTGAGATAGTGGTAGTGGGAGTCTCTATGCTGGCTGTGCGATGGCTTTGTGATTGCATTCATTAGCATATTTTCACAGCAGACCTCCGTGCGTAATTGCAACTGTGGTTGCAATAGCGATCCGTAGTGAATCAGGCCCAAAATTTTCTTTAACAAAAAAAAAAAAGTAGTAATTAATAATCATGATCAACAAAATTCAATATTCACACCAAAATAAAAAAAAAAATTCTTAGGGCTGGCTTTTACATCTGCCCCTGCTTTGGCCTTTAGGCCAAATACCATGTGTACGTAGGGTGAGTGTTAGGAGCAGAGGTTGGTGGGGTGTGGTTTGGATGCAAGCAGTGGCTGTGGTAGGAGCAGCCAGTGATTCTCTTATTTTCTCTTTGGAGGCTTAATAGGGACTCTAACATATAAACAAGACACCAACTTAGTAGAGCCTCTGTTTAAGCCCTAATTGCCTGGGTCACGTCTGAGATATGGAGATCTAGATTAGCTGCCATTCTGTTTCTAGTGGGCAACTACTGTATGCTATGGGCAACATCTCCACTTCTAAAAACCCGTACTTTAGTAAATATACCCCAGACTGTACAAGAAAGTGAGTTTCAGAGAGTCGAAGCTGCAAAGCTAAAAGCATCTAACCCCAAATTAATTACAGGAGATTCTAGGGACCTGCTAATAGTCATTCATCTGCAAATTGATTTAAGCAAAAAGGGGTGTAAGGATCAGAAGCTGCTTAAAGTGCCTTGGACCATGCTTTTGTAGGGCTTTGAAAGTCAGCAGGCCAATCTTGAAATAGATTTGCCATCTTCGCAGGGCCGGTGCAAGGTTTCTCGTCACCCTAGGCAAAGCTTTGGCCTACCGGCAGAGGAGTAGTGTGAAGCCAGGGCACCCAGAGCACGTGTGTGCTATGGCGCCCCCCTCCCTCCCCCCCCAAAGAGTTCCAAGGAGGAGGCGGGTACATAGGTTAAAGTAAAGAGAAGTAAAAATAAAGATATGGGGCAGCCCCCTGTAGTGGTGCCCATATGCAATGCCCCCTGTTGTGGCGCCCATATGCAGTGCCCCCTGTAGTGGTGGCCATATCCAGTGCCCCCTGTAGTTGAGCCCATATGCAATGCCCACTGTATAGGTGCCCATATGCACTGCCCCCTGTATAGGTGCCCATATGCAGTGCCCCCAGTAGTTGTGTCCCTGTAGTTCTGCCCCCCATGCAGTGCCCCCTGTATAGGTGCCCATATGTAGTGCCCCAGTAGTTGTGCCCCTGTAGCTCTGCCCCCCCCATGGTAGTGCCCATATGCAATGCCCCCTTTTGTGGTGCCCATATGCAGTGCCCCTTGTATAGGTGCCCATATGGTGTGCCCCCAGTACTTGTGCCCCTGTAGTTCTGCCCCTTAAAGTAGTAACCACCAGACCCCCCCCACCTCAGTACTTACCTGATCCACCGCGGCCGTCGTACGGGATGTCGTCGCCACTGCCCCGACTGAATCTAATTAGATCCAGCAGGCGCAGCTGCGCAGGCTCCTCAGCGCGCGAGTGACATCATTACGTCACCCTCGCACTGCATCACTGGGAGCGGAGCTCTGGCCTCTGAAGCGATCGGAGGCTTCCTTAGCCTCCGATCACTTCAGAGGCCAGCGTTCACAGTTCAACGCTGGTACCCGGCAGGCTGTCAGCCTAGACAGCTGCCGGGTACACATTGCACGGTGCCTCCGGTAACCTTCGGCGCATGGAGCTTGCGCTCTACTGGAACTGCCCTCCCTACGCCCCTGCCTACCGGCCCTCCTCCCCCCATTGTCTATTGTGCAGCCCCTCACACACAGTTTTTATTTTTTAAACCTAAATAATAATTCTTTAAATAATAATGTTTTCCTGATTATCTGGCATAGGAGCTGTACAGAAGCACTGATAACTGATGCTGCTTATGCTGTCCAGGCTTAACTGTTGTCCAGAGGCAAACACAGGGTATCTAGGGGGATGTTAGATAGCAGAACAGAGCAAACAAAAAACTTAACTTTTCGTTATTATTTGTTTGAGGTCTTGTTTTTGTCCTATTATATAAATACCACCATTTACCCATCTCCCTACACTTTTTACATGTCACCTGCCCACCAGCTTTACCTTCACATGCCCCTCTGGACGCATTTCAGTAACAATTTTTTTTCTCACAGTAATAATGTGGGCACCCTTGTGGGTAAGTGACAAAATATTCAGTGGTCAGGAGAAATATAACAGAATAGCTGGTGTGTACTAGGTCTCGTGAGAGATAAGCTAGTGGAAAGAGGGGCATGTAAGGAAATAGCTGCTGGACAAGATAATTGCTGTGTGTTATTTAAAAATATATTAATAATATTCTTCTCACTCTACCGAAGCCAGCCAGCCAGCAGCCAATATTCTTCTCACTCTACCCCAGCAAGCCCGGCAGCAGCCAATATTCTTCTCACTCTACCCCAGCCAGCCCGGCAGCAGCGGAGCCTGCTCCTCCTCTCCTGCAAAGGAAGAGGAGGAGTTACACTAAGGGAAGAAGAGAGCAGGCCAGGCTGGAGGTGGGGGTCCACACTAGTAAACATCGCACGTCAGCGCTGCCTGTGCGGTTGAGTGACAGCCCAGGCAGACGCGGCAGGGAGAGCCCTCACTGGTAATACCTGAGGACATGTGAGGGTAAGGTGACTGAGTGACAGCGGCAGCTGCGGCTGGATAGACCCGTAGTCGCCACTTGAAAAATGTAAAAGAAGACATTTTTTCAGCTTTACTGACTCAGTAGCGCCCACCAGTAGCCGCTGCCCATAGGCAGCTCCCTAAAGCTGCCTAATAGTGGTGCCGGCCCTGCATCTTCCCATGAAACCTAATTAATAAATTAAGGAGGGAGATGCAATTTCTAGTTTTCAATGTTGCAGTCAGATAATGTTATCGGAGTCTTCATTTTGAGATAGCATTTCACACCTAATGTTTTTAATATACTGCATATAGTTGCTAATTTTCCCAACTTTAAGGACAGTCCTAGACTGTGCAGTATGTGGTGCTTACTGGCAGCAAGGGATTTCCGGCATTGTGAAGAGGGGGGCAAGCCCACGATGACACAATCTCGCAGTCACGCCCTGGCTCTGCTCCCAAATCATCACTATTGTCCGGCCACGCCCCCCGCTGTAAGCTGACAATCAGCTCCCTCCCGGAAGGAGTATGATCTACACCTGCCATGACTCCAACTGTGCATCCACCATCTGGGATTACCTTGCAGCAGGTGCTGGATACTGTAAAAAGCACTTTACGTGCAATCTGACCTGTCCATTATACATCAGAATCTGCAACTTGTTGGAGAATGGATTGGTAAGGCTGAGATGCTGATCTCTACCCGGGAAGGTTCTGTGTTACCACTAAAATAGCGAGTGGGCACCCTGGACTCGCAAGTGGCTTCTGTGCAACGGAAGCTATCAGATATGGAGGGGTGTCTCCGATGGAATAATGTGCGCTTTGTGGGGTTTGCTGGAGAAGGAGGAAGACACCCATCCTGAAGAATTCCTGGAAAAATGGTTGCTGGACGCTTATGGCCATGACACATTTACCTCACATTTTGCGGGTGAGAAGGCACATCGTATCCCAACATGAGCATTCACCTAACTATTATTTTGTATTATTGTAGATCGTGTTTTCATGAACCAGCTTGCATATACATTGCAAATTGTTTTGTATAATTAATTACTTTGCTTTTCTCTTTTTGTTTTGTTCCTTTTCATTTTTGTTACCTCGAAAAACACAATAAAAATAACTTAATTTCAAATGCAAACAGATTGATATAATCAAATTCAGTACACTGGGTATTGGTAATGCAATTTCTAAATTGCACTGAGACAGTATTGCATGTGACATGCTTAGATAAACTCCCTCCAACACCCTGGAATTTTGTCACCTGCATCATAAATTAATTTTGAGACAGAGCAGATAGAGGGGCACTCAGGACTCCTGAATAGAAGTGCTGCATTATCTGTATCTACCCTGTCCTGTATTGCAATGGGTCTCAATGTGGTTGCAGAGTTGGGGTCTTTGGATGCACTCTGACTCACTGATAGACTGAGGGGTAAATTTATTAAAGTGAGAGTGTCAGGCTTATGTTCTCGGGATCCTCAGCCGGAGGACTTGGAGCCTGGGCCCTGAGGAAAGGGGATAGCAGGACAGGGGGGCTTGTATAAATGTTTTCCTCATCCACTAGCACCGAATGTTGATGAGACCTGACCAAAGGCATGGAGTCTGTTCGCCAGTGACCCCTCCAATTGGGATTTGGGCTTAGCTGCACCCGGCAAGCAGGTCGCGGCCCTTTGGTCAGGTATCCGGTACTAGTGGGCAAGAAACAAAAACACAGGAAGACGCAGAAGAGGTACTGGGAGAGAATAGTAGCTCTAGTACTCAGGGAGCATCACAGTCACAGATAATGAACTAGTGTACTAGGATCCAGAAGCAGATATCAATTTAGAGGCACTGGGGATCCGAACACAGATATCAGTGATAGATGCAGTGGGAATCCAGACGCAGATATCAGTAATAGATGTGCTGGGAACCTGGACGCAGCTAGCAGTAACAGATGCACTGGGGATCCAGACGCAGATAGCTGTAATAGATGCACTGGGAATCTGGACGCAGATATCAGTAATAGATGTGCTGGGAACCTGGACGCAGCTATCAGTAACAGATGCACTGGGGATCCAGACGCAGATAGCTGTAATAGATGCACTGGGAATCTGGACGCAGATATCAGTAATAGATGTGCTGGGAACCTGGACGCAGCTATCAGTAACAGATGCACTGGGGATCCAGACGCAGATAGCTGTAATAGATGCACTGGGAATCTGGACGCAGATATCAGTAATAGATGTGCTGGGAACCTGGACGCAGATATCAATAACAGATGCAATGGGGATCCAGAAGCAGATAGCTGTAATAGATGCACTGGGAATCTGGACACAGATATCAGTAATAGATGCACTGAGGATCCGGACGTGGGTTAGTAAGTGTATTAGGGATCCACACGCAGATAGAGCTTTAATCCAAAGTGCTGGTCTCTGGTACAGGGTGGTGTATGTAGTAGTCACAAGCAGGGAGAGACTGGAACAAAAGTAAAAGTAAACTCGAGAGGAGATGTAACACACTCGGACTCAGGACGTGGGTAACTCTGAAGACACACTGGAGGATACTGCGAATGAACTCAGCAAGGACCAACGTGAAGCCTGGAATGAAACCACAGCTAGCCAACACTGAAGTAGCGAAGTTGTACAGGCAACTTCCTTTTACACGGAGCCCGGTTAAATACCCAACGGTAGCAGTCCATTGGAGGACTACATCAGCTGGCAGCTAACGATGCTACCACAGGACAAAAGTAGTCTGGTGATACGGACTGTCATGGCTGCATCCATGACGGCAACCGCAGGAACCAAGTCACAGCGCAACCCAAGAAAGTCCTAGCGGATCCTAAGAGTAATCCTCAGTGCATCACTCGCCACTGCACCTGACGTCTGATCACCCGAGAGTTAAGAGGAAGCCGGTGCTGTGGTGAGTAACGGCCGATCCCAGGCCGCAACTTGAAAGAAAGTTATTAGAAGTGGAGATGTTGCCCATACCAACCAATCAGATTCTAGCTATTCTACAAGGTGCTAGTTAAATGTTAAGTAGAATATGATTGGTTGCTATGGGCAACATCTCCACTTCTAAAAACTCTGACCTTAGTAAATTTG
This sequence comes from Taudactylus pleione, assembly GCA_031769625.1. NCBI lineage: Eukaryota > Metazoa > Chordata > Amphibia > Anura > Myobatrachidae > Taudactylus > Taudactylus pleione. Next base: position 58,823 of record JAUIMM010000850.1, on the reverse strand, counting down.
CCCCTCAGTATCAGACTGGCTTACCAGGGTGTTAGGGAAATCCTATGTGGGCTCCATTGCCTGAGAACTCTGGGGCCTATTCATCAACACTAAAATAATGGTTTTAAGGACATTTTCCTTAATTACCATTTTGTTAGTATTAATGAACACACTTAACACAGGAGATATCACTGATATCTCCTGGTTAAGTCTGCCTGCGTTAATTTCCACACTCCCCATACATAGTATGGGGATGTAGAAATTAGGCTATTCATCAAATTCCAAAAAATAAATTTTCGGAATTTGATGGTGTTATTATACGCCACACTCAGGCAGGGCCGCCATCAGGGGGGGACTGCCGGGCCTGGAGTCCCGGGCTCGGACCATGGCTGAACAAGTGGGGGGGCCCGCCAGCTTCTACCGCCACTGCCCAGCCTGCACTACCCCACCGATGACCCGGTCCCTATTAATTAAATGGAGGAGGAAGCCAGGGCCCGCTCGGGCCGCTCCTCCACCAACATACAGGACACCCCCTGCTGGCCCCTTTGTTAAATAAAGTTGGATATGGAATTGTCGCGCGTGACCGAGTGACGTCACACTGCGCTGGAGGGAGAGGTCGGAAGAGCCGCAGATCGCGAGCAGCGTCTGCCGGGGAAGAAGGAGCAGAGGGAACTCGGAACTAAAGTCAGTGTAAAAAAGCGGGCAGAGCAGAGATGGCTGTATATAATATCGGGGGGGGGATTTTGAAGTGGGGAAGTAAACTGCAGAGACTGGATTTAATATGGGGGAGGGGTGGGGGGCAGGGGCAAACGCAGGAATTCTAGAGGGGGGTTTCACAGTGGCAAATGCAGGAAAGTGAGCGATAGGGACACAATGCAGGCAATGTGAGCAGCTGATTGAATGGCTGTCTTCTGGACAACAACTTGGGAAGGAGGCAGTCAGTGTGGGGTTTGTGTGTGTGTGTGATATTGGGTGGCCCGCAGCTTGTGCCGAGACGAAAACTAGGCTGTCTCCGCCTCTGAAAAAAAAAGTGTCGGCCCATCAGGGGGGGCTTCTGGGTGTGCTACGGGGGGGGACCTGCCTATTTTGTCAGTCCTGGGCCCCACAATTTCTGATGACAGCCCTGCTCTCTGGTGGCATATAGCGGGTTACACTTACCTGCTTTAAGCTGGGCAGGTCTTCCTCCGGCTCGCTCCGTTGCTCCCTAGTCCCTCCTCTGGCTCTGGCTGCTGCTCCGAATGGGTCCGCGGCTGCAGCGGCCAGGTAGGTGAGGGAAATGGAGGTGAGCGGAGGGGAAGAGGGGGGGACACAGAATTACCGCAGCTGTAGGCAGTGCTGCGCATGTGCCGATTTTGTGAATGTAACGGGGCATGCACAGCAGTGATTAGAGCTGCGGTAAGTTAGTGCAGATAGAGATAACTATCTATTTCCTGAAAGCTGTCATCACAAAATTTACAGCTTTTCAGAATAGATACTTATGGAGAGGAGGAATGATGAATTCCCTGGTAATTAGGTAGAACTCCATGCAAGTTCTATACCTAATTACATCCATCGATTTTTTAGTTTTGATGAATAGGCCCCTCTGTCCCTTCAGTTAAAGCAACTCTAACCCGAAACCTCTACAAAGCACCACATTGTCCCTATCTCCTTCACAAAGCACAACACCACCCCAGATAATGGTAATGTGTATGCGGCCGTCCGATCCGAAAATATTGATTGGTCGGGGGATACCAGATCTTCCAGCATGCCCATCTGATGCGATACTTTGTAAGTGAAAGTCGGCCGTATCTGACAGTGTATGCATAGGGGAGGAACAGGGAAATGTATACTCCCCAGGGGAGGAAGCCAGATATCGTGTGGCTATGCACTGTGAATTATCTCACCCTGAATAGCCACAATATCAGGCTGTCAGATAAAATGCCTGTTTGTATGACAGGCAGTTTGTCTGTACAGATGTGTCCTCTTGCATCTCTGCTGCTTGTGCACAAAATCGAGCCACGCATGGCGCGAGTCGCGCACCCGAGAACACTCTGCAGGATTGCATGGTTGAACACAGTGCGCGGCAACGTGTAGCATGGCGAACACGGCTAATCGCATGTTGCGATGCATGCGCACATTTGCAGCTTGATAGGCAAAGAGGCAAGAGGACACGTCTGTACATACAGTACTATGCAAAAGTTTTAGGCAGCTCTGGAAAAAATGCTGCAAAGTAAGAATGCTTTCATAAATACATGTTTGGAACAACCTCCCTGCCAATTTCCTTCAAAACTGTGTGCAAGTGTACCTAGAAGAATTGATGCTGTTTTGAAGGCAAAGGGTGGTCACACCAAATATTGATTTGGTTTAGAATTATCTTCTGTTCATTCACTTTGCAGTTTGTTAATTGATAAAAAATAAAACTATTAACACTTTTATTTTTGAAAGCATTCTTACTCTGCAGCATTGTTTCCACACCTGCCTAAAACTTTTGTACAGTACTATATATGTCCAAATGGAAGCTGGAAGTGCACAGATGGGATTTCTGTTTAGCACCAGTGTTTATAAACAGGGTTACCTTAAATGATAGCACCAAAAAGTACAAGATTGGACAATTTAAATACCTATGATACTATCAGGGATACTGGACCTCATTCAGAGTCGGTCATAAGCGGCCGCTCGGTCGTACCCAGCGATGTTCGCAAAACTGCGCATGCGTAAGTTTCGCAATGCGCGTGCGCAAACTAGCTGTTGCGATCGGAAATTTCTCTCTCCTTCAACTTGACCAGGTCGTTAGTTTGAGTGACAGGATGAGGTGTTTGTGGGTGGTAACAGGGGAAGGTGCTTGTGAACGGGGGAGTGGAGATCCGAACGCAGGCATGCCTGACTATGCAAATGGCGTTTTATGGGAGTGCATAATTAACTAAGTAGTGTCATGGCACATGTGACATGGGAGGTTTTTACACTTACTTGATCGTAGTGCTTAAGAGAGGGTATGGTCAACCTTAAGCTCTACGACCAGCTCCGATGGTTCCTGATGGTCTCGATTAATCCTTATATGCCCGGAGATGACGTGTATTGCGAACGAGAAGGGGGCATGTTTTTAGTCTTACGGCACATCCTCCCCTCGCTCGTCCAGCTAACGATCCCATCTTAACGACGCAACTTGCGAGCGCTTCATTTGCATATCCGGCCCCTTTTCCCTTACGACCGAGCGGCCGCAACGACCGACTCTGCATGAGGTTCACTATCCCAAGATAAGTGAGTGGCAGTTCTGCTATACACCTTTGTACTGTATAAAGTATATATTGCCTGCTAGTAAGTGATTTAACCATATATTTTCCCCAGATCTAATTAAGAGCAGAAAGGGAACAGTATTTCAGGTAAAGAGGAAACTACCTTTTAAAGAGATTCATAGGGGTAAATTTACTAAGAATCAAGTTTGGGTGAGTTTGCAAAATCATGCGAGTTTAGCCTGTTTTAAAACTTGCAAATTTACTAAGAACAAACAGGTATGAGTTTGGAAGTGAGTTTCCTTTTCTCACTGTTAAAACTCATGTGAGTTTGCAAACTCGACTAAACTCACCATCGGCCAAACTAGGAAATACTTTACATGAAAAAGTTGCAACTCACAAATTTACTAAGAATCGAGTTTACAATCTGGGGTGAGTCTGTAGCAAACTCACTGATAAATTGATGTTTCAAATAGACCAGCTCAAGAGCTGCGACTTTGGCAGAAACATACACAGATCAGTGTGATTTATGTATGTTTCTTCCTGAATACCTAATATAAAGTGTTATTTTTAAAAAAAAAATTACGTTGGGTCCCCCCCAAAAGCCTAACCAGCCCCGGAGTTGCCAGCCAGTCCTGGTTCCTAAAATTATGGGGATAAAAACGAGTAGGGTTCCACCGTAATTTAGGTACCAGCACCAGGCTGCAGGGCCAGTCCTGTTTTTAATTATAGGGTGAAAAAAAATGCGGATAATTAAAACCAGCACCGGACCCAAAACGACCGCGGTGCAATGCCACAGCCCGGAGACCCTATTACCGGGTCTTCAGGGCCAAAGCTTTCTCAGCCCAAGTCGCTCAGGCCAAGCCGGGAATCTCAGGGGAGCTGGGGACCCCCCAAAAAAGGGGTCACCCCTCTCCCGAAACCCCAGGCTTGGTCTGAAGCCCGGGACTCTTCACTGCACCCCTGGGCTGTGGGTACGGGGGTAATAAAGTGAAGAATAGAAATAAAACTATTGTATTTTACAGTGGAACTATATGTGCCAGCATGCCTGCCCTTTGGCACTTGTGGCAGGCGGCCGGCACCGGTATATACACTGTAAAATAAATAGTTAAATAAAGACATAACACACACACCTTAGACAGTACAGCTTTAATACACACATACATCAATCACACATACTTACCTGTGCCAGCTGGTCAGCCCACTTCTCCAAGTAGATATCCGTGTGGAATTACCTGCAAAAAAGATAGTATACTCACCTCCATCCTCACACTGGTCTTCGTAACATCCAGGTGGGGTCTTTGCAAAAAACAAACCGAGTACCGATCCATATACTTACCATTAGCGGTAACCGGGACTAAACTGAACAGTGAGAACAGTCAGGAGCCGCCAGCCAATCAGCGGCCGCTAACTGTAGAGCAACCGCTGATTGGCTCTGGCAACTGACAGTTCCCACGTGGGCGAGTCAGCCCACCTCCCCTGAGATCCCCGGCTTGGCCTGAGTGACTTGGGGTGAGAATGATTTGGCCCTGGAGACCCTGTAATAGGGTCTCCTGGCTGTGGCATTACACCCCGGTCGTTTTGGGTCTGGTGCTGGTTTTAATTATAAGGGGACCCCTACGCATTTTTTCCCCCTATGATTAAAACCAGGACTGGCCCTGCAGCCTGGTGCTGATACCTAAATTATGGTGGAACCCTACTCGTTTTGTTCCCCGTAATTTTAGGTACCAGGATAGGCTGACAAGTCCGGGGCTGGTTAGGCTTTGGGGGGGGGACCTCACTTTTTTTTTTTAAACAATTAACCCATTTTTTACAGGTACAAAACACAAGCAGCTTACACATACCTCACTAATATGTGCAGGCTGCTTGTTCGGAAGAGTTTGCCAGAGAGAAAACACTGCAATCTCGGGTGAGTAATCTCAGCTAAACTCACAAATAGGGGGAAAAATCTCGATCTGCTTCACCATCAGAAAACTCACTTTCAGCTAAACTCACTTCTTAGTAAATTTGCAAGTTGTTAAAGGGTTAACTCACCCGAGTTTTGGTGAAGCAAAGTGAGTTTAAAAAAAACAAAAGTCGACCAAACTCAATTCTTAGTAAATTTACCCCATAGGGTCAGTTAAGAAATTATCAGTATTGTATTTGCCTGCCCCTCTTGGACATTAGCACATTTTATGATAAATTATCTGAAATATACTTGCTTGGATTGTGAGCAGAATCAAAGTATGACAGGATAAATCTGTAATGGTGAAAATCAGGAAGAGACTAGGATTTTCCCCAGAGCAAGTACAGAGAGATTTGTTTGCTGATTAAGCAAAAACTGGTGGTTTGAACATCAAGAGTGCTTGATTTCTAGTACAGCAACTCTGTCAAGACAAATGGATAAAACAGTGTTGTAGTTGCAATAATTATGTACAGAAACATTGGTAGATTTGATACCAGAGTCAACAGACTCTTGATCAATACAACACAAGTCATGAATATAACAAGGAGAAAGTTTCGGCTAGAGTAAAAAATAGTTGCCCTGATGCAGAGATGAATGTACGGCAGCTTGCGTAGTGTATCTTGTGCAAATTCGCTCTGCAGAAATGCAGAGTCAAACACATTCCAAACTTAACTACACTTACATCCAGAGAGGCAGAACAGGGGAAGGAAGGGGCATTCTCACCAAGGCATAGTTCACTAAGGGAGCACTCTCACAAATAAGGCCCTAGCAGAGCAGCAAGTAAGCATATATACTCCTGTTAGGAGCTGTATCTTTTGCACCTATAGCATACTTGCAGATTTCTCGGCAGGGCCCAAAGAGAGCATTATTGGGGCGTTGAGCTACAAAGCCGCAATTCCTGACTTTATAAAACGGGGTGGGGCCATGATGACCTGATTCAGCACCAATTGGATCATAAAGCCGCCTGGCCCCCCCCACTTCACTCATAAAGTGGGCTGATTCTGGGAGGCTTGTCTACTCTTCCCGGAGTCCAAGAGAGCCACCTGAGATACAGGAGTGTCCTGCACATTCTGGGAGACTAGTCATGTATAACCTATAGGGTAGAGTGTAATGATAATGATAATGGCTTGTAGTAAACCTGGTGCATACAGTATGCTGATGTATTTGAGGCATACAGTTCTGCATATATGTGAAAAATAAAATATAGTATTTTTCAGTGCACTTTACTTTTATTTTATGACAATGAAATACAATATGGTCAAACAGAGGAAAAGGAGCACGTTTTTACTAAATATTAGGTCACAAAAGTCCTTTTCTGTGATAGAGATGGTTCACTGGTGGATGTTTACAGAGTGTCTCCATCAGGCTAAGGTGTTTCTCTGCCACATAGTTGGAAGACATGGATCCAGGTTGAGGAGGGAACTTGAGGTGAAGGGCCTGGGTCAGTGTCTTCCTCATCCACTAGTACCGGATGTTGGTGAGACCTGACCAAAGGCGCGGAGTCTAACTTACTGTGAGGTGTTCACCAGTGACCCCTCCAAGCAGGATTTGGGCTTAAGCAGCACAAGTGGGAACAAATGAAAGAACACTCTCACAGGGATACATAGGGGAGAGATATTGGAGGCTTAGATTAAAGTGATGTATAAAATACACACTAAATGGTTTTCAGGCTGCAATTCCCAGCATTATCTGCAGCTGCTCAGGAGGTCAGGAGCAGGTCACATAACCAAGGCTAGGCAGGTGTCAGTTGGCACGGAGCAGCAGCGGGCAGTTGGAGTCCTGCAGTAACAGAGAGGAGGACCAGACCTGCGCATCTAAATGGCAGCAGACAGTGGCAGGTGGCAGCCAGAGACGCGATATTCTGCAGAGAGAGCACCAGAGCTACCAGGGACTTCTGTTCCCCGCTGGTGATAAAATGGAAAGCTGGATCCCCAAATGTTCCTCCTGGTTCACAAACTTGTGCCTCCTGCAACGTGTTTCGGATCGCTCAGGATGGCCATCTTTGTGGGGATTTCATATACACTTAGAGGATTATTTTCATATGTCCCGCTAGTACAAGAACTATGCCGTACTTCGTATCACGGACAATGTCCATCCCTCTCCCAGCGGGACAGTTTAATAAACCTCTCCCAGCAGATAAGAATCCATATATAAATAGAAAAAAGAAAATAATATAATTAATAACAACATAAAAGCAAATTAGGAACTTCAAACATTAAAATACAAGTACATTGGAATAAATTAATCTAAAAACCACGTTAATTCAGAATCACGATTATGTAACAAGTGCATAGAAATAAATTAATCTAAAAACCACTTTAATTCAAAATCAAGATTTAACCCTTTTGGTGACAGGGTATCCAGAATAAAAATCCATTTAATCTCATTGGTGGCCAGACGCTTTTCTATATCTTTAGACCTCCAATGTGGTTTAATTATTTGAATATCTAAAAAAAAAATTATGTGGTTTTCATTTTTATTATGTTCTTTTAGAAAGTGGTCTGAGAAGGATTCCTGGTAGTCCTACCAACATAAAATAAACCACATGTACATTCCAGGAGGTATACAACATATCTGGAATGACATGTAATAAAATCCTTTATTTTATATGTGGTGCCATTTATTTTGAAATCTAAAGTTTTTTCGATATTTATATTTCCTGATGCGGTGGTTCTGCACATCAAACAGCTGCCGCATCTATGAAAGCCTTTATTTCTTTCACTAGGTTGATATTTTACGGGCAAAATGCTCCTCACTAATTTATCCTTAAGAGAAGGGAAAGGTGAATTAACAGATCTTTTGTGGAATTTTAAACATTAATAATTTTAATATCAATTTGACTTTTAATATCAGCAAGACAGAATTAGTCTTTTTAGATCTGGTAATTTCTATTGACGATGGAAGAATTTGCACAAAAACACACAAGAAATTGACCGATTCCAACTCTTATATTGCAGCTAATAGTGAACACTATAATAGATGGTTGGAAAATATAACTCTTGGTCAATTCAAAAGATTGAAGAGAACCTGCACGAATGAAAGCACTTTAAAGTTACAGATAGTTGAAATGGCTGAAAAATTTTAAGTAAAAGGTTATTCTGACTCCCTACTAATGAATGCAAAACAACTAGTAGGAGAGGTCAAGAGAGAAGACCTTTTAAAAGATAAATCTAAAATTCCAAAAAATAAGAAGAATAATTATGAGTGGGCTTTTATTACACAATATGGTGCCCACCATAAACAAATAGAAAAGATTATGAAGAAATATTGGAATGTATTAAAAAATGACCCCGTTTTAGGAGAAGTATTACCCACTAAACCAGTCTATATATATAGAAGGGCTCCTTCTCTTAAGGATAAATCAGTGAGGAGCATTTTGCCTGAAAAATATCAACCTAGTGAAAGAAATAAATGCTTTCGTAGATGCGGCAGCTGTGTGATGTGCAGAACTACCACATCAGCAAATATAAAAACCAAAAAAACTTTAGATTTCAAAATAAATGGCACCACATATAAAATAAAGGATTTTATTACATGTCATTCGGGATATGTTGTATACCTCCTGGAATGTACATGTGGTTTATTTTATGTTGGTAGGACTACCAGGAACTTAAAAATAAGAATTCCTGAACATATTTATAATGTTAGGAAGGGATTAAGGGCTTCATTCAGAGGCGGCCGTACGGTCTACGACCGCAAGGCCGCCTCGATGTTTGTCCAGTGCGCATGCGCACGAGGGAGCCGGCTCCTTCGTGCACATGCGTGAGACCCGCTACGACCGACAGCGCCGGTCGTAGCGGGTCTCTTTCCAAAGGGGGCGAGCTGCCGATGTTGATTGACAGCTCGCCCCGTTTGGAAGGCGGGCCGGGGGGGTGGCAGCCCAAACGGAGGCGCTCCCATGGGAACGCCTGCCGTTTGGGGGAGGCCCCACTGACATCACTAGTGATGTCTGTGGAGACCTTCCAGCTCTGACAGAGCCAGAAGCTCTGACAGAGCCATAGACCATCGCGACCATCACCCTAGTGGTCGTTAGAGCTGTGGTTGAGGCGCCTGGTTAGGATGCAAGCGGCTTCCCCCAGTTTCTGAGTGACCGCTTGCATCCTCTGACCGCCTCTGAATGAGGGCCAAAGTACCCATTCCTTCTCAGACCACTTTCTAAAAGTACATAATAAAAATGAAAACCACATCAAAATTTTTTTAGGTATTCAAATAATTAAACCACATTGGAGGTCTAAAGATATAGAAAAGCGTCTGGCCACCAATGAGATGAAATGGATTTTTAATCTGGATACCCTGTCACCAAAAGGGTTAAATCTTGATTTTGAATTAAAGTGGTTAAGGATACTGCCTTTGAACCTCTATATACCCCTGCCTATACCTTCTAATATCCTGCCTATAAACCTCTAAGGATGATGCTAATTTGCGTATGCAGTCATACAGTAAATAAAGACTCCAGACCTAGAACCTGTGGTTCTAAAGCACAAGTATTATTCAAGTAAAAGTACAGCAGTTATACGCTATGATCCTCATATAATCTTAGCGCAAAGAGATTATACAGACCCAAGTACAATTATACATACACAGCGCTCTCTGGTCCAGATGTTAGGCATTAGCAAGAAACCCCTCATCAATCAGCATTTAGTACAAAGACTAGGAACCCAGGGTCAGAGCACACATATTTATACCCCCCAGAAATAAACAACATAATAAAGAAGTTTGTTGCTAATACCATTGGTCCCAAAGGAGAGGGCATATGTTACAAGGCATTTAACAGGTTGATTCAAATAGACACAACCCAGCCTCTAACAACTGGGGGTCTCTGGTTTCCTGCCTCATGTAACATCCTAACAGTTGTTCATATTATGTACATTTTGTTGCTTGAAGTCTCTGCGGTCCATAAGTTGAGAATGCATGATGCGATCTCCACACCGATGGTACCGGAATACTGTTGAAAGAGTACGCATCAGTACAATACCAATCACGGCTTACTTATCATGTATAAAACCTTAGTTACCAAATAATCTTTATTTCACAGCATCTATGCTAAATGAACCAACTTAAATCTTATACTTTAAAGCTTATTAAACCTTTTATGTGAATATGTAATGTGTAAGTATGCGGGGTGTGATGTAAAGATGCTAGTTAACTTGGGGCAGATGCGTGCACATAAAGCTAATAAACAGCGTTACCAAACATAGCTTACTTATCACGTATAAAACCTTAGTTACGAAATAATCTTTATTTCCTAACAACTATAATAAATGTGCATACTTGAATCTTATACCTTATAGCTATAGGAACCTTGTATGTGAATATGTAATGTGTGAGTATGTGGGGTTTGATGTAAAGACGCTAGTTAACTTGGGGCAGATGCGTGTGCATGGAGCTAATATTCAGCGTTTTCATACAGGATCTTATGCATTCGCTAATATGTGACTAGTTAACAGCGCAATTGTGCGCATTAATGTGTGTATGAGAAATGGTGCACTTAAATCTCACTTAAACCAAGTGAACTCCTAGCGGTGTGGAATGCTGAGCCTTATAGTTCCATGACTTGCACATGCCCCAGCAGCCCCCACCCTTTTCAGGCTCCAAATACTGGTCTTTGTTCTCCCAGGGTCTGTGTGAATGCAAATTAGCACAGCTACAAGACCCAAACCTCAGATAACACTCTTGGCTTTGAAGGTATTTTATTGTAGGAAGCCTGCTAATGTAAGGTGCTACAAACGACCCTCTTGCTGTATTCGAGCAGGGCCACCTGGAGTGAAAGCAGACGTTATGTCCATGAAGCTTGTCTGCACAGGCTAGTTGTCACGTGGCCATTTGCTCTGCTTAGCTAATGCAATCCAATTTTGACATTCTGTACAGCCATTTCTGAAATATATCCTTTAGGGGAATTATAATAATATACACTTTATCCAGAGCACCCAAACTATGTAAAGTCATGAAATGGGCTTTTGATGAATCGCCGTAACTTATGGCGATGGTCGGAGATGTAATCGCATGATGCTAATAGTAATATTGCCACATGTACTAAAGTGTGAGTTTATCTAAAATGGCGCTTAGGCGGCCATTCGCAAAATGGCGTCTTGTGATCTCATTTCCAAGATGGTGTCTTGCGGCCAGTCGCAAGATGGTGTCGCTGCGATTCAATTTTAAACTGATCTTGTCTCAGCCAATAATCCAGCTTCGACATGGTTTTTAGATTAATTTATTTCTATGCACTTGTTACATAATCGTGATTCTGAATTAAAGTGGTTTTTAGATTAATTTATTCCAATGTACTTGTCTTTTAATGTTTAAAGTTCCTAATTTGCTTTTATGTTGTTATTATTTATATTATTTTCTTTTTTCTATTTATATATGGATTCTTATCCGCTGGGAGAGGTTTATTAAACTGTCCCGCTGGGAGAGGGATGGACATTGTCCGGAATACGAAGTACGGCATAGTTTTTGTACCAGCGGGACATATGAAAATAATCCTCTAAGTGTATATGAAATCCCCACAAAGATGGCCGTGATTGGAGCCCGGTATTCATTCCCTAGCAATCAACAGTGTTGAAAGAGAGAAAGCCACGATTGCGATTTGGAACGCACAGTACTTCCGGTTTCCCAGGAAGTAGAAACAGTTGGAACGCAAGTGACTTCCCGTTAATACCGGAATTGATGTAATAGCGACGCCCGCTCCAGAAAAAGCGGGAATTGGAGCTCCAATAAGGAACCACTTTGGGGGATAAATAGAGACTGCCTTTAGCTCACAAACCACCTTTGCTTGAGGAAGGATCCTGAGCGATCCGAAACGCGTTGCAGGAGGCACAAGTTTGTGAACCAGGAGCAAGATTTGGGGATCCAGCTTCCATTTTGGACTACTGAGCTTTCTGCGGTGGTGCCGAGTTACTAAGGCCTGGGACCCTCTGCTATTCTTTAGCATTAGCCCACCGCAGCTCCCCAATTTGGTGAGATAATGTTATCTGAACCCCGATTCCTCATTATGAATTGTTTTTTACTTTTGATTCCTTTATGAATTGTTTTTATATGAATAAATTATATAATTTTATCAAATTAGCTGGATATTTTATGAATATTCTCCTGTTTAAGGCTACACCAACAATAAGTGCTATCTTAGACACTCATTTCTGTTTTGTCTCAAATTGTTGAAGTTGGTATTACTTCATTTGTGTACTTTGAAGCTGCAGGATTGTATTTTTTTGCGCAAACTAAAGGTCACTAATTTTTTCATTAACACTGCTAGGACCCTAGAAACAGTAAACTCAATATTTAACCCGGGCAACGTTTGCAAACACGTTTACGAATTATGAAAAACACTTGCATGCAAGGATAATAGTTATTTTATTGTGCACAAAATGACAGCGATATACTGATGTTTTGGTTTTCTTAATTGATGCGTAATGATATTGTATCTTTCTCTGCATTAATGTAAGTAATCTATTTCTTCAAAGTTGGAAGATGTATTTCATCTTTATTTGAAGTTCCAGTCTAATAAAAGTTAACTAGGATCAATTGTAATATTTTTCTCAAAAGTGTGTGCCTCATATTGTTTGTGGAATTGGAAAATTGTATTGTTTTTAGTAACAAATTGTTGATTTATAAAATTGCTGTTTGTGAATAAAATTACACTTTAATTCAAAGTAAATTAGATAATCTAATTGCTGATATCTTCATTGGAACTAGCCCAAAGTATCTAAGGGTGTTGGGAGCAGATTTGCAGAGTACGTAAGTACCACATAACCCCACACCTAGGACTATGTACTAGCGGGGGTATTAGAAGGCACAGAGCTGGCACTGGAGGATGATGTAATGCAATGGTACTTAAATACACCCACTGCAACTTCAGCTGCAGAACTGGTACAGGAGATTGGTATCACAAGATGGTACTTGATGAATGTACTAAGTACACACGCTGTGGCTTTTTATGCGGAGTTAGTATAGGAGATGACTCTGAATAGACTGTACTCAGAAGACGTTCTGAGTACACACACCGTAGAACACACTAGGAACACGTCACTAGAGAGAATGGAGCTTGGAACCTGGAACGCTGCAACAGCAAGCTTACACTGGAAGTAACAACGTTGTACTGGCAACTTCCTGTTGTCCACAGCCCAGTTATATCCCCTAAGGTAGCAGTCCATTGGAGGACAATGTCAGCTGACAGCACCCACTGCTACCATTTGGTAAAGGGTTAGTCAGGTGAAAACAGACTGTCATGGTTGCGTCCATGACGGTAACCACAGAAACCACATCAAGGAGCGAGCACATGGACGTCCTAGCAGACCCCAGGTATAATCCTCAGCGCATCACTCGCCGCCGCACCTGGCGTCTGACCGCTCTAGAGATTAGGGGAAGCCGGCGCTGAGGGGAGTATCGGCCGATCCTAGGCCGCAACCTGACATGGAGAATGAGAGTGAGCAGGAGACAAGCCCAAGGTAACAAAGGATCATCAATATAACAATTTATGTTTATATATAAATATCTGCAACCTTAATAGGCACACACTATACAATTATTGTTCAGATTTGCCAATAATCAGGTGATCTGCCACATTTACTGTATAGTGTGCATGAACGTTCGTTTCAGCATTTCACTGACAAACCAGTTAGAAAACATCCGCAAACGCATCCCTTCGATTATCTGATCTGCTGGTCAAGACCGAAAATCTCGGCCTCAGTTTCCCGATATCGAGCAGTGTGTGTGCATTTTCAAAAATCTGCCCATATTCCCTATGTTCTCCTGTCACTATGTCATCATCCTTGTGGGTGGATATATGCAAAATCAGTGTGGTTTGGTAGAAAATCGGTAACTTCTAATAAAAAAACTGCATAATGTATAGCACAGATATTGGGGCTTTCAATTTGCCGAAAACTCGTCCTGATCAACAAAATCAGACAATGTGTACCTAGCATAAGAAAAGAAGATGAAAACCAATGTAAAGCATGGACCTCAAAAGTAGTATACTTGAGGCATTGGGGAAAAACTGTTGAGATTTGCAACAGGAAAGAATGCAGAGCAGTTGTTGGTGGTGTGCAGCAATTTGATGGAGCAGACTGACAGAAGGAATCAATATACTTCATAAGCATCATAGTTTATATGTAAGGTGCCACAGATGTTGCAATGTTGTACAGAATACAGATATAACATACAAGGAAACAGTCTGATAGGTGTCTGCCAGCAGTGAGCGATGGTCCTGCTCTCACAGTCAGTCACCAGGTTTCCTATTCGGGTGACAGACTGCCAGTTTGGGCCCAAATCGCATCGGACTACCTGGAGTTGTGTTGTAGGGGCCACGTGGAATTTGGAGCTTCTTGTAAAAGCAAGAACTAATTTAATGAATTTACCAAAATAAATATAAAATGTATACTTGCCTATTGTTACCTCTCCGGTTAACATATTACCAAGATCCTTAGGGAAAAAATCCTTTACATAGAAGAATAATGTGATTGCTGTAAAATATGCTTTCATCAAGTCTACTGTAGTTTGTTATAGCTACCTCTGACCCATATTAACCAGTAGTAAAGCCAGAATATGCTATGTTTTAACAAATTTGCAAACCAAACCTAGCAAGAGTTAATGGAAAAGGATGTGAGAACAGCTGAGGTTTGAGCACTAGGAGCAGAAGAGACTTTAACCCAATTATCAGCTCCTACTTTATATAATCAATTATCAAGGTATAATTGCTAGCTTTGGGTCTCGTCTCGCGCTGCAGTGAAAGGCTCCAATTAGAAATTTTGTTAAGTGCCAGTTATATCTGTATAATGAATACAAAGCTTTGTACTCATCATCAGCCCCATCCTCTCTGCCCTCCCTACATTACAATAACACAAGAATATTCTCTCTCTCCTTCCACTTTTGTCATGTATCTGGCTTCACCCTGTTAAAGCTTCACTGCCCTTTTTTACTTGTTATAGGGCCTGATTCAGCAAGGAATGCACAGATGCAGACACACACACCCGGCCGCTGACAGAATGTGCTAATGAATGCATACGCACGGCAATCGCAGCATAATAAGCAGACGCCCAGCACTACATAATGCCCGACCACTCCCCTGTCACCACCCACAAGTGGCACTTCCTGTCAACACTAGTCACTGGGGCTGCGGACTCCCTGTGTACGCATACTCCATCGCACTGGCTGGTTCATGCAAGCGCACTGTGATGCATACGTATGCGCAGAGCAAAACCATCGTCCGATTGCGTGCGTCCACTCTGCATCCGTGCGTTCCTTGCTGAATCAGGCCCTTAGTTCACTGTTTTGTTTGCTGTTAAAGTACAACACATAGCAAATGTAAAGTAAAGCTAATGAATAGAAAGTCAGTAGAATCATAAACAGTATACAGAGTTACTGTAGCCAATATTGTATCCAAATGTTGAATAAGTATCCGAATGGCTGATAGAAATTAGTAACTCAAAGGAAGTTACCCTGAAGATCCTTTCAGGTAAGGATTCTGTCTTTGAACCTCTATATACCCCTGCCTATACCTTCTAATATCCTGCCTATAAACCTCTAAGGATGACGCTAATTTGTGTACACAGTCATACAGTAAATAAAGACTCCAGACCTAGAACCTGTGGTTCCAAAGCACAAAGTATTATTCAAGTAAAAGTACAGCAGTTACACGCTATGATCCTCATATAATCTTAGCGCAAAGAGATTATACAGACCGAAGTACAATTATACATACACAGCGCTCTCTGGTCCAGATGTTAGGCATTAGCAAGAAACCCCTCGTCAATCAGCATTCAGCACGAAGACTAGGAACCCAGGGTCAGAGCACACATATTTATACCCCCCAGAAATAAACAACACAATAGAGAAGTTTGTTGTTAATACCATTGGTCCTAAAGGAGAGGGCATATGTTACAAGGCATTTAACAGGTTGGTTCAAATAGACACAATCCAGCCTCTAACAACTGGTGGTCTCTGGTTTCCCGCCTCATGCAAATCCTAACAGTTGTTCATATAATGTACATTTTGTTGCTTGAAGTCTCTGCGGTCCATAAGTTGAGAATGCATGTTGCGATCTCTCCATCGATATTACCAGAATACTGTTGAGAGAGTACGCATCAGTACAATACCAAACATGGCTTACTTATCACGTATAAAACCTTAGTTACGAAATAATCTTTATTTCCTAACAACTATAATAAATGTGCATACTTGAATCTTATACCTTATAGCTATAGGAACCTTGTATGTGAATATGTAATGTGTGAGTATGTGGGGTTTGATGTAAAGACGCTAGTTAACTTGGGGCAGATGCGTGTGCATGGAGCTAATATTCAGCGTTTTCATACAGGGTCTTATGCATTCGCTAATATGCGACTAGTTAACAGCGCAATTGTGCGTATTAATGTGTGTATGAGAACACCTAGCAGTGTGGAATGCTGAGCATTATAGTTCCATGACTTGCTCATACCCCAGCAGCCCCCACCCTTTTCAGGCTCCAAAATACTGGTCTTTGTTCTCCCAGGGCCTGTGTGGATGCAAATTAGCACAGCTACAAGACCCAAACCTCAGATAACACTCTTGGCTTTGAAGGTATTTTATTGTAGGAAGCTGCTAATGTAAGTTGCTACAAACGACCCTCTTGCTGTATTCGAGCAGGGCCACCTGGAGTGAGAGCAGACGTTATGTCCATGAAGCTTGTCTTCACAGACTAGTTGTCACGTGGCCATTTGCTCTGTTTAGCTAATGCAATCCAATTTTGGCATACTGTACAGCCATTTATGAAATATATCCTTTAGGGGAATTATAATAATATACACACTTTATCCAGAGCACCCATACTACGTAAAGTCATGAAATGGGCTTTTGATGAATCGCCGTAACTTATGGCGATGGTCACAGATGCAATCGCATGATGCTAATAGTAATATCGCCACATGTACTAAAGTGTGAGTTTATCTAAAATGGCGCTTAGGTGGCAATTCGCAAAATGGCGTCTTGCAGTCTCATTTTAAACTGATCTTGTCTCAGCCAGTTATCCAGCTCCGACAGTCCACCCTTTGATAGCGAACAACATGCTATCACAGTCTGATTTTAAAATATAATTTAGGCTTACATTTATATACTATTTAGTGTTATTATGGGATGGCACAAGGTGGTTCTTAATCCATCAATAATGTGTCTCTGAGTGGGGACATAAAACTACTATTATAAGCACACCGCGGATCTTGGAAGATCATGTAAAAGGTGTGGGGATACACCAGTCCTATAAAGGCAGCCTTGAAGGGGAAATTTGAGATTTTACATTATCTGAGGTGTTTTAAAATAACATTTCAATAATACATCATAATTTCGTTCTTTCGTTTTACTCTATTTTTACATTTTCCACACTTCAACACAATAGGAACACACTGGACACATATGCCAATTATTATGATGACAATCAGTATAAGGATTAAGAATTTGCCGATGCTGGCGATCACATCCTGAACCCATTCCCCTAGACCTGAGAACCATTTCACTGGGTTCAGCCATGAAACCCATCCTTCTATCTTCTCCCCTACTTCAGCCACTGAAGCATTATGGTTCTTATGAAATTCCCATTTTACCTGCAGAATTTCATCCATCTTTCGGTCTATCACTTCCTTGGGGTCGCTGGTATCATTGGTGACATAGGTGCAACATTTCACTCCAAATTGGGTGGCCAATGTTACGCAATACCCTCCAGTAACAGCAGTTAAATAATTTAACACTAGCCTGTGTTGCACCAGTTCTTTCTTGTATGCTTGCAATTCTCTCCCTGTATACCTGAATGTGTCATCGTACATCTCGGTGATATTATCAATTTAGCAAGTTCCTGAATATATTTAAAGTTTAATGTACCCCGAGCGATCCTGGTGGGATCCAATGTGACTTGAAAAAACTTGAAAGCCAGTTGTCTCACTAATTAACTGAGTGGCTTTGTGCACGTCGCCAGGTATCATATTTCGTTTGCCTCTGTGTTCATATATGGTGACGGTGTTTTTTTATGTATACCAAGAATTTCAACATGTGTGAGGGTTATAACTTCTGGGACTACTCTTCCCAGGTAACACAAACCTTCAGAACTCGGGGAGAGCCACTTATACGCTTTTCTTCCACATATAAAATATACATTATCAGGGAGAACATAAGGAATGGTATGCATCATTATCATTAAGCACATTTCCCTTGCAAACAATCCTATTTCTGGGTCTTCCATCTGGTACATGCAAGTTTCTGGCTGTATTATTTTAGCACAATAACCATCTGGCACCTTACCAATAATTTCTTTGGTGGAACTCAATGCATACCGGTACCTAAAATGTCTCCCACTAGATTTAATTGAGCGTAACAGATCATGGTTTATGGACTCATTATCAGCTCTTTGTGAGAAGGTCATCGTCTGATTATTCCCTGTCACTTCCCAACTCCCGGGTTTATTGGGGTTGGTTATATTTAAACACAAAAGTGATCTATCTACTTGGAATTGATAGAGTTTGAAATGAGGTGGTTTGGATGAGAGGAATTTTCCATCCAATGTTTTCCCTTTCTGTAATTCTAAAATTTCTGTGATATTCAGCGGAAATGGCACCAACCCTAAATTAAGCTGTCCCTGTGGCACATGTGAACACACCCAGCAATCAGATTGATTTAACACTTTGCCTACCATGCTATGATAATCCTCTAAAGGATACCCACCTCAGTATGGGTTATATTTAGGCTGGCACCATTGGATACAATTCTCATCAACTAGGGACCCACAAAGCTCACAAATACAGGAATCTTCAGATGATAAACCTCCACACCGTCCCCGAGTATCCGGAATAACAGCTCTATTAACAATAACAGTACTAAGATTGGTCAGACACTCCCCTGATTGGCATTGCACTCCTTCTGACTCCACTCCATCAGTGCTGCCATCAGCTCCCATCTCCTCTATCGGTCCTCCATCACAGAAACTGGGTATCCCCAAACAGATCATCACGACAAAAACTCTGGAAGAAAGAACTAGGATGACCACAGCAGACCACTCCATTGCTGGGAGCACTGATCTACACATTTCTTTAGCTCAGGTATCTCACCGTCACCTTTTTAATCCTTCCGGCACAAGCTCACAATTGACAGATCCAGGTTATCAGCCTCGTCTCTGCCTTGTATCTCCACCGGTTGGTTAACCTCCCTATATTGAGTGGAATGAACCCACGTACCTTCCCCGGCCACCCTTTGAGGATGTGGTACTTTGTCAACAATCGTCAGATACGGACCTTTCCACCAATCAGTCAAACGATCTGAGGTAAAAAAAATTTGGATCATAACAAATTCCCCAGGTTTGACATCATGACAGTTTGCATTAGGCATGTTAGTTAATAACACTTTCAATTTCTGTTATTCTTATTCGTCTTCGTATCTCAAAGGGGGGACAGATAAAAGAAATGACAGTCTGGAACGATCTTGGTTTTATTACCCATCACCTTACACATGTTCTGGGAAACGTCACCTGTAAAATGAGTCCCCCCTATCACTTTGAATAATTCTAGGGATATAGTATCTGCATACATGTTCCTGCAATTAAATCTTGTTATTAATAGCTACTGCTCTAAATAATGCCTGGGCCCCTGGGTTGGATAGTATTCCGAGTATTTGACCTTTGCCTGGCATGGCTGCCGTTTATCCTTAGCAACCTTGTGTCCTGTGTGTGAGAGCTGTAGAATTTTAAATAAACCTTTAAATACATTCTTGCCTATAAACCTCTAAGATTCACCTGCCTAGAACCTCTAAGACAAAACCTGCCTATACCTTCTAAAACCACAAGATGTCGCTAATTAGCACTGTGTTTGATTATACCATTAATGAAATACTGAGATAGTTGAATAGCGGTCCAACGCGCTAAAGATTATTATTCAGGTAAAAGTACAGATGTTACAACGCTATGATCTAATAATGAGCGCAAATAAATTGTACAAACATTAGGTCATAAGGTACAGTTAATATACATGAAATGGTTATTAAAGATCAAAATACAATGAGCAATATGAGACAGGGAGACAGAGGACAGAGAGACAGAGAAGAGAGAGAGAGAGAAAGAGAGACACATTAAAATACAATGAGAGAGATATCAATGTCTGCTGAGAGCACATGTTCAAGATGGCTGGTGATGGTGTGTGTGTGTAGGGGGGTTGGGAATGCTTCCTGCCCTATTGTCCAAACTGCATGGTCTACAGACAAACTCCATTACGAAGCTACCTGCCCTATTGTCCAAACCGCATGGTCTACAAACAAACTCCATTATGAAGAAAACCCACATTAAGTTGTAACTCTGTAAATCATACATCCATCAATGATCACAATTATAATAAACACAATATACCTATCTGACCCATACAACACCATAACTGGGTAGAATTATAATTTCCTTTGTTCACCCCACATGGAGGAAGCCATCTCTAATAAACTGCAGACAATATACCTATCTGATCCATACGGCAATTACTTATGACCATTCAAAGCTGTTATTAATTCAACTTCCATAATATAACACTGATACCACCCAATATTTACATTCATGAGTATACAACACATACCAAGCCTATCTCTCCCAAGCAGATATATTGTTCAAGCACATGGGAAGGCCCTAACACAGCTCACCAGAGGATCTCAATCAACCAGCATCAATCATTTACAAATATTACAAAAACTCCATAATCAATCCCTTTCCTGCATGCTGATAACAGACTATTGTACCCTACAGTGTAGATGAAAAGTACAGATTAGATAACATTATATCATCCACTGTATGCTAACACAGACTCATGAATATCCTTAGCAAACTACAAACCACAAACAACGCTAAGCTAATAACAGATTAACACCAAAAATAGCTACAGACACCCAAATAGGCTAAATATTGCACAATTTATACTTTGCTATAACCCAGGGGAACTGAGACCCATTTTCCGTTGTCTTGTGAGAGAGGGAACCTCTCTCTTCCAAATCTGCAAGTGTGTCTGCTGGCCTGTGTGTTCTCAGAATGTGCATGCTATGTTCCTGCCCCCTTTCACCTGTGAGGTCATCAGAAAGGGAGTATCCTTTTGGTTACCTGAAACTACTGCTAACTAGATTCTAGTCCCAGTTAGCTATCTCTATTAATTAGACTGGAATAACCAGTCCTTTGGACAAAAATGTAAACAAGCCTATACAATGTCATTGTCCTTTGGTAAGGGTTAGCAATCTGTTACAGGGCATTTATTGGACAATTTCAAATGGATATAAAAGGTCTCCAACCTCCCTTTGCATCCCCCACATGCAAATCTAAGCTGCTATGGCTTACAACATTTCAAATAGTTATTCTCTCTAACATTCATATTTCATAGCCGCATGTTCTGATCTTCATATTGATGTCACCGAAATGCTGTGGAAACAGAGTACATCAGTACGGTTCCAAACACAGTCCAATTGTCATTTACTAAGCCATAGTTACAGAAAACATTCATTTCTTTATATACTGACATTGCATTTAAACCAAGTAATAATGATCCTTTTTGTGTTACGGGACCATTGCTTTTAAATGTATGTATGCGGGGAAAACACCACTGCTTTGCTGTTGCTCAAATATAAGTTTGTGGTGATTTTAATGTGTTGGAAAGTTATTTAATGTATTCTGAAGCACTGTCGGTATGTGTTTGGGGAAGATTGTTAAAAAGCTGTTCGTGCTACTTTTAGCAACTTTGCACTGTGGTTTGTGTACTATGTAGTTTTGACAAAATGGCGCTTGTGTAAGCTTTCTTTTCTAAAATGGAGTCTTGCTGCCATTCACAAGATGGCGTCGTGCAGGTTTTCCTGATTGCAAACAGATTCTGTCTTACCCAATTATCCGGTTTCGACAGTCCACCCTTTGATAGCCAATCAAGCGCTATCACAACCTATTCTGAATCTGTTTAGCCATGCATGAGAATATACCATTCAATGTTATTATGGTATGACACAGTGTGGTCATTTGAACCATTCAGATAATGCGTCTCCGGGAGGGACATAAAACTGCCCTTATACGCACACCGCGGATCCTTAAGGGATCATGGGAAAGATGTGGGGATGCACCTATCCTATAAGGGGAGCCTTGGAAGGGGTTGGGACTGCATTACCTAAGATGATTTAAAACAACATAAACATTATATTTATGCATGACCACTCAAATTCAGGTTACCTTAGCATAGGGTATGTTCTTAATCAGGGTTATAATACAATTAATTATTACTGTACTATGATTAGTCAGACACTCCCCTGATTGGCATATCTCTCCTCCTTTCGACTCCTCTGCATCAATGCCGACATCAGCTCCCATTGTCTGTATCAGTCCCCCATCACCGAAACCAGGAATCCCCGAGCAACTCAGGATGGTGAAAACTCTGAAAAAGAATACAAAAATGAACACAGCAGACTGGTCCATTGCTGCAACACTGATCTGCAATTTCTTTAGCTCAGATAGCTCACAGTCACTTTTTAATCTTCCCGGCACAAGCTCGCGATCGTCAGGTCCATGCTATCGGCCTCGTCTCCGCCTTGTATCTCCCCCGGTAGATTAATACTCCCTGTATTTGGTGGAATGGACTCTGGTATCTTAGGGCCTCATTCAGACCCACTCGCAAGCGGCTGTCCGCTCGCAAGTGGGTCGATGGTGTGCACTGCGCATGCGCACGACGGAGGGAGCTCCGCCGTGCGTATGCTCCTAATGCGACGAGCGAAGGACTTTCCTTCGCTCGTTGTGTCTGATCAAAGGGGGCGTGCTGTCGATGTTGATTGACAGCACACCCCCTTTGGTGGGCGTGCCGGGGGCGTGCCTCCCAGACGGAGGTGTTCCCAAGGGAACGCCTACCGTCAGAAGCCAGCCCCACTGACATCACTAGTGATGTCAGTGGGAGTGATTTTGGCTCTGATAGAGCCAAAATCACTCCAGGGCTTGTGGTCGAAAACCCCGACCACAGGCTTCTGGTCGCACTGGCGATGGTCGCGATGGTCAAGACCATCGCGACCATCATCCTGCACGCTCGTATGTGCTGTGGGTGGTGACCCACAGCTATACGAGCGTCCAGGAGGATGCTCCATTTTTATGGAGGACGGCCCTCATTCAGAGCGAGCACTCTGCTCAGAGCGTCCGGCTCTGAATGAGGGCCATAGTCGGCCACCCTTTGAGGATGTAGAATTTTGTTAACATGTCGGATACGGTTCTATCCCCCGATCAATCAGGCAAACTGAACACAAGAAATTATTAGATCAAATGAATTTTTCTCCAGGTTTAACACCATTACAGTTTGCTTCAGGCATGTTAGTAAATAACACTTCAATTCCTGTTGTTCTTACACATTGTCATGAGAACCTGCACAGTAACCTCATTATATTTTCACATGAGGCTACCTGGCAAACAGTATCTCAACGGGAGACAGACAGGTGGTCTGGGATGATCTTGATACTAGTACCTATCACCTTACACATGTTGTAAAAGATATTACTTGTGAAATGAGTATCCCTTCCATCACTAATTCTAAGGATACTGTATTGATACAAAAATTCCTGCAATAAAAAAATTCTGTTATGTCTACGGTTCTATTGTTTCCTTGGCCTCTGGGTAGGGCAATACTCCAAATATTTAACCTTAGCCGGGTATGGCTGTCGTATGTCTTTGGCAGCCTTGCGTCCTGTATGTGAAAGATAAAGCACAACAGTTTAATTTCATTTAAACATACGGGCTGAAAAGATTTTAAACAGTTCTATAAAGCTTTGGCAAACAATACTGGGTTAGTCCCTGGGACCCTGAGGCTTTCGTGTCTATGTGCAGTGTACCTCTCCCTTATATGGAAGCAAGAGGGCACTGGTAGTTGGGGAATGGGAGGGAGAAAATAAACAATAGTTAAGCTACCTCACTCTGGATCTCTCTTTTTTTTTTTAGCTTAAGAGAGGGTATAAGTGGTTAGTTAAATTTTTATGGGTTTTCACATTGACTGTACCTACACCCCCATCCGCATATGACGGTGGTGGTGCGCGTGAACCATCTGTACTACCTTCCACAACACTACCGTGCCACACGTGCGCGCTATTTCGCAGCTCGCACGCATTGCAATTCAAAGCTGCGGGTTTATTCTCTGGTAATGTGCTCACGACGCTAGTTTGCGTTGTTAACGCATCCCCTTCATGCTGCCACAGTTTTAAACAAAATACTTAATCTTTTTCTCTCGGGATCGCACCATACTGATGTGATCCTGGACATTGTCTAACACATTTTTATCAAAACCACCAATTCTGGGAAACGGTCTAACACTCATTCTCGTCATATTAAACCATATATCACAATACCTTATTGCATAAGTACCGTACTTAGTATGCATGGTACGACGGGCCGATCCGATCGGCGCCTCCATTAGCAGCACATCATTGTCTAACATTTCTACTGTTTGCGTGGCTCCCATTCTGAGACAACTCCTACGCTTTTCAATAAAAATTTAAACTGGTGAAAGACAATCAAGATACTTTCACTTACCTACGGACGAAATTTCTAGATGCGCCCGCTCACCTACGGACGAAATTTCTAGATGCGCCCGCTCACCTACGGATGAAATTTCTAGATGCGCCCCGCTCACCTATTATCTCTCAGCTCACAATCACACCTAGTGCGGCTCAACTAAAATGCTCAACTATTATTGAACACTGCAGTCACACTGAGAGCCGGTCCCTAACAAAAATAACAAACCATACAACTGCTCTGTGTACTGAATGGTAAGCTGCTTACCGAGCGGCTAGGCTAACCCTTGCACCTAGCCCTTAAGGATCATACGATACCCTTAACTGTCCAACACATACTCACTGTTACACACTTTTTCTCTGCGCAGAAAAATACACGTTACCCAGATATTGGTAATAGAAAAAAAATGTAAACCTCAATGGCTTTGTTCAAACATGTGGCAGCAGAACCGGAAGTGCGTATACGCTATTGTGCGCCCAGCCGCATACACATTGATGCGACTACCACACAACCGTATAATGAGTTTTTTAACTGCGTACGCAAAAATGCGTCTCAGCCGCATACTCAATACTGCGGCACCCCTCTAAACATAAGGTTCTATCAAAAGAGAAAAAAAAACTTTTTTTCCTCTCTTGTCCCTGGATTCTGATCAGTGCTTCCTCTACACAATAACCAGCAGTACGCTATCAGCAACACTGTGGTAATGAAAGACTAATGCGTCTCTCAAAAGGTGCCTCCACCCTTTTGCTGAGAGAGAACTGACCGAGTGTTACCGTGTACCAGATAACGTGATAAACCTACGAGCCCCCATCTGTAGAATTTTAAATAAACCTTTTAATACATTCCTGCCTATAAACCTCTAAGATTCACCTGCCTAGAACCTCTAAGACAAAACCTGCCTATACCTTCTAAAACCACAAGATGTCGCTAATTAGCACTGTGTTTGATTATACCATTAATGAAATAGTGAGACAGTTGAATAGCGGTCCAACGCGCTAAAGATTATTATTCAGGTAAAAGTACAGATGTTACAACGCTATGATCTAATAATAAGCGCAAATAAATTGTACAAACATTAGGTCATAAGGTACAGTTAATATACATGAAATGGTTATTAAAGATCAAAATACAATGAGCAATATGAGACAGGGAGACAGAGGACAGAGAGACAGAGAACAGAGAGAGAGAGAAAGAGAGACACATTAAAATACAATGAGAGAGATATCAATGTCTGCTGAGAGCACATGTTCAAGATGGCTGGTGATGGTGTGTGTGTGTGTGTGTGGGGGGGGGGTTGGGAATGCTTCCTGCCCTATTGTCCAAACCACATGGTCTACAGACAAACTCCATTATGAAGCTACCTGCCCTATTGTCCAAACCGCATGGTCTACAAACAAACTCCATTATGAAGAAAACCCACATTAAGTTGTAACTCTGTAAATCATACATCCATCAATGATCACAATTATAATAAAGACAATATACCTATCTGACCCATACAACACCATAACTGGGTAGAATTATAATTTCCTTTGTTCACCCCACATGGAGGTAGCCATCTCTAATAAACTGCAGACAATATACCTATCTGATCCATACGGCAATTACTTATGACCATTCAAAGCTGTTATTAATTCAACTTCCATAATATAACACTGATACCACCCTATGATTACATTCATGAGTATACAACACATACCAAGCCTATCTCTCCCAAGCAGATATATTGTTCAAGCACATGGGAAGGCCCTAACACAGCTCACCAGAGGATCTCAATCAACCAGCATCAATCATTTACAAATATTACAAAAACTCCATAATAAATCCCTTTCCTGCATGCTGATAACAGACTATTGTACCCTACAGTGTAGATGAAAAGTACAGATTAGATAACATTATATCATCCACTGTATGCTAACAGACTCATGAATATCCTTAGCAAACTACAAACCACAAACAACGCTAAGCTAATAACAGATTAACACCAAAAATAGCTACAGACACCCAAATAGGCTAAATATTGCACAATTTATACTTTGCTATAACCCAGGGGAACTGAGACCCATTTTCCGTTGTCTTGTGAGAGAGGGAACCTCTCTCTTCCAAATCTGCAAGTGTGTCTGCTGGCCTGTGTGTTCTCAGAATGTGCATGCTATGTTCCCGCCCCCTTTCACCTGTGAGGTAATCAGAAAGGGAGTATCCTTTTGGTTACCTGAAACTACTGCTAACTAGATTCTAGTCCCAGTTAGCTATCTCTATTGATTAGACTGGAATAACCAGTCCTTTGGACAAAATGTAAACAAGCCTACACAATGTCATTGTCCTTTGGTAAGGGTTAGCAATCTGTTACAGGGCATTTATTGGACAATTTCAAATGGATACAAAATGTCTCCAACCTCCCTTTGCATCCCCCACATGCAAATCTAAGCTGCTATGGCTTACAACATTTCAAATAGTGTGATAGGATCATTTGTAAAGTGGTCTGTGGCAGGTACATTTGTCCCAGATTCCTGTCTTATGTGTTTTAAACCTCCAGGAGAAAGTCTGCAGTGTAGCAGGCTTGAGTCTCGGCTTTTTGAAAAGCCGGTTTGGGACCTGGGGGTTGTGGGTGAGAGGAGAGGGAGGGCTCCACTCACGGCCACTCCAGGTTTTGGTTCTCTTAGCCTGGTAACAGGCTTGTTAGGGTTTCCACCTGAGAGTGGCCAATATAAGCCTAGTGTGTTGAGGGCTGATTGTCTCACCTGGGAGAGCAGACAGGGAGTTTGCTCAGAGACACTTGAAAACCTAACTGTAAGTGTTGTGCTGTGCCCTTGTTGCTGGTGAGGGCATTAGGCCCTGCCAGGTTCTGGTAGTGAGGGAACTACCTGTGAAGTTAGTGCCCCGACAGGGCTAGGATTTATGTTTATGTTTTCTTTATGTTTGTTTCTGACATTGTACAATAAAGACTGGCGCAGACCAGCTTGTACTTGCATCCAGTCTGGCGTACTGTTTCCCAGCTGCTGTGTGTGAAAGGAAGGAGTCCTCTACCCAGGAGAGGGACCCCCTAACCTAACTGTGTCACAATATGGTGGAGAATGCGGGCAACCACACACACTGAAGTTGCAGCAAGAGGAAAACTTTCCGTTTAAAAATTAAAGGGACAGACACCCAATTTGTGAGTGTGGAAATAACACTGTGTCCTTGGAGTCCCATAGAGGAGGCGTCAGCCAATGCTCAGAGGCAAGGTTCAGCTTCCAACCTACACCCCAGGACAAAATGGAGGACATGATTAAGGCCTTGCTCCAAGCTACAGCAGCTCAGCAGGAATCTACCAGAGCTCAGCAGGAGACGAACAAACTTCAGCAGGAATCTACCTGGGCTCAGCAGGAATCCACCAGGGTGCAACTGTTGGCCTTGGAGACAGCCCAGAGGCAACAGCAGGTCGCCATCGAGGAAACCCGCCAGGCCTTAGCGGAAAACAGCCAGGCCATAAAAGAGGTGGTACAGCACCTGGTCGCCCGGCCCAGAGATGTTGCTACTGGTCCTCCCACCACCACTCACTCCGTACGAGCCAGTCACTTCCTCCAAAAGATGACTTCGGGCGATGATGTGGAGGCCTATCTTGCCGCATTTGAAAGAACGGCCGAAAGGGAGAGTTGGCCCAAGGAGCAGTGGGCAAGTCTGGTGGCCCCTTTTTTGTCTGGGGAGCCACAAAAGGCCTATTTCGACTTATGCCTGGCTGATGCCAAGGACTATAAAAAACTAAAACAGGAGATCCTAACTCGCTTTGGAGTCACCACCTTTTTTCGTGCCCAACGGGTCCACCGCTGGGAGTTCCATATGGACAAGCCTCCACGTTCGCAGATGCATGACCTCGTCCATCTGTCCTCAAAATGGCTACAGCCCGAGATGCTGACGGGACCACAGATCGTGGAAAGGGTCGTGATGGACCGGTACCTGCGATCGTTACCTGCGACTCTGCGCAAGTGGGTGAGCCATGCAGACCCTAAGTCCGCAGACCAGTTGGTCGAGCTGGTGGAGAGGTACGTGGCGGCTGAGGAGCTGATGAGTATGCCCCACCGAGTCCCGATAGCGCACCGGCGAACTCCCACAGACACTGGTAAGACTGTTCCAGGGGAGAAGGTTGCTGGGCAGTGGAATGTACCTAAGACTGAGGGTGTAGAACCTGGAGACAGGCCTGCCAGGCCAGGAAGGTTCTTGCCCCGTAAACGACTAGACATTAATATGACTCAGTGTTTCCGATGTGGTGGCTTCGGCCATATTGCCGCTAATTGTTCACTTACAACTGAACCTATGCAATGTGATACTGCTCATGTCTACCGCAGGGGGTCTTTCTTTGCACAGACAGCCTGTACGGCTGACCGGCAGGCTGAGACTGATAAGCACATGTGTGTACTCACTGTAGATGGCAACCGAGTAGAGGCACTGTTAGACTCTGGTAGCTTGGTGACACTTATAAAAGCTGAGCTGGTGAACCCCTTGAGGCATACAGGGAAAACTGTTGGTGTGACCTGCATACATGGGGATACTCGATATTATGTTACGGCCGAGGTGAACATCGAGACACCATGTGGCTCTGCTATAGTTTCTGTGGGTTTGTTGCATGGTCTGGTGTACGATGCAATATTGGGGAGAGACTTTGCTCACTTCTGGAAGTTGTGGGAAAGACGTTTTGTTCCAGAGGTGAGCAACCCCGATCCATTTGAGAAGGTTGTCGATGTAGTGGAGGAGGGAGTTTCTTCTGAGTCAGAGTTATTCCCTTTTTCTACTATGGTTGGCGAACTAGAGAATGCGGAACGTGACGGTGGCCCGCCAACTGATGTGCCTCCCATTGAGGTGGGAAGTGTTGTTGGGCCAGGTGATCGTCTGCCTGATTTAGAGGTCAGAAGAGAGGTCTTTGCCATGGAGCAGTTGAATGACCCTACTTTGGTAAAAGCCAGGGAGAATGTAAAAGTAGTTGATGGTAAACCCGTAGACCCTGATAGTCCTTTGTCCTATCCCCACATGGCAATGTGTCAGGATTTGTTATATCAGGTGACTAAGAAGGGGGAAGATATTGTGGAACAACTAATAGTTCCCAAAGCCTACAGAAGAACAGTGTTGGATCTGGCCCATGGTCATATAATGGCAGGCCATCTAGGGGTAGAGAAAACCACTGAGCGAATAATGCAGAGGTTTTTCTGGCCCGGGCTTCCTAAAGAGGTGTCTGACTTTTGCGCATCCTGCCCTGAGTGTCAGTATCATGCTCCCAGGCCACATTTTAAGGGTCCACTAGTTCCATTGCCTATTATAGAGGTGCCGTTTGAAAGAATAGCGATGGATTTGGTTGGACCCTTAATGAAGTCTGCCAGGGGACACCAGTATATTCTGGTCATAATGGATTACGCTACCAGGTACCCGAAAGCGATCCCGTTGCGCAATACGTCAACCAAGACCATTGCCAGAGAGCTAGTTCATGTCTTTAGCAGGCTGGGTATACCCAAGGAGATACTAACTGACCAGGGTACACTGTTAATGTCAAAAGTCATGAAAGAGTTATGTCGCCTCTTCAAAATTGAACAGTTAAGAATTTCGGTTTATCACCCCCAAACCGATGGGCTGGTCAAGAGGTTTAACAAGACGTTAAAACACATGCTTAGGAAAGTGGTCGACAAGGATGGTAGGGATTGGGATTACTTATTGCCGTATTTATTGTTGGCCATAAGAGAAGTTCCCCAGTCCTCCACCGGGTTTTCACCCTTCGACTTGTTGTATGGGAGACACCCAAGGGGGTTACTAGACATTGCCAAAGAGACATGGGAGGGGCAGTCTAGTCCTTACAAAACCGTGATTGAGTATGTTTCTCAAATGCAGGAGAGAATTGCTGCGGTAGTGCCGATAGCGAGAGAGCACCTGGAACAGGCTCAACAGGCACAGCAGAGGGTATACAACCGCAATACTCGGTTACGCAGCTTTGCTCCTGGGGACAGAGTGTTAGTATTGGTTCCCACTGTGGAAAATAAACTTTTGGCTAAATGGCAAGGGCCCTTTGAAATCTTAGAAAGAGTGGGGCAGGTCAATTACAAAGTTTACCAGCCAGGGAAAAGAAAGCCGGAACAGATATACCATATAAATCTGTTAAAGCCCTGGAAAGATAGAACGGCACTGTCGGACGTCCGAGCCCCTCCAGTAAATCCAGGGCCCTTAGTTCCCGAAGTGACAGTGGCAAAAACCCTGTCGGCAATTCAACAACAAGAGGTTAAGGAGTTTCTGATCAGAAATAGGGTGCTGTTCTCTGACGTACCTGGGAAAACCTCAGTCATTAAACATGACATCATCACTGACCCAGGGGTTAAAGTTAATCTAAAGCCCTATAGGTTGCCAGAAGCACAAAGAGAATCGGTGTCGAAAGAAATTAAAAATATGCTAGAGTTAGGGGTTATTCAAGAATCACATAGTGAATGGTCAAGTCCCATTGTGTTGATTCCAAAGCCCGACGGGAGTGTGCGTTTCTGCAATGACTTCCGAGAGTTGAACAGTGTTTCAAAATTTGATGCCTACCCGATGCCAAGAGTGGATGAATTGATTGAGAGACTAGGGACGGCAAGGTATTTAACCACTCTTGACCTAACCAAAGGGTATTGGCAAGTACCGTTAACCGAGAGCGCCAAACAAAAGACAGCTTTTTCAGCGCCAGAGGGCTTGTTTCAGTACAAGATGTTGCCCTTCAGGCTACATGGGGCACCTGCTACCTTCCAAAGAATGATGGACAGGATTCTAAGGCCCCATAGACGGTATGCGGCTGCTTATCTGGATGACGTGGTCATTCATAGTCCTGAATGGCAGTCTCACTTACCCAGGGTACAAGCAGTTTTGGACTCCATCTATAAGGCAGGTTTGACAGCCAACCCAAAAAAGTGTTGTCTAGGCATGGAGGAAGTAAAATATCTGGGATACCCCATTGGCAGAGGCCTGATAAAGCCTCAGCTCAATAAAGTTGATGCCATACAAAACTGGCCACAACCTCTGAATAAGAAGCAGGTGAGAGCCTTCTTGGGAATTACGGGGTACTACAGGAGGTTTATACCCAACTTTGCCACCATGGCAGTCCCACTGACTGACCTGACCAAAGGCAAACAAAAAGTCATAGTAGAATGGAGTCCTGAGGCGGAGAAAGCTTTTCAGGAGTTGAAAGTAGTGTTGTGTTCCCAACCAGTCCTGATGACTCCTAATTTTGACAGGGAATTCATAGTACAAACCGATGCATCAGAAGTAGGTATAGGAGCGGTCCTGTCCCAGAACAAGGAAGGTGAGGAACACCCTATTTTCTATCTAAGCAGAAAGTTGAATGTACATGAGAGAAACTATGCCACAGCGGAGAAGGAGGAGTTGGCCATAAAGTGGGCGTTAGAGGCTCTCAGGTACTACTTGGTTGGAAGAAAGTTCAAATTGATCACTGACCATGCCCCTTTGAAGTGGATGTCCGAAAATAAAGACAGTAATGCGAGAATTACGAGATGGTTCTTGGCGTTACAAACTTTTAAATTTTCAGTGGAACACAGGCCAGGAAGCCAGCTGGCCAATGCTGACGCGTTGTCACGCGTTCATTGTTTGGGGGCTTCAGTTGTTCCGCCCCACAGGTCGAAACAAAGGGGGGGGATATGTGATTGGATCATTGGTAAAGTGGTCTGTGGCAGGTACATTTGTCCCAGATTCCTGTCTTATGTGTTTTAAACCTCCAGGAGAAAGTCTGCAGTGTAGCATGCTTGAGTTTCGGCTTTTTGAAAAGCCGGTTTGGGACCTGGGGGTTGTGGGTGAGAGGAGAGGGAGGGCTCCACCCACGGCCACTCCAGGTTTTGGTTCTCTTAGCCTGGTAACAGGCTTGTTAGGGTTTCCACCTGAGAGTGGCCAATATAAGCCTAGTGTGTTGAGGGCTGATTGTCTCACCTGGGAGAGCAGACAGGGAGTTTGCTCAGAGACACTTGAAAACCTAACTGTAAGTGTTGTGCTGTGCCCTTGTTGCTGGTGAGGGCATTAGGCCCTGCCAGGTTCTGGTAGTGAGGGAAGTACCTGTGAAGTTAGTGCCCCGACAGGGCTAGGATTTATGTTTTCTTTATGTTTGTTTCTGACATTGTACAATAAAGACTGGCGCCGACCAGCTTGTATTTGCATCCAGTCTGGCGTACTGTTTCCCAGCTGCTGTGTGTGAAAGGAAGGAGTCCTCTACCCAGGAGAGGGACCCCCTAACCTAACTGTGTCACAATAGTTATTCTCTCTAACATTCATATTTCATAGCCGCATGTTCTGATCTTCATATTGATGTCACCGAAACGCTGTGGAAACAG
Source organism: Taudactylus pleione (assembly GCA_031769625.1). Lineage (NCBI taxonomy): Eukaryota > Metazoa > Chordata > Amphibia > Anura > Myobatrachidae > Taudactylus > Taudactylus pleione. The sequence goes on along the minus strand of JAUIMM010000850.1, from coordinate 25,874 downwards.
AGTAGATCAGTACGGTTCCATACACAGTCCAATTGTCATTTACTAAGCCATAGTTACAGAAAACATTCATTTCTTTATATACTGACATTGCGTTTAAACCAAGTAATAATTATCCTTTTTGTGTTACGGGACCATTGCTTTTAAATGTATGTATGCGGGGAAAACACCACTGCTTTGCTGTTGCTCAAATATAAGTCTGTGGTGATTTTAATGTGTTGGAAAGTTATTTTATGTATTCTGAAGCACTGTCGGTATGTGTTTGGGGAAGATTGTTAAAAAGCTGTTCGTGATACTTTTAGCAACTTTGCATTGTGGTTTGTGTACTATGTAGTTTTGACAAAATGGCACTTGTGTAAGCATTCTTTTCTAAAATGGAGTCTTGCTGCCATTCACAAGATGGCGCCGTGCAGGTTTTCCTGATTGCAAACAGATTCTGTCTTACCCAATTATCCGGTTTCGACAGAGCTAAAGCACAACAGTTAAATATCATTTAAACATGACCTAAATACAACAATAAATTGTCCACATTTTACATTAGATCAGATCCATTGGCAGGTTGAAAAGATTGTAAACAGTCATATAAGGCCTGGGAGAAGATAGTGGGGTTGCCTATGAACCCATGGGAAACCCGTGTTCATGTGTGGTGTTCTTCACTTTGCAGTACTTACTTATGTGTCCCACTTGGTGACAGTTAAAACATCTTTTTGAACGGGGTGGATGAAAGAATTGTTGTGGGAGTTGAGCAAGAGGGAAAGATGGTGGGTATGGGTAGGAATATGGAGGATAAGGGTATGGTGAGAGGTATAAAATTTGTGTGTAGCATGGGACCTGTGGTTGTGTATGATATGTGGGTTAAGGATGTGTTTGCTGTGGTGTGGGATTGGTGAGGACGTGTAACTGTTCAGGTGCAAGTGTGTGTATAGTGCAGGTGTGTCTACTGGCTGTCATGTTACAGTCATTCCTTCCAGAGCTTGGATACTGACAGCCATTAGTTTTTCGCTCTGGGTCTCTCTCTTCTTTGAGATGTTTTTATCATGTTCTATGGCAGATTCTATGAAGGTATCTATTGTGACTCCCCTCGAGCCAGGCTGTGAGGTCTGAACCCGGGTAATATTATCTTGGTTTACTTGGTCTGTTAAGGGAACGTCACCATCCAATACACAATCCGTGACAAATTTTGTCTCATCGGTATTGCGTGGTAGACAGACCCTTAACACAACACGCCAATCTTTATTGGTTGGCTCATGAGAACTACCCAAATTCCTCAAAAATCTCTGACATTTGGTTAGTTCCTTTTTGGGATCGGGGAAATCATTTATGATGGAATTTAGTTCTGCTCTTGTCCAAGGACAATGCATTACCACTTCCCTCGTGGGCACTACACCGTTCGCAATCTGCATTTCCATTCAGAAAAGTTATTGTCCGAATGGGATGCCGACCGGTAGTGCTGCTACCTTTGACCTTGTTACCTGGCTGGGGGTTTAATCTGTTGCTGCTACGTATGGTATTAACAACTTCCTCTATGGGTGCAGAGGGTGTTAGCACTTCCCTTACTGTTACTGATGGAGATGACGGCACCACTCGTGATTGTTGTGATGCAGCATCTATCATCTGAACAGCAGGGGAAATGGCAGACATTACAATAGGCTCATTATCCACATCATGAACATTTTCTTTATAGTTGCTTAAGAGAGGGTACAAATTGCTTGTTATATTTTTATGGGTATTTTTGGTAACTGTACTTGCATCTCCATCCACATAAGGTGGAGGTGGCATGCGTGAACTGCTGGCAATACCTTCTACAATGCTAAATTACCACACGTGCTCACCATTTTGCGGCTCGCCCGCATTGCAATTTAGCGTCGCGGATGTATTCTCTGGCAATGCACTCGCAACGCTAGTTTGTGTTGCTTGCGCATTTTTAAGCCACGCATCCCCTTCATGCTGCCACAACTTTAAACATTCATAATATTTGACCTTTTTCCCTCGGGAGACTGATGTGATCCCGGACATTATCTAATACATCTTTATCAAAACTACCAATTCTGGGAAACGGTCTAACACTCTTCATCGTCATTTTAAACCATACATCACAATACCTTATTGCATAAGTACCGTACTTAGTATGCATAATACGACGGGCCAATCCAAACGGCGCTTCCATTAGCAGCACATCATTGTCACATCATTGTCTAACATCTCTTTTGTTTGCATGGCTCCCATTCTGAGACAACTCCTATGTTTTTCAATAAAGATTTAAACTGGTGAAAGACAGTCAAGATACTTTCACTTACCTGTGGACGATTTAACGGCAGCGCCCACACACCTGTGAAGATTTGAAGAAGGCTACTCCACACACCCGGATAAGATTTAAGAAGGCAACTTCCACACCTATGGAAGTTTAAGTCGGCTACTTCCACACACCTCTCTACAACAAAGACAACATGTACACCTGCTACTGTGTATAGAACGGTAAGCTGCTTACCGATCGGCTAGCACTTAGCCCTTAAAGGTCATACGGTACCTCTAACTTTAGGGAACAAGTTACCCCTACCAACAAATACTCACTGTTACACACTTTTTCCTGTGCACAAAAAGACACGTTAACTCAGATATTGACAATTGAAAAGAATGTAAACCTCAATGGCTTTGTTTAAACACGTGTCAGCACGACCAGAAGTACGTATACGCTATTGTGCAACCAGTCGCATACACAATAATGCGACTACCACACAACCGTATGACAACCTTTAGCTGCATACACAAAAGTGCATCTTTACTGTGCGCAAAACTGCGACTCAGCCGCATGTTCAATACTGCGGCACCCCTTTAAATGTTAGGTTCTATCAACAAAGGAAAACAAACTTGTTCCTCTCTTGTCCCTGGATTCTAGTCAGCGTCCCTGGCTCACACGAAAATGGGTAGCGATCTCTCAGCACCAAGCAGTTGCAGGTAAACCCTGCATGTGGCCACTCCACCCTTTGGTGAGAAATCGATAACTGTAAGTGCCGTGTGAGTGGGTAAGTGACTTCACTATGAGCCCCCAACTAAGGATTCTGTCTTTGAACCTCTATATACCCCTGCCTATACCTTCTAATATCCTGCCTATAAACCTCTAAGGATGACGCTAATTTGCGTACACAGTCATACAGTAAATAAAGACTCCAGACCTAGAACCTGTGGTTCCAAAGCACAAAGTATTATTCAAGTAAAAGTACAGCAGTTACACGCTATGACCCTCATATAATCTTAGCGCAAAGAGATTATACAGACCGAAGTACAATTATACATACACAGCGCTCTCTGGTCCAGATGTTAGGCATCAGCAAGAAACCCCTCGTCAATCAGCATTCAGCACGAAGACTAGGAACCCAGGGTCAGAGCACACATATTTATACCCCCCAGAAATAAACAACACAATAGAGAAGTTTGTTGCTAATACCATTGGTCCTAAAGGAGAGGGCATATGTTACAATGCATTTAACAGGTTGGTTCAAATAGACACAATCCAGCTTCTAACAACTGGTGGTCTCTGGTTTCCCGCCTCATGCAAATCCTAACAGTTGTTCATATAATGTACATTTTGTTGCTTGAAGTCTCTGCGGTCCATAAGTTGAGAATGCATGTTGCGATCTCTCCATCGATATTACCAGAATACTGTTGAGAGAGTACGCATCAGTACAATACCAAACATGGCTTACTTATCACGTATAAAACCTTAGTTACGAAATAATCTTTATTTCCTAACAATTATAATAAATGTGCATACTTGATTCTTATACCTTAAAGCTATAGGAACCTTGTATGTGAATATGTAATGTGTGAGTATGTGGGGTTTGATGTAAAGACGCTAGTTAACTTGGGGCAGATGCGTGTGCATGGAGCTAATATTCAGCGTTTTCATACAGGGTCTTATTCATTCGCTAATATGCGACTAGTTAACAGCGCAATTGTGCGTATTAATGTGTGTATGAGAACACCTAGCAGTGTGGAATGCTGAGCATTATAGTTCCATGACTTGCTCATGCCCCAGCAGCCCCCACCCTTTTCAGGCTCCAAAATACTGGTCTTTGTTCTCCCAGGGCCTGTGTGGATGCAAATTAGCACAGCTACAAGACCCAAACCTCAGATAACACTCTTGGCTTTGAAGGTATTTTATTGTAGGAAGCCTGCTAATGTAAGGTGCTACAAACGACCCTCTTACTGTATTCGAGCAGGGCCACCTGGAGTGAGAGCAGACGTTATGTCCAAACATGGCTTACTTATCACGTATAAAACCTTAGTTACGAAATAATCTTTATTTCCTAACAACTATAATAAATGTGCATACTTGAATCTTATACCTTAAAGCTATAGGAACCTTGTATATGAATATGTAATGTGTGAGTATGTGGGGTTTGATGTAAAGACGCTAGTTAACTTGGGGCAGATGCGTGTGCATGGAGCTAATATTCAGCGTTTTCATACAGGGTCTTATTCATTCGCTAATATGCGACTAGATAACAGTGCAATTGTGCGTATTTATCTGTGTATGAGAACACCTAGCAGTGTGGAATGCTAAGCATTATAGTTCCATGACTTGCTCATGCCCCAGCAGCACCCACCCTTTTCAGGCTCCAAAATACTGGTCTTTGTTCTCCCAGGGCCTGTGTGGATGCAAATTAGCACAGCTACAAGACCCAAACCTCAGATAACACTCTTGGCTTTGAAGGTACTTTATTGTAGGAAGCCTGCTAATGTAAGGTGCTACAAACGACCCTCTTGCTGTATTCGAGCAGGGCCACCTGGAGTGAGAGCAGACGTTATGTCCATGAAGCTTGTCTTCACAGGCTAGTTGTCACGTGGCCATTTGCTCTGTTTAGCTAATGCAATCCAATTTTGACATACTGTACAGCCATTTCTGAAATATATCCTTTAGGGGAATTATAATAATATACACACTTTATCCAGAGCACCCAAACTACGTAAAGTCATGAAATGGGCTTTTGATGAATCGCCGTAACTTATGGCGATGGTCACAGATGCAATCGCATGATGCTAATAGTAAAATCGCCACATGTACTAAAGTGTGAGTTTATCTAAAATGGCGCTTAGGCGGAAAATTCGCAAAATGGCGTCTTGCAGTCTCATTTTAAACTGATCTTGTCTCAGCCAATTATCCAGCTTCGACACAGGAAAAATATACACAACAGCTCTCCTATGATTAATCAATAATAAAAATAGCCCGACATGAAGGTACATTAGAGAAAAAATATGCCGTCTTTAGGAGAGTCTGCTTCTTCTACATCAACAGCTGTGCATTAAAGTCCCATATATCTGTGTATAACCACAACAGAATATTGGTAGTGAATACTCACTGGCACCATGTATTCAAGGCTATAACTTGAAGCGATTGGGACACTGCAGGAAAGGACAATTCCTGTAGATTATTCCACCACAGGACGCTCGCAGCTCTCATCTCAGAACGATGAAGGTGGCATAGATGTAATGATCCGCTGCGAGACGCTCACAGCTCCCGTCTTAGAGCAGTGAAGGCAGCGCGGATGGTACAGCGGGGAGGGAGCCGGAAATAATGACCATGTGTGCCAGCACTGGTCACAGCCAGCTCTCGTTTCCAGAGCCACCTGGCTACTTCAGATTTAGGCTGAGGTAGAATAGGTAGTGCCAGTTTGTCAATTAGTGGGGTGGTGGTCAGTATAAGATAACTGAGCCCAGGGTGGATCTCCGGTTAGCCTGTGAGGGAGCAGCATATCCCCATTTGGTGGTAGAGGTCATGCTGCTTCTTTGACCAATGTAATATGAAATATCATCTATGGACAGTGGGCCTGATTCAGCAAGGAACGCACGGATGCAGACACACGCACCTGTCCGCTGCGAGAATATGCAAATCAATGCATAGGCACGGAGACCACAGCACAATTTGCAGACGCCCCTGCCCCATACTAAGCCGCCCATCTCCCTTTACTCACAGCCTGATCAGCACCAAGATAGCTTAAACATCGGTAACATCGAGAACCATTGGTCTCATTAGCATAATAGTGGTTGACCTGACCTGTCGCAGGATTTTGGCCGCTTCCTATGTATAGCTTACGGTATTGCTGCGTATGCCACTGCACTTTCTTAATTATGCATACCGCTATAACGGCGTTATAACGCCTGCATTTGCTTGACTACCCCCGTCACCACCCACAAACGGCACTTCCTGTCAATCAATTTCGGGTTTGCGTACACACTCCATGTAGTCTGCGTACCATAACCTGATCGCACTGGCTAGTTCGCGTACGCACACTGCGATGCATACGCATGCACAGTGCAAAAACATTGGCCAAATGCGTGCGTTCTTTCCTGTGCTTTCCTTGCTGAATCAGGCCCAGTGTCTGAAGTGGCCACATTATCACAGTTTGTAGTTGTGTGAGACGGTGTATCCTTGTTTCGCTCAACAAGGAGAGCTACAAAATACAGGCATAGTTTTCAAATGTGTATAGTTCTAGGCCCAGTACAATGTATTTTATCTTTGTATATCAGGGTTGCCTACCTTTAATATTCTCTTCCCGGGAGAAGCCCGGGTAAGAGAAGCAGCAGGGGGCCGACAGGGGCGGGGCTTGACGATTTGCGTCTTTAAGCCCCCCCTCGCGGTAAAATTGCCGCGATTGGGCACAATTTACATAGGGGGCGGGGCCAAATGCTGTGATTCATGCAGAATCACAGCTTAAGCCCCGCCCCCTTCACGGAGACCCGCGATTGCCGCGGGTATTCTCCTAATTCTGCCCACTTCACTAGGAAGTGGGCAGAATGCGGGAGAAATGCCTACCCTTCCGGGGGTGCGGGGGGTTACCCGAAAAATCGGGAGCCTCCCGCGAAAACCGGGAGGGTAGGCATGTATGTTGTATATTCCCTTGCTTGTCCTGTTATAATTCTCACTCTTGATTGTATCTATCTGGTCTCTCATAAGGGTTGAGCTTATTTCCCCTTCATGTTAGGAAGTGACATGCAGTGAGGGCGGAAGTGCAATTCCATGCCCATAGAGTCCATCTAGAGAAGAAACTTGTCCGCTCGCCACGCTTCTGGCACGGTGGCTTGCTATGCTCGCCACAAGTTTATATTTCCCTTCTATACCCACATGAATGGTAGGGAATGACGTTGGACAGTAGCTGATGACGTCTGGGTCCTCTCCGTGAAGGGCATCTAGACACTACCCTTTCTCAAGGTGTAGCCGTTTCCTTATGCCTACCCTAGCCACTGTGAGGCTGCATACACTGTGTTCTATAGTTGTGGAAGCCACAGACACATGGTAACACACTGTGATATGTAGAAGCTGCTTGGAGAGGGATGTCAGTCAACCATAACATGTCAAGGAGGCTACTTACAAACTGAACTGAGAAAGTTAAAGTGCGTATCCACTAGCAGACTGTGAAACGACTGCACGATTATGACATTGTAATCGTGCAGTCGTTTCAGTCTGTGCTGTGCCTACACTGAACGATGCTTCAGACACTCCTGCCCTTACAGCTCCCCCAAGTATCTTCAGAATGCTCCAGGCATTGCTGTAATCACTGGCAATTGTGGCCCCGTCCCCCCGTGTGACATCACGCAGCGGGGTTGTGACCTGCACCGGGCCCGCAAATAATGTTATATATATCGAAACGACCCTCGGCAGAAAAAAGGTTCCCCATCCCTGATATAAAGGCAATAACCAGCATCCTTAACATAATATTAGGCAATTTTAGATAAAAAGTGACTTAACATTGCCACAGCTTAATGTTACTTGGAATAGTCTCTATACAGAAAAAAAATCACCGTAGACTCGGACGATAATCTATTAAATATTTATCAGGACATTAAGAAATTCCCTGAGCCAAACAGATATTTGTCTACAAGAAGTTACAGCAGAGGGACACTTTGGAGATGATTAAACTCACGGGCCATTCTTGAGGTCAGTATAACATGACGACTCAGTGAGCACATCAGATTGCAACTTATTTATTATCTAATTGATCTCATTCTTAAACTGTCAAGATTTTTTTTGATCGGGACAAATTTAGCAAATTGCCTGCCCCAATATCTGCGCTACACATTATGCAATTTTCCATAGAAGCTAGCGATTTTTCACACCACACTGATTTTGCATATGTCCATCCGCAAGGATGATGACATAGTGACAGGAGAACATAGGGAATATGGACAGATTATTGAGAATGCACACACACTGCTCCATACCGGGGAATTGAGGACGAGATTTTCGTTCTTGATCGACAGATCAGATAATGGAAGGAATGTGTTTGTGGATGTTTTCTTACCGTTTTATCAGTGAAATGCTAAAACGATTGTTCATACACACTATACAATAAATCAGGCCGATCACCCGATAATTCGCAAATCGTCCCAATAATTGTATAGTGTGTAGGTAGTTTAAGAGTGAGGCCAGATTATAAAAAAATGGTGCTCTAGTAAAACCACAAGAATTAATAAAATGTAAGAAGATGCTCAGAACAACCAGCAAAGAAAGCCAACAAGCAGGTGTAAGATGCTATTGCAGATCTCAGGTACTACGCTTCTGTCACCTGTGGTGAAAGCACATAGCTTCACAGATATAGGAAAATAAGAGGTACAGATTAAAGAAATTAGTAAAGCAAGAGCAATTGATAGGCTAAAGCTGGCCACACACTAAACCAACTTGCATCCAACCATCCAACTTGTTGATTGGTTGGAATGAAAATCTGGTAATGTATGACAGTAAATGATGATCAGCAATTTGCTCCTAAATGCCACAAAACAGATGAATATGGTTGTTCAGACAAGTTTGTTAAATGTTTGATATAAACAATTTGTTCAAACAACAGTTTTGGTCCATTTTCCAGTGTTTGGGAGCAAATTGCTGATTGTCATTTGCTTTCATTCCTTACCAGATTTTCATTCCAACCAATCAACTAGTTGGCTGGTTGGACAGATAATCTTTAGATGTGTGGCCAGCTTAAGGCAGAGGTTCTCAAACCCCGTCCTCAGGACCCCACACAGGTCACGTTTTCCAGGTCACCCAGCAGGTGCACAGGTGTAGTCATTACTTACTGACACATTTTAAAAGAACCACAGGTGGAGCTAATTATTTAACTTGTGATTCTGTGAGGAGACCTGGAAATGCACTGTTTGAGTTCCTGAGTACCGAGTTTGGGAACCTGTGGGCTAAAGCTGGCCACACACTAGACCAACTTACATCCAACCAGCCAACTTGTTGCCTGGTTGGAATGAAAATCTGGTAAGGAATGAAAGCAAACGACAATCAGCAATTTGCTCCCAAACGCTGGACAATAGATAAAAACTGTTGTTTGAACAAATTGTTTAGATCAAACATTTAACAAACTTGTCTGACGACCATTTTCATCTGTTTTCTGGCATTTAGGAGCAAATTGCTGATCATCATTTACTCCCATACCTTACCAGATTTTCATTCCAACCAATCAACTAGTTGGCTGGTTGGACAGATAAGTTTGCCACACACTAGACCAACTTACATCCAACCAACCAACTAGTTGATTGGTTGGAATGAAAATCTGGTAAGGGATGAAAGCAAATGACAATCAGCAATTTGCTCCCAAACGCCGGAAAATGGACTAAAAACTGTTGTTAGAACAAATTGTTCAGATCAAACATTTAACAAACTTGTCTGACGTCCATTTTCATTTATTTTCTGGCATTTAGGAACAAATTGCTGATCATCAGTTACTCCCATACTTTACCAGATTTTCATTCCAACCAATCAATTAGTTGGCTGGTTGGATGAAAGTTTGTCTAGTGTGTGGCCAACTATAATCTTTAGCTGTGTGGCCAGCTTAAGGGTTTTTTCAAATGTGATTTCTGTCCATGTGAACAACTTGTGAGCTACTTGTCAAAACTGTAATGTTTAATGTTGCGGATACTGGCTATGTAGTGGTAGTGAGAGATCTGCTCAGACTGTGGTCTGAGATCCTCCCCCACAAGATTAGAAAGTTTTGTGACCACATCTATCTAAAGTTCAGTATAGAGCTAAACTTTAAATGCCCAGGATAGGCCTATATGTATGTCTGCAGAGAGTGAGTAGAGACGCTGAAAGTGACTGCTGATAAAGGGAATACATCCATAGGGAACATGAATCAAACCTTTGGTAGAGATAAAGTGGAGAAATTGCCCATAGCAACCAATCAGCATCTTGCATTTTTCTACCACAGTTTATAAAATGACAGGAGCTGATTGGTTGTTTATTCATACTTGCTTACTCTCCTGGAGCGGCCGGAAGACTCCAGAAAATAGGGTTGCGCTCCCGGGAAGAGTGGACAGTACAGACGGGCGATGACACAATTCGTGTTGAATCACATTATCGCGGTCCCATCCCCACTTCACAATGTCGGTAATCACAGCATTGTCCAGCAGGGGAGGGGCCACAATGATGCAATCACATTGCCACACCCTCCGTCCCCAGCACTGCCTACCTATGGCGCAATACGCCCCCGCAGTGCCGATCTAGCTGTCCCCTCCTGCAGGAAGCAGCCCAAAAATCAGCAAGTATGACTTTGGGGTAAATGTAATAGGTTCTGAGTTTTTGTGCGATTATGGACGCGCATCGTCTTGCTAAAAGTATGATGTATAGGGGGAGGGGCCCTAGATTGCACACCCTAAGCACAATGTGAGGTGCTACCTGCTGAGACTAGTAGTGCGGCAAGCAGAAAAAGAGAAAAAAAATGCAAGTGCACACTCTAACCATGCTAAACCTAATAATAATAATACTGCTATATTGCATCAAAGAGGTTCTTAGCAGAATAATGGCCATAATTATGAGCCTGCCCACCGCATCCAGGTGACCTCTATCAGGCAGGTCCCTAACACTCCTATGGAACAAATACAGGGCACGGGTCCCCCCAGGCCAACCCAACAGAACCGCCCCACGGCATCACACTAGTGCGAGATTGCAAGTATGATGTAACCATTGGCAGCAGCATGTAAAGTACAGTACTACGCGAATAAAGCTTCAGCCATGGTCTTTCTATAGAAATCTATGGGCAGACCGTTGATTGGCTGAGAAAGCTGAGCCCCTGGCTCTCTCAGCCAATAAACGCTTCTCCATAGACTTAAATGGTGGGAATGACTGTGAATAACCTGCCCATTCCCACCATTGAAGTCTATGGAGTAGCGTTTATCGGCTGAGAGAGCCGAGTGATCGGCTGTCTCAGCCAATCAACAGTTTCGCCCATAGATTTTTAAGGAAAATACTATGTCTGAAGCTTTATTCGAGCAGTACTATACTTACAATACAGTACCAAGTCCAGTGGGCTCTGGTTTTTCGTTGTTTCTTTTCCCAAGACCTATGGACGTTCTACATGAACCAAAGAGGACCTGAACCAAGGGGTTGGTGAGTTTGTTTTCTTTGCCGAAAACCCAGGATGCTACTAGGAGAAGAGGACTGACCCACGCCAGGGTTTACTGTGTGTGTATGTAATAAAATATTACAACACTCAGTGTGTGTATTGTCCTTATTTTAATATTTATTTTACATGAGAACTACAGGTACCAACGGCCCTTAATACCCGGGCTTGCTGGCACTTGTGGTTCTCCAAGTGCCAGCAAGCAGGGCAGGGTGCTGGGACCTGTAGTCTCCCTCTAAAGGACAATATTACTTCTATTTTTTGACACAATCAACTCCGCACCCACCGCCCATGGGTGCGGAGGATAGCCCAGAGCTATCAGCCTGCATGTGGGTTCTGCATGAGAAGGGGGGACCCCTTTATTGGGGGTCCCCACTTACCGAGGAATCCCCGGCCTGGGATGACTAGTGTGTGGTTGTGAATGCTTTGGCAGAGGGACCCCATCAAATGTTTCCCCCTGCTGTGGCATTATACCCCCGCTACTTAAAGCCCGATGCTGGTTGTGGGACCCATACTCATCTTGTCCCCCCGTATTTCCACATCAAGGACCGGCTCACAGAGCCTTGAGCTGGTTGATGATAATACGGAGACCCCTAAGTTTTTTTCCACAACCACCTCACAGAGCCCGGTGCAGGTTATGATTTTGGGGGGTGGGGCACATCATTGTTTTACTTTTTTTTAACTCATTCATTCACTTTTAACTCACAGAAGCCTGCATGGATCTCACTAATCTGTATAATCTGCTAAATGCTGCTGCTGAGGCTAAACTCACTAGCCTTACAAGAGTATGGTTTTTCGGTGATTTATTTTTACTAGTTTGGTGCAAGTTTACAACTCGCAGCCTATTACATTTTGCGAATTGTATATTTAACATGAGCTATATCTGGATGCTGTGTGTTGCCGAAGCGAGAAGGTTTGATGCGAGTTTGCATGTTCTCGCACTCTTATTACATACGACAACTGCAAATTTGCATGTTTCTAGCAGCAAACTCACACATTTTTAGAACTCTGACTCTATGATATTCCCCCCCTTCATCCCTGTCGATGGTTTGATACATTGTCCCCAAAGATTGTGGCAAGCAGATTGGCTGCCCACTAATTATAGAGGGCCTGCAAGTAATAAGATAGTGCTCTCAATAGGGGCTAGGATGATTTTGTTCTTCATTATAGAGATTACTCACTGCGCTGCTGACAATTAAAGCTCTGTTTAAACTTTACAACTTGAGCATGGGGACTTGAAACTTGTTTCACACCAAACAACTGCCTAAGGGCGCCAGCCCGAGGGGCGCCTATATGTGACTAAGGTCGCCAGCACAAAAATTAAAGATGTCTCTGAAAGAGAAATCCTTTTGCTACTTAGTACTGACAGCAGAAGCGGATTAAGTAGACAGCTGCTGCACCCGTACTTTTCCCCTGCATTCTATTCATGTATAACATGCCTGGCTGGTTCAGCATTGCAGGCCGGTAGCAGTGTCCGTCCTCTTCCCCTCGCTCTCTCTTTGAAAGTACACAGGTGACCTGAGGTATTTATATACATTTGTGGTATATTCAGCCCAAACTACAGTCAGACACTTTCTGGGGCTGCTTACACATCATGTGGAATATAATTATTACAGAAGTTGCATTGAACATTGGTTGGATCATAGCTTAATGATCAATCTAAATTCAGTTTGAACTATGGTGCTGATGTGGTGTTGAATATACACCTGTTTAGCATATGATGTGTGAATTTACATTGTGTACGCTCAGAAAATGAGCATGTGCAAAAGTGGCTTTGCACAGTCATGTGCACTTTGGACCTTTACCGCCAAAGAGATGGAACTGTGAGTGTGGATGAGGAGGGGGGGAGGGAAGGGATGGGGAGGGGCGCTAGGTTGAAACTATGCCTAGGATGCCAAAAAACCTTGCACCAGCTCTGATCAAAGGGGATTCAATGAAACTACTTCTGAGAGGACAGATAAAGATTTGGTTGTTCAGTCTTCTAACAAATGATCAGACATGTGGCCAATTTCATCACACACGCAGTTGGTTAAACTATAAACACCCAACTGTCCAGATTCGAAGGCTCTGTCCTTCTGTTCCGATCAGGACAACTTCATCCTTATAGGTCTGGAAATTTGGTAAGTGAGTTATGTTTGCTGTTGCTCTGCATAGCACAGCAGCATTTAATAAAAGCAGGAGCACCCGGCATTAAAATGGTGATTCAAGGGGAGGTGAATGGGGGGGATCCGGCATATTGGAAGTGCTGGTTATAACCCCATGATGTGTGACCAAGCCCCCTTCTTGTGGCCCTGCCTTGTCCCTATTCCTATTACATCAGAAAAAAAAGTTGGTAAGTATGGTTAAAAAGGAACTACAAAGATCCTATAATTAGGTTACACAGTTAAAGTCTCATGCCCTAAGCTGAGATGCTGACTGCACACAAACTTTAAGTTGATTTATGAATGCCCAAGAACACATACAGCACAACAAGGATGGGAGTAAAGAGTTTCATTTGACAAGCAGTGTCCTCCCATGTTTGACTTACGTTGTCACTGATATTTATTAATGGGAGAAGATAAATATTCTCAATAAATGCATTGATGTTTGTCCATTTCATATTGCTTTTCTCTTGTGCCTTTTATTAGGAAAATTATGAACAAAAAGCTGCATCCTAAGGAGCAACATAGCAACTGTCTGTGCAAATCAGAAAATCCTGTTATGTATACCCTTTGTGATCAGCTAAAGCAGGGGTGGGGAACCTTTATTCAGCCGAGGGCCATTTTGATATATATAACATTATTAGTGGGCCCGGGGCATGCCACGCCCCTCCATGTGATGTCACATGGGGCGGGGCCACAATTGCCAGTGATTACAGCCAGTGATTGGAGCTGTAAGGGCAGCGGTGTGACCGTCTGAAGCGTCCCAAGGTCGCTCCAGGCAGCACTGCTGCATAGATTCTGGCTGCAGGGTGCCATTCTAGGCATCCTGCTAGCCAGATGAGGCTAGCACATACTTGCCTACTTTTGAAAATTAGTTTCAGGGAGATTACAGTCGGTTGTAATATGTGCCTTCGAGGGAGGTGTGCCATGCTCCGCCCAAAGGGTGTGTCTAGCTTTACCTATGGGCATATCCATTTGGTAGTGAATAGATCCCCTTCAGCAGATGTACCCCAATGTCATCGCTCACTGTCCAATGTCATTAGTTACTACCCATGTGCACATGGAGGGGAAATATAAACCTGTGACGAGTGAAGCGTAGCGAGCTAACAAATTTCTACTTTTGGTGTCCTTTATGGGCATGGAACCGCACTTCCGCCCCCACTCTACATCACTTCTAGGTACATCTACTGAAAGGGATCTATACACTACCATATCTATTTCTACTTAGGGGTGAGACGCCAGCAATAATGGGAGATCAGGGTTGTATACTGCAAAATGCATGTGCTGGGGATTGCGGGCAAGAATAACGGCTGCCAGTTGCTGTGTGTGGGCTGATGTCTCACTGCTGTTGCAGCAGTGCAGGATGTATCATATATCATTAAACAGTCCTATTCCCCATCATATATCACTGTACAGTCCCCTCCCCCTATATAATAATACCACATAATGTGTGCTGGGAGCTGTACTATTCCCCATCATATATCACTGTACAGTCCCCTCCCCCTATATAATAATACCACATAATGTGTGCTGGGAGCTGTGCTATTCCCCATCATATATCACTGTACAGTCCCCTCCCCCTATATAATAATACCACATAATGTGTGCTGGGAGCTGTACTATTCCCCATCATATATCACTGTACAGTCCCCTCCCCCTATATAATAATACCACGTAATGTGTGCTGGGAGCTGTACTATTCCCCATCATATATCACTGTACAGTCCCCTCCCCCTATATAATAATACCACATAATGTGTGCTGGGAGCTGTGCTATTCCCCATCATATATCACTTTACAGTCCCCTCTCCCCTATATAATAATACCACCACATAATCAGTGTGTACTGTGAGCTGTGTCCCCTCATATATCACTGTACAGTCCCCTCCCCCTGTATAATAATACCACATAGTGTGTACTGCGAGCTGTGTCCCCTGATATATCACTATATAGTCCTCTCTCCCCTCCATAATACCACATATCAGTGTTTACTGGAAGCTGTGTCCCCTCCCCAGGTCAGGTTGCAGTCACTTACCTGGTACACATGATGACTCTGCTGCTGCAGCTCAGTTCTTGTGGCACTGACTGCCGCGGAGGAGGAAGCGGGTCCCGCCGCATTGTGGAGAGGAGGTAAGGGCACTGTGGCCGTAAAGGCAGCGCTGCCGCAGCATAACACTGCCGACCACTCGCGCACATTATACAGCCACACTGGGATCTGGCTGGGTTAGGCGGCCAGCCAACCGTAACTCACTCCCAACCCCGCGGTGGTTGGCTTACAGTAAGCCTGACGTCCACACACGCGTCATGCAATCTCAAACCCCGCGCCTGTTACATCCGGACTGAGTCGAGCATGCGCAGTCCGGATTTCTGACGCGGCAGTGGGGAAAGCAGGGGATTCCCTTTATATTGCGGGGTAGCGGGAGCTCCCACCTAAAAGCGGGAGGCTCCCGCAGAAAGCGGGAGGGTAGGCAAGTATGGCTAGCATAAAAAAGCTCAGAGGGCCAGACCAAATGATTCCACAGGCCTTATACGGCCCCTGGGCCTGAGGTTCCCCATCCCTGAGCTAAAGCATTTGTATTACCCAGCACCAAATATAGGGCCTGATTCAGTGATGTATGCAATGGCAATATTTACGCAGATTGTGCGATTGTTAGCCATTGCGCATGCGTGTAAGCTGCACTGCGCATGCAAAGCGATAGTTTTACATAGAGGATTCAATTGCAAAGTGAGTGACAGGTAGACAGCATTTGGGGGAGGTAATGGAGGGTGGTTAGAAAAACGCAGGCGTGTCGGACCATTTAAACTCTGTTTTCTGGGTGTACAGAAATTCTCGCAGCAGGAGAGCTTTCTGTGTGTCTGTGGCATCTGAGACTTACTCAGAAGGCTGGTGTCTGCCCGATCTGCATTCGATGTTTCCGATTTTGTGCGAGAGCAGTGGATGTGAGATGCTTTCTGTGGGCGCTTCTAAGGACTGGACGCCAAGTGAGTCATTAGCATATTTTTGCAGCTGTGCTCCGTGAAAACTCGCAGCTGCGATTGCATTAGTGTACATCTCTGAATCCGGCCCATTGACTGCTATCTTTCTTTACCCCTCTCCCCTAATAATTAGGGCTATTACGGTCTTGAAGGGTCTGAGATTAAATTGGAGCTATAAGTGGACACGGATAAAAATAAAGTTGGGGAACATCAAAATCAATAGACTTGTTGGAAAGAATGATGAAGCGGGTGGTAATTGCACAGCTCTGGGCCTGATTCAGCAAGGAACGCACGGATGCAGATGCACGCAATCGGTCGATTTCGCATTGTGCATGATTCACAGTGCGCATGTGCGAACCAGCTATTGTGATGAGAACTGCATTTGCAGAGGCAACGCAGACCCAGAGCACAGTGATTGACAGGAAGTGCTGTTTGTGGGTAGTAATGGGTGGGTGGTTGGGCAAACACAGGTGTGCCTGTGCATTTGGATGGCATTTCAGGGGCGTGCATAATAAGCCCCTGCGGCGGCAGACGCAGCCTGAGGTCTAGTTGCACACAGGAAGTCTCGCTATGTCTGCGGAAGAGTCAGGTGAACCACTATTGTGTGTATGGGTCCGATGGCCCTCAATGTTACAGATGTTTCCGCTGTCTTGCCAGGTGTAGAGGACATAAGTAAAGGGAAGTGGGTGGTATAATGTAGTGCTGGGCATCTGCTTATTCTGCTGCAATTGCCGTGCGTATGCATTCATTAGCATATTCTCGCAGCAGCCGATTGCGTGCGTCTGCAGCCGTGCATTCCTTGCTGAATCAGGCCCTCAGTACAGTGCCTATTTCAGTGATTCCTCATGCACACCTAGCTCTTTAGTCAACCAAACCTCTTCTAGTTTTCTAACAAGCTCCATGATTTGTCCTTTGAAACCCTTGCCACTCCTCCCAATTTCAGGCAGCTTTCCTCCATCATTCCTTTAGTCAGTGGATGAAAGAGGAAATGTTATATATAAACATTCTTGTACTTAAAGCTCTTAGAAGCATCGGGTCTCCCATTGTGAGTCCTAGGGGTAAATGTACTAAGCGACAGTTCTGCATCAGTTTTAAAACCGACGGCAATAGACAGCATGTTTTTTTTTTTTGTCTATAAAATGTGTAATTACTGTCTGTCTTTTGTCGATTAAATACCGAAGACACAAATAGACCAACACTTCCTGGTGGTTTTCTATAGGGTAAAACATACCACATGCAATTTCTACATCACAAACCCCTTATAAATCCACCCTCACCTGAACAAGACCCCACATGGTGAGTGTTACTGCGATTTCTGAAAGTAGTCCTGTAGTTTTCTGTGTGGTCTTGTCTGAGTCTAAAGTTTTGTTTTATTTTTGTTATCTGGTGTAATTTTTATTTTCCATCTTGCCTGTGTTTATTTGTGTGTGCCTGTGGTGTGTTTCTGAGGAGTGTAGTGTAGCTTTTATTTTTCAGTGCTTGTTGGTCCTGTCTGTCTTCTTTGTGGTTTTTGTAATTTGTTTAGATGGAGGGGGAGAGAAGAAGGAACAGAGGGCCTGATTCAGCAAGGAACGCAAAGGAGAGAACGCACGCACTTGGCCAGTTTTTGTTATGCGCATGCATCGCTCTGCGCATGTGCGAACTAGCTAGTGCGATCGGTTATGGTACGCAGACTACATGCAGTGTTACGCAGACCCTTCCGATACTGATTGACAGGAAGTGCCGTTCGTGGCTGATGACGGGGGTGGTCAGGCGAACGCAGGAGTTATAACGCCGTTATAGGGGCGTGCATAATTAAGGCAGTGTGGCGGCATACGCAGCCATACCGGAAGCTGTACACCGGAAGCGGCCAAAATCCTGCGGCAGGTCAGGCTAACCACTATAGTGCGTATGGGTCCGATGGTTCTCGATGTTTACTCTATCTTGCGTACTGATCAGGTTGTGAGTAAAGGGAGATGGGCGGCTTAATATGGGGCTGGGCTTCTGCGCGTATGCATTGATTAGCATATTCTCGCAGCGGAGGGGTGTGCGCGTCTGCTAGCGCGTATTCCTTGCTGAATCAGGCCCAGAGAGAACCCACATGCACATACCCTGAGGACCCATTCTCAACCGCACTTACTACAATGAAATGATAATCTCCAATTATTATTTTCTGACATTAAGTTTACATACTTACCATTAAAATGTTTGTCTTTTAATTATTTATTGGTTCTGTGAAAAAAAAAAGTTAATATGACAAACAATATATTTTGTAAAGGTACACCAAATGTGGTATACTAGTTTTGAACAATGTTGCACACAATATATTTCAACAGTAAAGCCAATTTTGACAAATGTTTCAATTGTATGTTTTATTTTGAAACAATTGCAGGTGTAGATATCCATCAAGCACCTATCCTATATGAGGTAACATAACTGTATTTTTAATTTTGCAATAAAAGAACACAAAGGAAACTCAATCACACCTGTCAGTTAGTAGTCTATTATTTGGGCGAGTCGGCCATCGGTATGTGGTCGATTTGCAAACCGAAGCTTAAGTAAATCTGCGCTTTGTATACTTGTCTATGTAAAATAATCAATAATTAGTCCAATGTTCTAATGTCGGTCATTTAGTCAGTTTTCCCTTTAGTAAATGGGCGGAGTACAAAATCGATGGAATTTCATAAGAAATAAATAAAAAACGACGCTTAGTAAATTTACCCCCTGAACCTTAAATAAAACAAGTAATGTAGAATGACTTCGCTTTCTGATTCCTTATCAGTTAAACCTTTATTGACGATAAATATTTGTCTATTGCTCACACTGCATCTTTGAAAACACTCCAATTGAATCTGAAATGCCTGTTTCTCAGGACAGGTGCATATATTTTCAGTTCAAAACCAAATCACTGCTACATGGCTGGCAAATAGGTAATCATAGTCTTCACATTTGGTCCAATTTTGTTTCAACAAATGAACAGCAATTAATACTTTCTTGTTCAGCTGTAAAAAATAAATAAAAATAAATAGCAGTCACATTGATCATGTTTAGGAATGGCAGTTATACCACTCCTATGGGTCGCTGAGTCTATGCATGCTGGGTGGCAGTGTTACCAATATCTTGGAAATATTGCGGTTAGAATGTGCCCTTTATTTTGGTTATTCCTCCATTGACAGCTCTGCAGCAACAATCAAAATCCCACTGATGTGTCCTTTGATGTCTTCATTGTGCTTTACTTCTAGTAATATTGTTGTACCTTGTGCAATAGAAGGATCAGAAATCATAAGAGGGCATGATATCATTACGTGGCTCTAAGAATTGTTACACAGATTGCTGTATGAGTGTATATTTTACACAATATTGCTTTATGCTGCAGCATAAAACCCAGAGCAAAGATCCGAGCCTTTAAATTGGGTTATAAAAAAATACAGCAGACGTGGGACCTCTGCATGCAGCAGTTACTGCGATAAGTCACTGGAAGTTTCATGGTGACAAATGGCAGATGTAGAGAATGGGTTTGTTTCATGAGCAGTCTTTGCACAATGCCACTTGTCCCGGGTGGTAGTCTCTACATGGACATAGCCGGCGGAACTTTGTGCTTTGTCCCGAACAGCTGAAGAGCAATGGTTCCCTTTGAAGGTAGCACTCACGGACAGTGGGTGACACAGCAGGATACAAGTGATTCATGACAGATTCTGTGCTGTCACATTGGGCTCCAAGCCTGTACGACACAGAAACACATGGGTAAGGTATGGCTTCACAATAATTACATATGTAAAGGATAAATTGTGTATTAATATGTCTAACAAGACAGTGTGTTGGGGTTGTAGCAATAACACTATGTCTTCTGTAACCGTAGGCCTGCACTTAACTGCTATTTCTAGGGCAGATTTATTGCTTTTGCATACTGTTAATTTACTAATCAACAAGAAAACATTGACCTTAAATCATCACTACATAATGACCATGTAATCCTGCATGCATTTAGAACAGGCATGTCAAACTCAAAATACCAACCGGGCCGAATATTCAAAGGTCTAATAGTGTGTGGGCCGCAACAAAAAAAGTCTCATATGTAATTTTTAAAGGTTTATTATTAATAAAAAACAATGCGTGCCCCTGTAGTAGTGCCCCTTATGCAATGCCCCATGAATTTGTGCCCATTATGTAATGCCCCTTATGCAGTGCCCCAGTAATGCCCCTTATGTTGTGCCCCAGTAATGTCCCAAGTAGTGCCCCAATAATGCCCTAACGCAGAGCCCCCATTAATGCCCCTTATGCAGAGCCCCCAGTAATGTGCCTAGAAGTACCCCTTATGCAGAGCCCCCAGTAATATCCCTAGTAGTGCCCCTTATGCAGGGCCCCCAGTAATGCCTCTTATATTG